>NW_020871267.1:0-7500 GCF_003789085.1 Penaeus vannamei
AGAGAGAGGATTTGAGCCTGACAGATCTGAGGAGAGTATTAACAGCCGATTGACGACGAAGCCGGCAGAGAAGAGAGGAGATGGGATAAGAGAGTAGAGAGATGTGAGATTTGAGAGAGAGAGAGAGAGATGGATAGGAGACGAGACTGAAGATGAAAGAGAAAGAAAGAGAGAGAGAGGAGAGAGAACAGGAGGAGGCCGATCGAACGAGAGAGAGAGAGAGAGAGAGAGAGAGAGAGAGAGAGAGAGATGAGACAGATGGAACGGAGGGGACGAGAGGTAGAGAGAGAGATCCGGATCCTGTTCATGAAAAAGGGGTCCACTCTGTGACTGCGGTATCTCTCAGCGACTCTGTTTAGAGGCGGTATGCCTAATCATGACTTATCAGGCGAGAGATTGTCGATGGCAGATCAGAGGAGAAATGGAGAGAGCCAGAAGATGAAAGAGAAAGAGAAAGAGAGAGAGAGAGATGATGAGAGACGAGAGAGAGAGAGAGAGAGAGAGAGACAGATAGATGAGATAAGAGATAGAGACATGATAGAGATAGCAGATTAGATAGATAGATAGATAGATAGATAGATAGAGAGAGAGAGAGAGAGAGAGACGAGGAGAGAGAGGAGATGAGAGAGAAGAGAGAGAAGAGAAAGAAAGAATGAAAGAAATTAAGAAAGGAAGAAAAGCAAGGAAAGCAATAAAAAAAAACGAAAGGAAAAGAAAGAAAGAAAGAGAACAGACACGCACTTCAATGAAAATCTGACAACTGACATCGCAAAGCACAGACGCCTGTCATGTCACATTCTGGGGAAGCAGGAACAGCGACAGGATGGCATGGCTCATCGCTCGCGCTCCTCTCTTCTCTCTCTCCTATCTTCTTTTTCTTCTTTTCTCTCTATTTCTGTTCTCTATCTTATCTGTCTGCCCTGCCTGTTCTCTCCCTCTCTCTCTGTCTGTCTCTCTTTCTTTCTCTGTCTCTTTTTCTCCCCCTCTCTCTCTCTCTGCTCTCCCCTCTCTCTCTTTCTTTCTCTGTCTCTGTCTTTTTTTCTTTCTCTCTCTTTCTTCCCTTTTTTGTGTCTATTTGTTTCTCTTTTCTCTCTCTTCGCTTTCTTTTTCTTCGCTCTCTCTCTCTCTCTCTCTTCTCTTTTCTCTCTCTTCACACACACACATCACAATCAATAAAAAAAAAACAGTCTCAAACACACACGCACACATTTAAAAGCAGTCTACACAATCAACATCCTCCCCCACCTCTTTCCACCTCCCCCCCCCCCCCCCCGCCCCCCCGCCACCTTCGCCCACGCCGCTAATCCAAGAAACAGCTTTTAATCACGGTTAATTTTTACTTCGCTTAACACCGTGTTAAGAAGACACTTGATGGAGAGTGCTGGCCTTGAATCGCTAATGCAGGTGAGTTCGTGGGATTATGGTTATTAATGTTATTTTTTCCGGTTATCTTGTGTTATTTTATGTTTTTTTTTTTTCTTCTTTCGCGGTTCTTTCTCTCTCTTTCTTTCTAATTATTCTCTAACTCTAATGTTCTATATCTCTTTTTCGCTTTTTTTTCTTTCTCTCTCCTCTCTCTCTCTCTCATTCTCTCTCTCTTCTCTCTCTCTCTCTCTCTCTCTCTCTCTCTCTCTCTCTGTCTCTCTCTTCTCTCTCTCTCAGCTACTTATTACCAACTGCGCCATACCATGTGTTGAGATATATCAGCAGCATTTTCGGGAGAAATATAATTTAAATACTTTTTTTATTTCATGTGTGGACAGCAGTCAGGTCAATCAATTACTATGTTCATAAAGAAAGAGTGAAAAAAAATTTATCATATATAAAATGCTGCACACACACACACACACACACACACACACACACACACACACACACACACACACACACACACACACACACACACACACACACACACATATATATATAATATATAATATATTATATATATTATATATATATATATATATATATATATATATATATATATATATATATATATATATATTGTATATATATATATATATCATGATAACCAAATACACAAATGAATCGTATTTCTCCATAAATGTCGATTCACTAAGAGATAAAATTTGTGCGAATTTTCAGATTAGCGAAGAAATAAAAGAGGCATTAAGCAGCCTCAGGTGCGACGCAAAATTTGGCATTTGTTCAACAATTAAAAATCTTGCCACGAATCAAAGGGAGGGGGAAGGGAAGGAAGGAGGGAAGGAGGGAGGGAGGGAAGAGTGAGGGAGGGAGGAGAGGGAGGAAGGAAGAAGGGAAGGAGGGAAGGAAGGGAGGAGGAAGGAGAAGGAGGGAAGGAGGGATGGAGGAGGGAGGAGGGAGGGAGGGAGGAGGGAAGGGAAGGAAGGGAAGGGAGGGAGGAGGAAGGGAGGAGGGAAGAGAGGGAAGGGCGGGGGAGGAAGAGGAGGAGGGAGGAGGAGGGAGGGAGGAGGGAGGGAGGGAGGGGAGGGAGGGAGGGAGGGAGGGAGAGCGGAGGGAAGGGCGAGGGAGCGGAGGGAGGAGAGGAAGGAGGGAGGGGAAGGAAGAGAAGGAGGCTGATGGAGACGAGGGAGGATGAGGAGGATGGATGGAAAGAAAGAAGAAGGAGGGATTGAATAAGGGAGGGAGCGGAGGTGAGGGAAAGAAGAACAAGAAGAAGGAGAGCCATATATGGTAGGAGGGAGGGAGGAAGAAAGGAAAGAGAAACTTAAGAGGAGTGGAGGAAAGGAAGACTAAGAGAAGGAAGGCAGGACGGCAGGAAGGCAAGAAGAAAAGAAATGAAATAATGTGATAACGAGAAAAAAAATAGAAGAAAATGCAGTGTAGAACAGATATGGGAAGAAGGGAGGGAGGAGAAAAGAATACATGAAGATAAGAAGAACAGGATAAGAGTGAAAGAACAGACCAGAAATGGAGTGAAACAAACTTAGAAAGCGAGCGAACAAGACGAGGAGAGAAAAGCAAGACACACGTCAGACAACAGTAGATAAGGAACGAAAGGAGAAATGGAAAAAAATAGACAAAAGAATGAAAGATGGCAAAAATTAATAAATCAAAGAATGAATGAAGGAAGAAAGGAAGAAAATAAAAAGAAAGTGAAACAAGATTAGAAAGTGAGGCATCAAGACGACAGAAAGAGAGAAAGAGAGGGAGAAAGGCAAGACAGAATACATAAAGAAAGGAAGAAATAGGATAAAACGAAAGAACAGACAGACAGGACAGAAATTAAAGTGAAACAAAGAAATCAAGTTTTTAACAAGACGAGGAGAGAGACAAGAGCAAGGGCACACATCCAACGTATATAGAAGGAGAAAGGGAGGAAAGGAAAAAAATGAAGGAAGGGAGAAAAAGAAAAAAAAAATGAACGAAGCGAGAAAAGGGAAATAAAGAATGAACGAAGGGAAAAAATAAAAAAATAAAAAAATGGAAGAAGGGAGAAAAGGAGAATATGAAAGAAGAGAAAGAAAAAAAGCTACCAAGACGAGAGAGAAAGAAGAACAAGGCACACATCAACGTAGAGAAGGAGAAAGGGAGGAAAAGAAAAAACGAATGAAGGAAGGAGAAGGAAAAAAAATAAAAAACGGAGGAAGGGAGAGAAAGAGAAAATTAGAGAAGAGAAGGAAACAAGCTACCAAGACGAGAGACAAGGAAGAGCAAGACACACATCAACGTAGAGAAGGAGAAAGGGAGGAAAAGAAAAAAAAAAGAATGAACGAAGCAAGAAAAGAAAAGAAAAAAAAACTGGAGGAAGGGAGAGAAAGAGAAAAATTAGAGAAGAAAGAGAACAAGCTACCAAGACGAGAGAGAAAGAAGAGCAAGACACACATCAACGTAGAGAAGGAAAAAATGAGGAAAAAAAAGAATGACGAAGCAAGAAAGAAAAAGAAAAAACTTGAGGAAGGAGAGAAAGAGGAAATTAGAGAAGAGAACAAGCTACCAAGACGAGAGAGAAAGAAGAGAGCAAGACACACATCAACGTAGAGAAGGAGAAAGGGAGAAAAGGAAAAAAAAAAAAAAGAATGAACGAAGCGAGAAAAAAAAAAAAAAAAAAAACTGGAGGAAGGGAGAGAAAGAGAAAAGAATGAACGAAGGGAGAAAAAAAATGCAAGAAGGGAGAGAAAGAGAAAAACTAGAGAAGAAAAGAGAACAAGCCACCAAGACGAGAGAGAGAAAGAAGAGAGCAAGACCCACACCACACTATCGCAGGCAGCATCACCACACCCTCAGCCAAGCGCCTGTCCTCTGCCCGCGCGCCCTCTCCTGGCGGGATGAACCTCAGGACAGGAAACTGCGGGAGGGATTTTAGCCAAGCTGCCATTTCCGGTTCTTGGTTGGCTAAGAGTTTGTTTGTATTTAAGGTGCGATTTTCTTAATGGTGAACGAAGCGAGAAAATAAAAAAAAAATAAAAAAATGAACGAAGCGAGAAAAAAAAAAACTGGAGGAAGGGATAAAAAGAGGAAAATTAGAGAAGGAAACAAGCCACCAAGACGAGAGAGAAAGAAGAGAGCAAGACACGACACATCAACGTAGAGAAGGGGAAGAAAGAGGAAAAGAAAAAAAGAGATGAACGAAGCGAGAAAACAAACAAACAAAAAAACTGAGGAAAGGGGACGGGAGAAAGAGAAATAATTAGAGAAGAAAAGAGAACAAGCCACCAAGACGAGAGAGAGAAAGAAGAGAGCAAGACCCACACCACACTATCGCAGGCAGCATCACCACACACTCAGCAAGCGGCCTGTCCTTCTGCCCGCGCGCCCTCTCCTAGGCGGATGAACCTCAGGACAGGAAACTGCGGGAGGGATTTTAGCCAAGCTGCCATTGTCCGTCTTCTTGGTTGGCTAAGAGTTTTGTTTGTATTTAACGTGCGGTTTTTTTTTAATGGTGGGATTTTTTCCTTTGTTTTTGTTTGTTTTTTTTTGTTTATTTAATGTGTGGAAGTGTCAATTTTTTTTCTTATTTTTTCGTTTATTTTTTATTTATTTTTTTTTTTTTTGAATGGTGTCTTTTTTTCTCCGTTTTCTTCGCAGTTATATAGTTTTCCGCCCCGTGCGGCTAAAGGCTGTTGGCCGATTTTTTGTTAAGAAAGCATGTGCTTTTTTAGTTGTTTCATTTCTGCTTCTTTCCTATTTTGGGTAAAAAGTTTTATTTCTATATAAGCTCACGTAGGTCTAGAATGGTCTTTTTTGCCTTGGAGCTGTTTTTTTTTTTGGTATCGTAATTGCGGAGTGCCGGATTTCGCTTCTTTTCTTGTTTTTTTCTACGGCGGCCATTTGTTTTAGCTCTTCTCTTTCTATTTGTTTTCATTTCTTTGCTTTCCTCTTTTGGTTAAAAGTTGTTTTTAATTTAAGCCTGGCATTTTCATGCTATCTTCTTGGCTCTTTTTAGTTCTTCCATGGTGCCATTTCTTGCTCTGGCTACAAAGTTCTTTTTCTTTCCAAGGCCCTGAGGAAGGGATGAAAAAGAGGAAGACTCTAGAGGACGACTGGAAAAGGAAGCATGCTAAACCGCTATCAAGCCCGCGAAGACCGTGCGAGGGAGCGACTAAAGAAGACGCCACAAGACAAAGCCGACCAGCACCGCTCAGACACGAGAAGAGAGAGGAGAGAAGGGCAGAAAACGGATAAAAAACACAAGAGAATGAAACGCCGAGGCGAGAGGACGACAAAATTTAAAGAAGGGAAGAAGGAAGTCCACGTCAAAACGAAAAAGAAAAAAAAGCATAAAAGAACGACTGGGAGGAACGGGGGATTAGAAAGAGCACAATAGCAGTGTGTAGAAAAGAGGAGAAGATACGGCAAGAAAACAAGGCCCATCCGCGGAAGGACGAGAGAGAGAAACGAAGCATGGCGATAGAGGCTCCAAAAAAAAGCCGCCGGGCGCTGCGAGGGCACACCTACTAAGCCGCGGTCGGCGGCTGCGAGGGCCTTCCAAAATGCCGCGGGCGACTGCGAACGTCGCAGGCAGCATCAGCCACAGCCTCCAAAAGCCCACGCGGCGTCAGCGAAAAAGGAAAAAAAGAATGTGCGAACCGAGAGCGAGAAAGCGCTCCAAAAAAGACAACAAAAAAAAAAACTTGGAGGACCTGCGGCAGGGGGACTGAGAGACGAGAGAGGGAAGCACAACTTAGAGAAGCAAAAGCACGAAGCCGGAGCGGCCACGGCTTAAGGGGCCAGAGCAAGGGAAAGCCATGAACGCAGAGCAAGATACCCCACGACTCCAAAGAAGCCGCACAGGCGCTATCGCAGGCAGCATCACCCATAGCGAGGACCGCCTCACACAAAAGTGTGCGCGGGCTCCGCCGCTCTTAGCCAAGGGCGCCTGTCGCTCCCTCCATGACGCGCAGGCCTCTCCTGGCCCGGGGACGTGCCGAGGACACGGAACTCTGGCGAGGGGGATGTTTAGGACCAAGCTGGCGCATTGTCTCTGCCAGGAGCTCGCTCTGTGGTCGTGGGCTAAGAGTTTGTTTGTATTTAGGCGAGGTGGCCGGTTTTCTTATGGTGGATACGAAGCGAGAAAATCAAATAAGCAACAAATAACAATCAACACTAGAAGCCGCGGCGACTGCGAGAACGAAGCGAGAAAAAGAATACAACTTGGAGAAAGGGATTAAAAAGGAGGAAAATCTTCGATGAAGGCCCGAAAAAAGCATGATCCGCGCAGACGGAGAGGCGGCTAGAAAGAGGCGAGAGAGACCAGGACAATGACGCACAGATCCAGAAGAGAGAAAGAGAGAGAGGGAAAAGAGAACAAGAAAAAAGACAGATGACCGAAAGCAACGGAAACTCATGAAGCCAAAGCTTAGGGAGGCCTGAAGGGAGAGAAAGAGAATAATTAGAGAAGAGCAAGAGAAACTACAAAGCCACGCAAGAAACGAGCGAGAGAAGAAGAGAAGGCAACGACCGCCCGCGGACGCAGCTGGGCGACACACTATCACAGGCAGGCAGGCACCATTCCCTAAAAGACCCCAGACCCTCCAGGGCGCTCAAGCGCACCCTGTGTACCGGTCTGCCCGGCGCCTGCCGCCTCACACTCCTGAAAGAGGGGCATGAACCTCAGGACAGGCGAAAACGCGGGAGCGGCTGATTGTTAGCGAACGCGCTGGGCACGGTTCCGGGGTTCTCTGCTTGTGCTAAGAGGTCACGCTCCTGTTTATGCTTAGTTGTAAGCGGTGCGGTTATCTTGTTTCTTAATGGTGCGAGAGATATTGTGTTTTCGCCTCGTCAATATTAATTATAGTTTGTTTTTTCTTTTGCTTTTGTTTTTTGTTTTTCTGTTTTTTCGTTTTGGAATGCTGGGCGGATGGGGATGTGACTTCTTTTTCTTATTTTTTGTCTTATCTTGTCTTTAAATCATATTGAGGTGCACCTGTTTCGTTTGTGTTGTGTCCTGTTATAGGTGGGCCTCTATTTGTTTATTTTTTTCCTCCAAAAGCCTCGCTGGTTTGAGATCGGGTGGCCATTCTTCTTCGGGCTGCGAATGAAGGGCCCTTCCAA
>NW_020871267.1:15000-17500 GCF_003789085.1 Penaeus vannamei
AAAGATGAACTGTAATTTGTGCTTCCTAAGATCTCGATTAAACAGAATATTAAAAAAGCGAATATTTCTAAAAGGGAGAAGGCGATCAAGTTCCCTTCATTAGTTTATTAATTAAGTCAAGAAAGTTAGCGTAGAGCAAAAAAAATAAAAAAAAGGAGATAAGATTAATAATAAATACAGATTACCTTATCTCTTGGAAGTAAGTTGCACTAGTAAGAATCAGACATATCTTATCTATCTATCTATCTAAGGAAACTTAATCAGAACTTAGAAAAGAGGAAGATATAATTAAAAATAACCAGTTTTAAAAGCTAAATCAAACGTAATAGATTTCTTAATTAAATTGATAAAGCAACAAGAAGGGAGATATCAATATTAATGTAAATATTATATCTATACTAATGGAGAAGAGGAAGATTTTAACGAAAGATATGATAATGGTAATGAAAGAAATCATGTTAAAAGCTTTATTGATGATGTTGACAGTGCCAATGATAATGGTAATAATAGTAATAATGATGATAACAACAGTGAGAA
Source organism: Penaeus vannamei (assembly GCF_003789085.1). Classification (NCBI taxonomy): domain Eukaryota; kingdom Metazoa; phylum Arthropoda; class Malacostraca; order Decapoda; family Penaeidae; genus Penaeus; species Penaeus vannamei. Next base: position 15,538 of record NW_020871267.1, read on the forward strand.
TAATCATGAGAGTAATAACGATGAGGATGATGAAAATAATGATGATAATGATAGAAGTGCTAGTGATAATAAAGACGAAAATGATAATGATGATGATGATTATAATAGTAGTAGTAATAATAGCAACAACAATAACATCAACAAAATAATAATAATAATAATGATAGTACTAGCAATAATAAGGAAAAGCTGCTGCTGCTGATGATGATGATGTTGATAATGATAATGATAACGATAATGATATTGATAAAAATGATAACGATGATAATAATGATAATGATAACGATAATATTAATAACAGTGATGATAATAAAAATAATGATAGCAATAATAATAATAATAATAATAATAACGGTACAAATATTAATAATAACTTTTCATGTTCAAATAATAGCAATTAAAATACAAGATAAGACATAAGGAAATTATTTACGAGACTATGAGGAAAAAAAAAATCTTTCCTCAACACAGTCTCGCGATAATATTAACTCTTTCGAAATAATTGGATGATAATATCACCTTCAACATTTCCATTCACGCGGATGATTTTGAAATATCTTTATATATTTCATCCAAGTTCACTTCGGCTTTTCTGCAATTCCTTTTAAATGTTCAGTCACTCGGGGAGAGAGAGAGAGAGAGAGAGAGAGAGAGAGAGAGAGAGAGAGAGAGAGAGAGAGAGAGAGAGAGAGAGAGAGAGAGAGAGAGAGAGAGAGAGAAGAGAGAGAGAGAGAGAGAGAGAGAGAGAGAGAGAGAGAGAGAGAGAGAGAGAGAGAGAGAGAGAGAGAGAGAGAGAGAGAGAGAGAGAGAGAGAGAGAGAGAGAGAGAGAGAGAGAAAATGAAATTCTTCTTGTTATCAAAATAGAAAAAGAAAAAGAGGAGGAGGAAAAAGAAGATGAAGGAGAAGGAGAAGGAGGAGAAGGAGGAGAAGAAGAAGAAGGAGGAGGAGGAAGAAGGAGAGAAAGAAGAAGAGGAAGGAGGAGAAAAGAAGAAGGAGGAGGGAAGAGAAAGAAGAAAAAGAAGAAGGAGGAGGAGAAGAAGGAAAGAAGGAAAGGAGAAGGAGGAGAAGGAAAAGAGGAAAAAGTAAAAGAAAAAAAGAAAAAGAAAAATTAAATTCTCATCGTCATAAAAAAGAAAAAAGATAATGAAGGAGAAGAGAAAAAAAGGAAAGAAAAAATCGTTATTTACATTACATCGTAAAAGAGTAACTGGCTTGATTAATTTAGCGATTTAATGATGATCAGGTTCCCATCAACAGCGTGGCCAGTTCGCTGACCACGAAATGCAACCAGAAATTTTTGATCTGCGCAACATTGCAGAAAAAGAAGTATTGCAAGCGGGCTAAATGCTTTTCTAATTACCTGTAGATGGTATCACACGCAGCCCAACATTTCTCACTTCTTTTATCTTTTCATTAGAGAACTGCGGAGTGTATATATAAAAAAAAGGAAAAAAAATGCACCTGGCTACCCCCTCGGACTCCAATAATTGCTTGTATCGCCCTGAGAGCCCCAGCGTTTACCAACCGGATCCCGCCTCAGAAACCTACCCTCTTCTCCCTCTTCTCCCTCACCTCGCCTCCCTTCCCTCGAGTTATGCGGACAGTCCAAAGCGCCGGAATTATCGAGTGATCGGCGTTGAACATAATAAACGAACATAAACCTTGGCTATAACGCGTCGGCGAAGAGACGGCGGGAGACGAAGGGCGAGGGGCGGTTGGCAACGATGGAGATAAGTGTCGAGGTGAGCGAGAGGAGAAACTCGGACGATGATTGGTCGACCCGTGGCACGCGACCCCGCCCGCCCCGGAGCAACAAGGACCCAAGCGCCGGGGCCAATTGGGCAAACTCCAAAACACCCGCGATCGTTACCTCGCGTTGATAATTTCATCAACGGGCGATTAAAATAAGAGAGATATATTAAACCAATTATAGGGACAAAAAAAGAAACAAAATGAATTACG
>NW_020871267.1:35000-37500 GCF_003789085.1 Penaeus vannamei
CAGAAATAATTTGACGTGAAGACCCCTAAATCTAATCAATGATAAATGCCTTGCAGCTTCCAATGATTCCTTAGACTTTAATGGAATCGGAACCAGGTATTTTGTCAATTCATCAACTACTGTAACAATATAACGAAAACCCACTGATCCCTGATAAGGATTCACTATATCTGTATGGACACACTTAAATTTCCTTGAAACCTCAGGATATCTTAAAAGATGAATAGGGATATGTTTGCCTAGCTTACAACGCAAACATACGTCGCAAGACAAACAATAATTTTACTTTCTTTTTCATATTTGGAAAAAGATGCAAGTATATCCCATCTCTCCAAGGTCATCAACAGAGCAGAGCCTGGTTTCCCATGCTCTGCAACAGGAATCGAACGAACTAACCTTGATAGCCTACAGATCATCTGTGGGCAAGGTGTAGTACCAGAATGCCTCCCGTGCTGGGTTACTGCGTGTGTTAGATATCTGTGACAGAATGTTATAGCGTCTTGGGAAAAGGCTGATACTGAGGAGGGAAGGATGTGGAAAGTTAGGAATCTTCCACGGTTGTTGAATAGAAAAGGAAAATCACGTGTGTAGAGCTACTGTGGAAAGTGCCGTGACGATGGAACATCGTATAATTGATCAACTGATAAAGAGCATGCATATATGCAGCCAGTGAGGGTTGACCCCCGGGTCGGGCTGAGACTTTACCCCTGGACATTGTTCAAGAGAGATCTGATGACACAAGCATGCCCTGCGTGCTTTGGTGATTGTTTTGGTAATCAGGGTCTTCAGGAAGTTTTGACATTTGTATCCTTAATGCCTTCATGGCGGGAGTTATGATTTTAATGCTCTAAATAATTAATTTTTGAATTTGAAATTGAAATCTCGCCCATCTATATATTTTACATGAACATTTACATTTGTACATTTAGACAAAGCTCTTTAACGATTATGTACCATGTCATATCATCGATGCTTGGGTGAAATAAGACTGATATAAGGAAAACGCCAAAAACTTTAGACAATGTACAATTCAAATGCATATGTTCATGCCAATTTAAAGTTTTTGAATAATAATTGCACCTACGAATTTGAATTTTGATCCTTATTCTAGTATACAATCCTTAATGTCTATTGACGGTAATGGATGCATTATTCGTTTATTTCAATGTAGAATTATATATTTTTTATGTTTAAAGTTAGTTTGTTGGCAGCAAACCAGCGTGATACCTGTTCAAGTTCATTGTCCAGTGTGTTAATGAGGGCTGAGAGATCATGGTGGCTGGTAAATAGTTCACACACATGTATGATATCAGTAGGGTTTTCGGGTGACATACAACCCGGCAATGCGCCGGACACGAATGACAAACTACGACGCACAAAATCTTTAAAGAGTTCATCATCATTATAGCGAGGTTGTATTGGGACCTCCAGCCTAGCTAGCAAGAGGCGTGTTTCCCGAAGTCCTACCTACACCTGTTGTCAAAGAATTCCCAACACCAGTTGATGCATACACTGAAAAATAAAAGTAAACTTCACCAGAGCGAACACAGTCGTGCATGCGGCCCCGACGATGGCAAAGCGGCAAGGCGCGTGACGAAGCCGACGTGGAAGTGGAACAAAGAGCCTCGATAACCTCCTTCTTATCCACTTCTTCAATTCCACTTTTGTTTCCAATTTTGTTTGTTGTATAAGAGATTATGTAGTGAGATCATAACCTTGACCAGCGGCTTTTAATTTTGTTATTTGTTTGCTTTTCCATTTAGCCATTAACGAAAATGTATAAATTTGCCAAACATAAAGTTTTATAGTAGGTCTACCAATATATAACTATACACGTATAAATTGAGTTTGATTCTTACAGCAAATTGTAACTAAAGAATACATATTTTTCATTTTTTTTTCTAAAATGATAATACTAATTCAACAACTGCAAAACAGCAAAATTTCCAAAACCCAATATATTTTGCAGGTATTTATGTAATGTACTGAAACATCATTTTTAACGCCATTATGTTGACCTTTCGATATTTTTGCAAGCAATTCATTGTGAGCAAATCCCACTATAATCAACGTTTCCACAAAGGTCAGAACAAAAAACTATGTTAAAGCCTAAAATTAAAGTGAATGATAATTTGAATATGTAATATTGTAAGTAAACTGTTTCTTCCAAATTGTCTGCTTTAGGGGAAAACACATATCACCTGCATAGGAAAGCCGTTTTATTAGTAAATACACAGAAGAGAAAATATACTATATAATAAGTGAGTATTAGATACAATTCAGGTCAAATGAATTATCAATCCCTATGTATTAAATAAGGATTTGGTTCCTGTTATCAATTATGAGACGGAGGATAATGCGGGCAATAAAACATTGATTATAAAATGGCTCAGTTTTGTTCATGCGCAAGCTAAACGTTTGGAAAAGGACAGAAAGGAAGAGATAATGGAAGCGCAAACAGAGAAAGGAAGAAAGAGAGGAAAACATAATGATGGACCGG
>NW_020871267.1:55000-82500 GCF_003789085.1 Penaeus vannamei
GATAATTATAATAATAATAACAACAATATATAATAATGTAATTGTAATTTAATAACAATGATAATAATAATGATAATGATAGCAATGATAATAATAACATTATTATTATTGTTATCATCACTATTGTTATGATTATTACTATCATCATCATTACTATTATCTTTATTATTATTGTTTTTTTCTATCTTTCTTTTTAGATATTGGTTGTGGCGTTATAATTATTATCACTATTATTAATTGTGTCATCATTACTATTGCCATCATTATTATCAAAATTATCATCATCATTATTGTCATTACTATTATTATTATTATTTCCATTAATATCATCTTTATCATTTATATTATTATTACTACTATCATTAGTACTTCTATTGCTGTCGTTATTTACCATCATCATTTTCAGTATCATCGTTATCAGTATTATCATAATCATCATCATTATCATCATCTTAACTTCACCGTCATCATTATTGTTATCATTACAGTTATCTTCACTATTAGCATCATTATCATCATCATCATTATCATTATCATTATTCCTTTTATCATTAATAAGTTATTGATGTCATCTTTTCTGCATTTAATCAGTATCTTTATAATTATTTCTGTAACATCTCCTCCTCTTCATTAAGACAAAAATGTGCTATATTTCTTTCAAGTAAAGAAAAGAAGACGATAAAAGAAGAAAAAGAGAAGAAAGAAAGAAGAAGAAGGAGAAGAAAAGAAGGAGAAAAAGAAGAGAAGAAGTAGATGAAGAAGAAGATGAAGAACAAAAAGAAAAATAAGAAAATAAAAATAATAATAATAATAATAAGAAGAAGAAAAGTGGGAGAAAAGGAGAAGATGAAGAACAAAAAGAAAAAAGAAGAAAATAAAAAATAATAATAATAAGAAGAAGAAAAGTGTATATTTATACATTTATTAATTTATTTATGTACATTTACGATAGAGAAGCTAATGAAAAAGAAGCAAAATATTAAGAAAAAAATGGGAGAGAAAAACGAAAAGAATAGGAAATGGAAGAAGAAGATAGAGGAAGAAGAGGAAGAGGGAGAAGAAGAACGAAAAGAATAGGAAATAGTAGAAGAGGAAGAGGGAGAAGAAGAAGAAGAAGGCAGAAGAAAAGAAATAGGCATAAAATAAATAAATAAAGAAGAAGAAAAAAAATAGGACTAAGAAGAACGAAAAAAAAAAACAGAAAAAAAAGAGAAGAAAAAGAAATTGATTGATGATGATAAATTAAAAAAAAAATGAATGAGCGAACTGTTCTTGTTCGTTAGTTATTTAAGTGTCGTTTTGAACATTAATCAGAGACTAACCTAACCTGCACCCCCTCCCCCCCCTCCCGCCTCTCTCCGCCCTCTCTATCTATCTATCTATCTATCTGTCTGTCTGTCTATCGATCTCGCTTTAACTTTAATTATTAGATTAACCTATCCTCCACCCTTCCTTCTCTTCTGTCTTCTCTGCCTCTCTATATCTATCCTATCTGTCTGTCTGTCTGTCTATCTAAAAAAAAACGTAATAAAAAGAGAAGAAAAAGAAATTGATTGATGACGATATATATATATATATATTTTAATGAATGAGCGAACCGTGCTTGTCTCCACCTCTTTCTTATCTATTATCTATCTATCTATCTACTTATCTATCTATCTGTCTGTCTGTCTATCTAATTATCTATCTGACTATCTATCGATCTCGCTTGAACTTCAATTACTAGACTAACCTGACTTCCATCCCCCGCCTCTCGATGCCCCTATTAACGTGATCTATCTGTATCTATCTATCGCTCTCTGTCTGTATGTCTGTATGTCTAAAAAACGTCTCATCAAAAAGAAAAAAAAGAAAAAAAGACGTTGATGATGACGATAATTTTTCTTTATAAGATGAATTAAGCCGAACTCTGCTTCTCTCCCCACCTCTCTATCTATCTATCTATCTATCTGTATATCTGAATATCTATCATCTCGCTCTCGCTCTCTCTCTTTCTTTCTCTCTTTATCTATCTATGTATCGATCGACCTATCTCGTATCGTATCTGTTTTCTATCGATCTATTTCTGTCTATTCATCTATTTATCTTTCTGTATGTCTGTCTGTTTCTTTCATCTTTCTCTATCTCTACCTCTCTCTCTATCTCTCTATCTATCCTATCTATATTCGCCCTCCCCCTTCCCCCCTCTCACCCCTCCCACCCTGCTATCCTCCCCCCTCCTTCCCTCCCTCCCTCTTTCCTCCCTCCCTCCTTCCCTCCTCCTCCTTCCCTCCCTCCCTCCCTCTCCTCCCTCTCCTCCCCTCCTTCCTTTCCTTCCCTCCTCTCTCTCTCTCTCCCTCTCTGCCTCTCCTTCCCTCTCTCCCCCTCTCTACCTCTCTCTTTCCCTCTCTCTTCCTCTCCCAAGAGCTGTAACCCCAGAGCTAAGAACACATGAACTGAGAACTAAGACTTCAGGGCTGTGACGAAGACCTTGAGGGTTGTGGACTTCAGGGCTACGAATCGAGAATTTAATTTTTTTCTTTTCTTTTCTTTTCTTGTTGTCCTTGCTCATCTCTTTCTTCCTTTTCTTCTCTTTATTTCTATTCCTTCTTTTCCTTCTCTTTCTCCTTATTCCTTTCTCTCATTCTTCCTTTTTTTTCTTCTCTCCCTTTCTCCTTCTTATCATTCTCCTTATATCATTCTCTTTTCTCCCTTTTCCTTTTCCTTCTTCTTAAGAGCTCAGAGTTCCTTCAAAGACACAAAGACTTAAGGACTTACGGATCTAAGGTCTACTTACTTAGGGCTGTGACTAAGACCCTGAGACTTCTAAGACCCTGAGACTTCTAAGACCCTAAGACTAGGAGGTGAAGAAGACGAAAAAGAAAAAGACAAAAGAAAAAGGGTAAAGGGTCAGACAATACGGTTTTAAAGGGCTGGGTCTTTAAGGGCTAAGAGCTAAATTTAAGTAATAGATAGGAGAGAAGAAGGAGGAGGAGGAGAAGATAGGGAGAGAGGAGGAGGAGAAGCAAGAAGAAAAGCGAGGAGGAGGAGGAGAAGAAGAAGAAAAGGGAGAAGGAGGAGGAGAAGAAAAAGGAGGAGGAAGAAGGAAGAGGAGGAGAAGAAGAAGGAGAAGAAGAAAGGGAGCGAAGAGAAAAGAAGAAGAGAAGAGAGGAGAGAGGAGGAGGAGGGAGGAGAAGGAGGAGGAGGAGGAGAAAAAGAAGAAGAAAGGAGGAGAGGAGGCTGGAGGAGAAGAAGGAGAAGGAGGAATTAGGGAGAAGAAGAAGACAAGAAGGAGGAAGAGAGAGGGAAAAAAAGGAGGAAGAGAAGAAGAAGTAGACAGGGAGAAGAGATAGGAAGAGAGGAAAAATACAAAGGACTAGAAGCTAAGGTCTTGAGGGCTAGGGACCTTTAGAGCTAAGCGCTAAGATCTGAATTACGAAAAGCTAAGGACTCGAAGACTTGGAACTAAGGCCGTTAAGACCCAAGAGTTGAAGAGCTAAGAGCTATAAGTCTTTAATGACTAAGAGCCCAGGACTCGAGGTCTAAGAACTAAGAACTCCGACTTCAAGACCTTAAGACCGAAAGACCCCAAGAAGTTAGCGACCATAAAAAGCACGTAAGCCAGCTGCGTCTAAGACCTTGAGCACCACACTAGAGACAGAAGAACGGCACGTCTAAGACCCTAAAAAAACGAGAGCAAAGACTAAAGACCTAAGATCTAAGAGCAGCGAGTAAGAGAGTCGACTTGGAGCTAACACCCAAGAGATTAAGACCTAAAAAATAACAAAGACCCAAGAGCTGTATCCAAGAGCTGACTCACCCCGCAAGAGCGCAGAGCCGAGAGAAAGCAAAGACAGAGAGAGCAGAAAACGGGCGACGAGAGATGGGAGACGCAGCGAGAGAGAAAGACAGACAGAAGAGACAGAACAGACAAAGCAAGAGAGAGAGAGAAAGCCGACAGGAGGACAGACAAGACAGAACAGAGCCAGGAGCGAGACAGACACAGAGCCAGACAGCACAGACAGAGCAAACAGACCGAGCAACAGCACACCAACGCCATAACAAGCTCAAGCCAGGAACAGAGCCAGCTAGCTACAGAGCCAGACAGACGGCAGAGCCAGACAGACAGATATATATATCAGGAAGCCAAACGTGAGCAAGCCATCTAGACAGAACAGAACAGACAAGACAAGAGCGAGACAGACACAGACGATGCGCCGTGAGCGAGACCTTTCCCCTTCCCGAGCCAACGCACCCACTCTTTACCGATCCAATGAGACTCATTCCCCCGACAAACATGGTCTGCCTTTTGTAATATTCAGTCTTTTGCTTTGTCCGCCGGTGCAGGTGAAGCAGACGAAAGGACGGGTCTCTACTCTCGCTCTTGGGCTCTTGCCTCTGTGCTGATCCGTGTCTTTCTGTCTCTGTTTGGTTTCTGTTTCTGTCTCTCTTCTGTCTTTGTTTTTGTCTCTCTTTCGCCTTCTGGTCTGCCTCCTTTCTTCTTCTCTGTCTGTCTGTCTGTCTGGTCTTCTTCTCTCTCTCTCTCATCCTCTTCTCCTCTTTTCTCTCTACTGTGNAGAGTAGAGAGAGAGAGGACAGAGACAGACAGACAGACAGACCAGACCAGACAGAGCCACAGAGCCAGACAGACAGACAAGAGACCAAACAGAACCAGACAGACAAAAGCCAAACAGAGCCAGCCAGACAGAGCCAGCTAGGAACAGAGAGACCAGACGCAGAGCCAGACAGACAGACAGACGCAGAGCCAAACAGAGCCATCTAGACAGAGACAGAACAGACAGAACAAACAGACAGACAGACAGCAAGAGCGCGCGAGCGAGACCTTCCTTCCCCCGAGCCAACGACCTCTTTAACCATCCAATGAGGACTCTCCCCCGAAACATGTCTGCTTTTGCTAATTCATCTTTGGCTTTGTCTGCGCCGTGCAGGTGGACGGGCCGGCCTCTCTCTCGCTCTGGCTCTCTCTCTCTTTCTTTCTTTCTCTGTCTGTCTGTCTTCTTTCTGTCTCTGTTTTTGTTTCTGTTTTGTTCTGTCTCTCTTTCTGTCTTTGTTTTTGTCTTCTTTCTCTCTGTCTCTCTCTCTTTCTTTTCTCTCTGTCTGTCTGCTCTCTCTCTCTCTCTCTCTCTCTCTCTCTCTCTTCTCTTCTCTCCTCTCTCTCTCTCTCTCTCTCTCCTCTCTCTCTCTCTCTCTCTCTCTCTCATCTATCTATCTAGTTATCTATCTATCTATCCATCCATCTATCTATCATCTATCTATCTCTGTCTACCTCTATCTATCCTTTTATCTCTATCTATTTATCTTTCCTTCCCTCTCTCCCTCTCTCTCTCACACACCTACCAATTCTCAAAAAAAAAAAAAAAAAAAAATAACACTAACAAAGAAAAGAAGAACAAACCGACAATGAACAAATGAACAAATGAACAAAAAAGTCGCCGGTATCTGTATGGCGATGTCCAGGTGACCCAGAGTAGCGCTAATTAAGTTCAGGTGCTTTGATATCATCGGCATACTAATTATGTTAATCCTGCAACGGTTTGGACAAAGTGCGGAATGCGTTTTCTTCTGTGTCTAAGTTTATTTTGTTTTTGATTTCTTATTTTTGTTTTATTTTATCTTTTTTTTTTGTCTTTCGTTTTTCTTTTCTTTTCTTGTTTCTTATTTTCTTTGGTTATATCTTTCTTCCTTTTTTTTATTTTCTTCGACTATTTTGTTTTATTTTGTCTTTTTTCTGTGTATATTTTCGTTATTTATTTTTTGTTTTCTTTTCTTTTCTTGTTGTCCTTGCTTATCTCTTTCTTCCTGTTTTTCTCTTTTCTTCTATTCCTTCTTTTCCTTCTCATCCTTTTTTATTCTTCTCATTTTTCTTCTTCTGTTTCTTCTTCTACTCCTTCGTCTCTCCCTTTATCCTTCTTATTCTTCACCTTCTTTTATTTTCTCTATTCTCCCTTTTCCTTTTTGTTCTTCCTCTTCTCCTTCTTCCTCTCCTTCTTCATCTGCCATGCATGCTTATCCAAGTGTAAATTCTTCTTTCCTGTCTGTCTGTCTGCCTGTTTGTCTGTTTCATTCTTTCTTTGTCTCTCTGTCTATATAACTCTCTTTGTCTCTGTGTGTCTGTGCCACTCTATGTCTGCCTGTCTGTCTGTCCGTCTGACTGACTGTCTGTTTCTCTCTCTATTTGTCTGTCTGTCCGTTTGACTTTTTTGTCTGTCTGCCTGTCTCATTTTTTCTTTCCCTTTCTGTCTGTCCATCTCCATCTGTCTGTCTGTAAAACTGTCTGTCTACCTGTCTGCCTGTCTGTCTGTCTGTCTGTCCGTCCGTCTACCTGTCTGTCTGTCCGTCTGTCTACCTGTCTGTCTGTCTGGCTATCTACGTGTCTTTTATTCTATGTCTGTTTTTGTTTGATTGTAGGAGGTAGGAAGAGAGGGAAGGAGGGAATAAGGAGGAGAGAAGTAAAGACGAAGGGAGAGAAGAAGGAAAGGAAGAAAGAAGAGAGGAAGAAGGAGAGAAATAAGAGGCGAGAAGGGAAGTAAGATGGAGAGAAGAAGGAATAACGAAAGGAGGAAAAAAAGAAGGAAGGAGAAATGGAAGGAAAAAAGAAAGAATGAGAAAGGGAATGGGAAAAGAAAGTACCAGAACCAGACAGAGAGAAAGAAAGAAAGAAAGCAAGGAAGGAAGATAGACAAAGGTAGGGGGGAAAAATAACGAATGATAAAGAAAAAAAAAGAACGAGAAAAGGAAAAGAAAAAATAATAACGAAAGGGAGGGAAACAGAAAGCAGGAGAAAGGGAGAAGAATCTTTTTTTAAATAACAAAAAAAAAAAAAAGAAAAAATAACGAAAGGTAAGAAAACAAAATAAAGGGAAAACAAGAGAGGGGGGAAAAGAAAGAAACAGAAATAGAAAGAAAAAGAGGAAAGAACAAAAACTGAAAAAAAACAAAAAAAAAACAACAACAACGAAGAGGAAGGAAACAGAAAGCAGGAGAAACGGAGAAGAAAATAAAAAAAAATAACAAAAAGAATGAAAGAACAAGCAAACGGAAAAAGACAAAAAAAAAAGAAAGAACAACGAAAGGGAAGGAAACAGAAAGCAGGAGAAACGGAGAAGAAAATAAAAAAATAACAAAAAGAAAGAAAAAAGAAAGAAAACGAAAAAAGGAAAAAGACAAAAAAGAAAAAAAGAAAGAACGAAGAAAAGGAAAAACACAACAAAAAGACAAAAAAAAGAACAACGAAAGGGAAGGAAACAGAAAGCAGGAAGAGGGGGGCGTGGCTCATTAGCGCCGTTGCGGTCCGATTGCGTCATCGCCAACACGGGAAGCCATTAACAAAACGCCCGAACACTTAATGGGAATCCACGTAGGGCTCCGAAACGCCGAAGATGAATGGGTGATGGGTGGGCGGGTGGGCGGTGGGCGGGTGGGTGGGCTTTTTGGGATGGTGGGTGGGTTTTTGTGGAAGGTGGGTGGGTTGTGGTGTTTTTTGGGATGGTGGTCGGGTGGGTGGGTTGGTGGGTTTTTGGGGAAGGTGGGTGGGCTTTGGGGATGGTGGGGTTGGGTGGGTGGTGGTGGTTTTTTGGGAAAGTTGGGTGGGTTTTTTGGGAAGGTGGGTGGTTAGTGGTTTTTGGAGGGTGGGTGGGTCGGGTGGGTGGTGGTGGGTTTTGGAAGGTGGGTGGGTTTTTTGGGAAGGTGGGTGGGTTAGTGGGTTTTTGGGGAGGGTGGGTGGGTTCGGGTGGTGGATGGGTGGGTTTTGGGAAGGTGGGTGGTTTTTTGGATGGTGGGATTGGGTGGGCGGGTTTTGGGGAGGGTGAGCGAGTAGGTGGGTAGTGGTTTTTTGGGTGTGTGCTCGGTGGCGTTTTTGGGAAGGTGGGTGGGTGGCGGGTGGTAATCGGTTGGTGATTTTTTTTGTTTTGTTTTTGTTTTTTGTTGTTTTCCTAATGTTGTTCTGGCCTATGATTTTTTTTTTTTTTTTTTTTTTTTTTTTTTGTCTGAGGAGGGGGGGGGCTGTGGAGGTCACGGTTATGTATCCATTAACAAACATGCACGCACATATATACATACATATGTGTGTGTGTGTGTGTGTGTGTGTGTGTGTGTGTGTGTGTGTGTGTGTGTGTGTGTGTGTGTGTGTGTGTGTGTGTGTGTGTGTGTGTCTGTCTGTCTGTCTGTCTGTCTGTGTCTGTGTGTCTGTGTTTGTGTCTGTATCTCTATATATCTGCGTGTACTTGTATGAGTCTGAGTACATGCGTGTCTGTGTATATATATATATGTCTGTGCGTGTTCGTGTGCGTATGCGTGTGCACCAGACCATTTACACGCTCTTTGCTATTCCAGCGGAGCACTGAATAGCCTATGACGTACAGCATAGTGTGACAGCGCATACTCTGAGCATGTTGGAACTCTTGACTCGAATGATTAGGGCATGTGTCAGCTGATACGATCTTGTGAGTAGCAGAAAACCGACAAGAAAATAGGGAATGATAGAAGGAATAACATACTGCAAGGGCGGTTGAAATAACAGACTGCAAGGGCGGATAAAACAGATGATAATAATAACAGAAGCAACAGAGCATGTGTCAGCTGATACGATCTTGTGAGTAGCAGAAAACCGACAAGAAAATAGGGAATAACAGGAGAAATAACAGATTGCAAGGGTGGATAAAACAGATGATAATGATAACAGAAGCAACAGAGCATGTGTCAGCTGATACGATCTTGTGAGGAACAGAAAGCCGACAAGAAAAGGGGTAATAATAGAAGAAATAACACAGGTGATAATAATAACAGAAGCAACAGAGCATGTGTCAGCTGATACGATCTTGTGAGTAACAGAAAACCGACAAGAAAATGGGTAATAATAGAAGAAATAACACAGGTGATGATAATAACAGAAGCAACAGAGCATGTGTCAGCTGATATGATCTTGTGAGTAACAGAAACCGACAAGAAAAATGGGTAATAATAGAAGAAATAATTCAGGTGATAATAATAACAGAAGCAACAGAGCATGAGCCAGCTGATACGATGTTATGAGTAACAGAAAACCGACAAGAAAAGAGGAATAACAGGAGATATAACAGATTGCAAGGGAGGATAAAACAGGTCATAATAATAACAGAAGCAACAGAGCATGTGTCAGCTGATACGATCTTATGGGTAACAGAAATCGATAAGAAATTAGGAATAACAGGATAAATAACAGATTGCAAGGGTGGATAAAACAGATGATAATGATAACAGAAGCAACAGAGCATGTGTCAGCTGATACGATCTTGTGAGTAACAGAAAATCGATAAGAAAATAGGGAATAACAGGAGAAATAACAGATTGCAAGGGTGGATAAAACAGGTCATAATAATAACAGAAGCAACAGAGCATGTGTCAGCTGATACGATCTTGTGAGTAACAGAAACCGACAAGAAAAGGGGTAATAATAGAAGAAATAACACAGGTGATGATAATAACAGAAGCAACAGAGCATGTGCCAGCTGATACGATCTTGTGAGTAGCAGAAAATCGACAAGAAAATAGGGAATAATAGAAGGAATAACAGATTGCAAGGGCGGTGAAATAACAGACTGCAAGAGCGGATAAAACAGTAATAAAACAGATGATAATAACAGAAGCAACAGACAACGAATACAGAAGCAACAGAGCATGTGCCAGCTGATGCGATCTTACGAGTAGCAGAAAACCGACAAGAAAATGGGTAATAACAGGAGAAATAACAGACTGCGAGGGTGGATAAAACAGGTGATAATAACAGAAGCAACAGACAACAGAGAGCAACAGAAACAGCAGAGGTTTTGCTAATTATAAAACTCTGTGGTTGAGAAGTGGCGCGTTATTCTGCATACATCTTGTGTTGTCTGTAAGTCTCTCTCTCTCTCTCTCTCTCTCTCTCTCTCTCTCTCTCTCTCTCTCTCTCTCTCTCTCTCTCTCTCTCTCTCTCTCTCTCTCTCTCTCCTCTCTCCCATCTCCCCCTCACTCTTCTCCCTCTCTCTTTCTCCCATCTCCCCTCACCCTTTAACCTTCTCACCCTCTCTCCCTCTCTCTCTTCCATCTCCCTCTCTCTCATCTCCTCACCCTTTAACCTTCTCACCCTCTCTCTATATCCCATCTCCCTCTTTCCCTCTCTCTCTTCCCATCTCCCTCTCTCTCTCCCATCTCCCTCCTCTCTCTCACCCTCTCCCCCTCTCTCTCACCATTCACACCGGCAGTCATTGACATTTTCACCTTTAATGACCATGTTCTATGAGTCATACTATGGAGTTGGTTTCCCATTGCCTTTCCTCTATTAGACTGAAAATACACTATCTCTCCCACTTCGTATATTGTGTCCACTCGTGTAACAATTAACGTAGGTCGTGTGTGTGTGTGTGTGTGTGTGTGTGTTGTGTGTGTGTGTGTGTGGTGGGTGTGTGTGTGTGTGTGTGGTATGTGTGTGTGTGTGGGGGGTGTGGAGAAGAGAGGAGGAGAGAGAGAGAGAGAGAGAGAGAAGAGAGAAGAGAGAGAGAGAGAGAGAGAGAGAGAGAGTGAGTGAGTGAGTGAGTGAGTGAGTGAGTGAATGAATGAGTGAGTTTAGTGAGTGAGTAAGCGAGCGAACAAACGAGTAAATGAAAGAGTGAATGAGTGAGAGAGTGAATGAGTGAGTAAATGAGAGAGTGAATGAGTGTGAGCGAGTGAATGAGCGAGTAAGTGAGAGAGTGAATGAGTGAGTGAGTGAGCAAGTGAGTGAGTGAGTGTACGCATATGCCCCCCCCCCAACAACGTACAAATTGCATATGTCCTGCCATGAAAATAATAACAGTCATTTATTCTTATTTTTTTCTCTAAACATAGAGAATTTCAGGATAAAATATATACCAAAACAAAATTACTAGAATTGTTTTTATGCCTTCGAACCACCGGCAAGGTTGAAAAAAAAGTTAATAAATAAAAAAAAGTCAATCAGTGTAAATATAAACCTTAATTGATTTTCAAACCTAATGAATCAACTTATCCAATATTATATACACTTAAGAGCACATTGCAAACAGGTAATTTCATTGCAACAGAACTCAGGTGTTCTTGCTTATACCTTGTCGAAGGAGACGGGGTATGTAACGACCAATAAATATGAGGTATAATGATCATAATTTTTAGGAGGTTGCAAAAGGTTGCAATAACAATAAGCAAAGAAGAAACGATAATAATAATAATGAAATGAAAAAACGCTAATCATATGAATAATAAACAGGTCTACACTACGCATATTGGCTAAAGGTTTTTCAAAATGTTTGTTCTTATAAATCTTATAAATTTACCGTCTCTTCTATAACTGGTGAATTGCAAGTGATATTATGTTTGCATGCAACTATACCTCCGCCTCCGAAAAAAAAGAATTAATCAATCCGACATAATGAGAACTCACGTGCATGCAATATGGCAACACTCAGCGACATTAACTTGTGCCGACTGTTGCCAAATTGTTGCTAATTGTTTGGTTTACCGCTGCGGTTGCTGGGAGGCAATTTCCGGGCTAGTAATAGACTTCTAAATTGGTAGTCTTGAAACTGAAATCACTTGTTTTCAATCTTGAGGGTTGCAAGTTCGGTCATTTGCAAAATAATAATTTGTAGTTCTGCGTTTAACGACGGAAGAATGGCAACAGCGCTCCGAGTCCCTTGTCACGATGTTCTTTTGTTACGTCGCTTCCGAGACGATTAAATCCCCTTCAAAGAGAATTTCCCTGAGGAAAAACAAAATCGCATCGAGACATAAAGACTCCGATTCTCTCTTCAATAGTTGGTAACAATGTGAAACTCTTCCTCCTTTATACGAGCTCATTTGACTGTCAGACAAGTTAACGATTCTTTTTTGGGGGTTACTAAATTATTTGTTGTACTTATAAAACGGAAGAGATGAACAAAACAAACACGTGATCATTATGTACAATTTATAGCAATATTCTTATGGAGTAGAGAGTGTTGCCAAACATGTAATTTATAAAATCATAAATCATTTTTTTACCCTCTTTTTTCACTCTTTTTTGTGTGTGTGGAAACTGACCATTAGATTAATCAATACACGCTTTGGGTCAGATTGCAATTACCAAACAAAGATTTTATCATAACAAGTATCAATTACTGTTTGTCAGACGAGTAATCACCCACACTATAAAGGCTTTACTATCGAGAAATTACAACAATACTGTAATCTTTGCTACAAAATGATTCGGTGAACTTTCTTCCTCGCTAAAAAAAAAAAAAAAAAAAAAAAAAAAAAAAAAAAAAAAAAAAAATGGTACGTGAGGTTTTATCTGTTGTAATAAATGTCTTTCACTCTTTTGTTATGATTGAAGAGGAATTTACTCATTTTCCAAAAGGGTCTTTGTCAAATGTTTATGTCAGAAAGAGTGTGTATTGTCTTGTCAATTATGTAATTACAGAAGACTGTGATAAAAAAAGACATAGAAAAAAATAGATAAAAAGGCGCGGTACGTTTCTGAAAATGGTTTGAAGGTTTTGAAGGTTTCACACGGAGGATGAGAAACTGGGGGTATTTGCATATCTGTCTGTCTCCGTTAGTCTGTCTATCTGTCTCTGTTTGTCATGCTGTCTCCTTCTCTTAGGAAGATTTAAGCCTCTTTCTTATTGTGTATTTGTCTATTTATTAGTTGTCTGTCTGTCTATCTCTCTATCTATCTATCTACCTACCTATCTACTTACCTATCTATCTATCTACCTATCTACTTACCTATCTATCTATCTACCTATCTATCTATCTATCTTCCTGCCTACTTACCTACTTATGTATCTATCTGTTTGTCTGTTTATCCATCAATCTATCAATTCAACTATGTATCTATTTATCTATCTATCCATCCGTCTATCTATCCATCTATCCAGATAAAATCATCCACAGGTAATATACAATGACCTTAAACAGATAACTGGAAGTCTGAGAGAGAGAGAGAGAGAGAGAGAGAGAGAGAGAGAGAGAGAGAGAGAGAGAGAGAGAGAGAGAGAGAGAGAGAGAGAGAGACAGAGAGAGGAGAGAGAAAGAAGAGAGAGAGAAGAGAAGAAAGACAGAGAGAGAGAGAAAGAGAGAAGAGTAGAAAGAGAAGGAGAAAAAGGAAGAGAGAGAGAGAGAGAAGGAAAAAAATACATATATTTCGGTTTTTGACTTATCAGCATGGTTTCAGATCCTCTGTTTAAATAATAGAAGTTAATCAGTTGAAGTAAATACTTAGATATTAGATTTAGAAGTCAGATGTGAGATTTAACGTAGATTTTAGTCTTAGATAGGTATTAGAGATAGAAGTTTAGAAACTGGATTTTGAATTTTGGCATTAGAATAAAGATTCTTAAAGAATAAATAAATAAATAAATAAATAAATAAAATAAAGATTCTTAAAGAAGTTTAGAAACTGGATTTTGAATTTTGGCATTAGAATAAAGATTCTTAAAGAATAAATAAATAAATAAATAGATAAATAAAGATTCTTAAAGAAGTTTAGAAACTGGATTTTGAATTTTGGTATTAGAATAAGGATTTTTTTTTTTTTTTTGTATTAGACTCAAGAGAAGTTTTTCTAAATTTAGAAATTACTTACTAGGCTCAGAAGTTAGGTATTAAATTTAGAAGGTAAGCATTAGATTTAGAAGTTAGATATTAGAATTTTGAAGATGAATATTACCCTTCTCTTAGTTATTTGAAAAGTTAGATATGTTAACTTAAGAGTTAACAGTTATATTTTGAAGTTAGATATACTTCGAAATTAGACATTACTCTAAGTTAGCTGCGGTTGGTTAGGCTTATCTCAAATGAAAATATTAGTCACTTAGATATACTGATATCTACTTACATTTTTTGTCTCTCGCCTGTAAAAACACTTTTAATAACAATGGTAATGCTACTACTATGATGATAACGCTAATATTAGTAGTAACAATTATCATAATTATCATCCTTAGTACAAGTGTCATTGTCCTCATTATCATTATTATCACATTATTATCATTATCATTATACCTATTATCATTATAACTATCACTATCATTATTTTAAGATAAATACCTCACCAATATAGTTTAAAAACTTATCTCCTGAACGATATTGATAATCGTTCTTGCTCAGTCTCTACACACACACATGAAGGAAACAAAGCGATAGTTCGTGTACGTAAAATATGTGCACACAGGTACAGCTCACGTACACAGATATTGGAAAAAAGAAAGAGAGAGTTCATGTACGTGGAAATTTGGGCACACAGGTACACTTCACGTACACAGAAATTGGAAAGAAAACGATAGTTCGTGTACGTAAAGATATGTACACACAGGAACAATTCACACACACAGATCTAGGAAACAAAGCGATGGTTCGTGTACGCAAAAATATGTGCACACAGGTACAGCTCACGTACACAAATATTGGAAAAAAGAAAGATAGTTCGTGTACGCAAAAATATGTGCACGTTCACGTACACAGATCTAGAAAACAAAGCGATGGTTCGTGTACGTAAACATATGTACACACAGGAACAGTTCCCACACACAGATTTAGGAAACAAAGCGATAGTTCATGTACGTAAAAATATGTGCACACAGGAACAATTCACACACACATATCTAGAAAACAAAGCGATCATTCGTGTACGTAAAATTATGTGCACACGGGTACAGCACTTCCTATTGCTTCGTACCCAGTGGAAGAAGGTCGGAGAGTGTGGGAAGTTAAGGTCCATTTTACAGTAAATGTTTGTGTAACTTTCTTTTTCTTCTGTTTTCTTCTGCTTCTTCTACTTATTTTTTTCTTTTCTTCTTTCTTCTTCTTCTTCTTCTTTTCTTCTGCTTCTTCATCTTCGGATTATTCTGGTTCTTATGGGTGTTCTTCTTCATCTTCGTCTTCTCCTCTTCTTCATCTTCGTCTTCTCCTCTTCTTCATCTTCGTCTTCTCCTCTTCTTCATCTTCGTCTTCTCCTCTTCTTCATCTTCGTCTTCTCCTCTTCATCTTCGTCTTCTCCTCCATCTTCGTCTCTCCTCTTTCATCTTCGTCTTCTTCCTCTTCATCTTCGTCTTCTCTTCATCTTCGTCTTCTCCTCTTCTTCATCTTCGTCTTCTCCTCTTCATCTTCGTCTTCTCCTCTTCATCTTCGTCTTCTCCTCTTCATCTTCGTCTTCTCCTCTTCTTTCATCTTCGTCTTCTCCTCTTCATCTCGTCTTCTCCTCTTATCTTCGTCTTCTCACTTCATCTTCGTCTCTCCTCTTCTTCATCTTCGTCTTCTCCTCTTCATCCGTCTTCTCTTCATCTTCGTCTTCTCCTCTTCTTCATCTTCGTCTTCTCCTCTTTTTCATCTTCGTCTTCTCTTCATCTTCGTCTTCTCCTCTTCTTCATCTTCGTCTTCTCCTCTTTTTCATCTTCGTCTTCATCTTCTCTTCTCCTCTTCTTCATCTTCTCTTCTCCTCTCTTCATCTTCGTCTTCTCCTCTTCATCTTCGTCTTCTCTTCTTCATCTTCGTCTTCTCCTCTTCTTCATCTTCGTCTTCTCCTCTTCTTCATCTTCGCTCTTCTTCATCTTCATCCTCTTCATCATCTTCGTCCTCTCCTCTTCTTTATCTTTGTCTTCATCTTTTTTTTTCTTCTTTTCTTCTTCCACTTCTTTTTCTTTTTTTGATTGTTTTTGTTCCTATTCTTATTTGTATTCCTTTCACTTTTTTTTTGCCTTTTTATAACTTTCTCCAGTGTTTCTTACTTTCTTTCTTAATCTATTTCTTTCCTTTTATATGAATAAGCTTTACATACTTTATATATTTATGAATATCTTTATCAATCTCTCACTCTCTCTCTCTCTCTCTCTCTCTCTCTCTCTCTCTCTCTCTCTCTCTCTCTTCTCTCTCTCTCTCTCTCTCTCTCTCTCTCTCTCCCTCCCTCCCTCCCTCCCTCCCTCCCTCCCTCCCTCCCTCCCCCCTCCCTCCCTCCCTCCCTCTCCCTCCCTCCCCTTTCTCCCCTTCACCCCCCATCCTTCCCCACCGACCAACATACGGGACTCTTGAACATGACGTCACAAATGACGTCACGACTACTCCATTCTCCTACCCAATAATTCTTCCCTCGTGGATGCAGCTAATTAACATAATTATCCGCCGCCTTAATGAGTTTGCAACTTCAACCTGCAAAGTCCCGGATGTTGGTTGCAAATCCTCGGTGATGCATGGGCCTCGACTTCCTCCCTTTCGTATGTGTGTGATTTGCCGCCTCTCGTTACCTTTATTATGTTTGATTAATGGTGTGGGGTGAGGGAGGAGGGTGAGGGGGGAGGGGAGGTCTGTGTATGTGGGGTGGGGGGGGGCCTGGAGGGGTCTGTGTGTGTGAGGGGGGTTGTGTGTGTGTGTGTGTGCCTGTGTGTGTGTGTTTGTGTATCGTGTTTGTGTGTGTGTGTTTGTGTATGTGTTTTTTTTTTTTGTGCGTGTGTGTTTCTCCTAGATTTTTTTTTTTTTTTTTTTTTTGAATTTGTTAAGTTCATGGTCTTGGTCTTTTTTTGTGTGTATTTAAATGTGTGTGTGTGTGTTCATTTGAATATGTGTGCACGCATGTGTGTCTGTGTGAATGTCATANTATATATATATATATATATATATATATATATATATATATATATATATATATAATATATATATATATATATATATATATATATATATATATATATATATATATATATATATATATATATATATATATATATATATTATATATATATATATATATATTCAGGGGGTCTTCGACTTACGACGCAAATCCGTTCCTACGATGGCGTCGTAACCCGAATTTTGACGGAACACATCTTAAATACGGTGCTTATGTACGTACGTACACAAGCACCGAAGTCACTCACATATGCTAATGCAGTATGTATACATGTACTAAAGTCATAATCTAAAACATAACAAGACACTTCTATGACGTACATGAAAACATAACAAGGGTTAAAGGAACACATAGAAGACAAACTGTAAATACTGTACAGGATTTCTAGCGTCATATCCTCGTGTGTGTGCGTGTGTGTGTGTGTGTGTGTGTGTGTGTGTGTGTGTGTGTGTGTGTGTGTGTGTGTGTGTGTGTGTGTGTGTGTGTGCACATGCGCCTATTTGCCTAGGAAAAAAAAAACATACAATCTCACAAACACATGCACAAAGACGCACACATGCACAAAGACATATAAGTGCATGTGTGGTGTAACGTGTAAAATATTTTTCAAGGTACTAGATATTCAGCTGATAATCCTGTTCCAGTCTGTCCACTTTCACCTATCGTTTCATATATGTCATCTTTATCATTTCTTATCAATATTTTGAAATCAGCTGTTTTTTTTATTCCCGCATCATCACCAAGGTATATTCAGTGATAATATTGATGATAACAGTAACTCCATTTTTGGCTTTAAATTTAGATAATGTATTGATAATCATGATAACTACATCTATTTTATAGAGGATATAGATACTGAATGCCACCGTTAAATTGATATCAATGATATGAGCGTGTGAATAGCCATAATAAGGATAACAATACGAATATAACGATAAATTAAATAATGATTTTCATGAGAGAAATATCAATAATGACAAGGATACCGATAACAACATTAATATAGCGACTTTTCACCAACAAAATCCATCAAGAAATAGTTTCCATATAACTTCATTCACAAAGACTTGTGTTCACCAAAGATCAATAAAACGTCACCATAGAATTCACCATAAGCTATAAATTACTGAAAAAAAAATGAATTATCGCCAAACTTTTAGAGGAAATATTTACGTGATACCAGGGCAGTGAAAGGAGGGGTGGAAGGGGGAGGGAGGGGAGGGAGGAGGAGGAGCGGGTGAAGGGTGAAGGGTGAGAAGTGAGGGAGGAAGATGAACAGAGATAGAGAGATGAGATAGGGCGGAGAGAGCGGTAAAGGGTTGAAAGGATGTGAGCTGTCAATCAAATTAGATTTTTTTTTTTTTCCAATTCGTTTTTGTTGTTGTTTATAGTTTATCGTTATGGCTTTTATTATCGGAATTATAGTTATTTTTCATGATTTATGTTATTGTTATCACCATTTTTCTTTTGTTGCTATGGTAATTCTTTACAGTTATTACTACCATTGTCATTGTCAGTGTTATTTTAGTTATCTTATCATTGATATTACTAGTATTATCATAATTTTTATGCAACAACAAATACTTATATATATATATAGATAGATAGATAGATAGATAGATAGATAGACAGACAGATAGATAGATAGATAGATAGATAGATAGATAGATAGATAGATAGATAGATAGATAGATAGATAGATAGATAGATAGATAGATAGATAGATAGAGATAGATAGATAGATAGATAGATAGATAGATAGATAGAGAGAGAGAGAGAGAGTGAGAGTGAGCGACCGAGAGATATGTGTATGCATGTTTATAGAAATGATACGGGTATCTCAAGATGTATGTATATATGATCAAACAAAAACACACACACACACACACACACACACACACACACACACACACACACACACACACACACACACACACACACACACACACACACACACACACACACACACACACACACACACACACACACACACCTACCCGTCCCCCCACCCTACCCCTGTCACCCCCTACCACCTCTTACACAAACTACCATCAACTACAAAGCTAGATCTGTCTATGCACAAACAGACTAGTAGCCCGAATGAAGATTAAACGCAACGCTGCTATTATTGATGAATTTTTTATCTACTTTTTTTTTTTTCTTTTTTTCTTTTTTTTTTTTTTTTTTTCTTTTTTTTTTCTTTCTGCAACCTTCGATAAATCTTAGAAGTGTCGGCGGGTCTTTTGAAGTCTGAAGGAGGATTGACTGATAAGATTGGCATCCGATGAAGGATCTGAAACGCCATAAGGAGGATTAGATCCTATTAAGAAGAGGAAGGAGGAGAGAGATTTAGGAGGAGGGTATAAAGGAAGGGAAGAGTACGAGAGATGGTAAGGAGAGAGAGAAATTATGATGAATATATGATTATGCAATAAAATAAAAATGAAAAGTATCATGTTGGAAGAAAATGATAATAATAACAATTCTGATAATGACAATGTGAATAAGGATGATGATAGAGAGTGAAATTATTGCAAAGATGGTAATAGAAATAATAGCGGAAACATGATGATGATATAAATTATAGATATTACTGATAATAGTGATCATCATAATGTTACATGGGTGATATTATCGATTATATTACTCGTGAAAGCAATGAAATAAAACTAATACTGGCATGATAATAGTATATGATGAAAAAAAAATATAATGATATAAGATGAATAGTAGTAGTAGCGTAGTAGTATAGCAATTCTAATAATATTGTGACGATAGCAGTCACAATAACGATGATATTTACAATGATAATATCGATAATAATAATAATGGAAATGATAATGATACAACTACTACTATTACTGCAACAAACAACCATAGTAGTAACAACGCTAATCATAATAATAACAATAACAATAACGCTTCTACTTTTCCTCCTTTCTTTCTCTCTTCCTTTTTTTATCCAGAGATCCGCCTCCCTCCACTGTTCACCGTCGAAGCTGTCCAATTACGATGAGAACATGAGGGATAGCAAGAAAGCGAGTGCAGGGGTAGATAAGCATCTTGAGGGGAGGAGGGTGCATACATTTTTTTTTTTTTTTTTCGTGTCTTCCTTTTTTCTCTTTCGTTTTCTTATTTTTCTTTTTTTTTATTTTTCTTGTCTTTTCTTTTTCTTCTTTTTTCTTGTCTTTTCTTTTTTTTTTTTTCTTTTTCTTTTTTCTTTCTTTTCTTTTTCTTTTTTTTTTTCTTTTTTTTTCTTTTTTTTTTTCTTTTTATTATTTTGGTTATGCGACGCTTTGTTTAGCTTTGTATTTTGTTCTTTCTTTTATTTTCTTATTTCTCTGTTAGCTCTCTGTTTGTTTGTATGTCTGACTACCCCTCTTTCTATTCAGCTATTTATCTGTCTGTCTATTTGTCTGTCTACCTATCTATTTATCTATTTATCTGTATGTCTGTCTTTCTCTCTATTCGTCTATCTATCCTTTTATCAATCCATATATCTATCCACCCATTTGTCTTTCTGTCTACTTATCTATCTTTCAGTCTATCTATCTGTTTACCTGTCTGTTTGTCTGTTTATCGGACCGTTTGTCTGTCTATCTGTCTACGTGAGAATTTATTTTTATTGATTTACTTCTCTCATGAAGTAAACAATCACACACAAACACACACACACACACACACACACACACACACACACACCACACACCACACACACACAACACACATACACACATAAACACACACACACACATACACACATAAACACACACACACACGCACATATTGCAAATCTTCTTCTTTATATCAATCAATTCCATTTTTATCATTTTCACCATCACTCCCGCTTTTAATTCTATATTGTCTTTCTATTTTATGATATGTAATGAACGCGAACCTAAAAAAAAAAAAAAAAAAAAAAAAAAAAAAAAAAAAAAAAAAAAAAAAAAAAAAAGTTTGACCGGAAATTAACAATCTAAAGGACATGCTTATCGGGGGCTTTATCAATTGTTAAATCATATGAATTTATTCAAGGTCATTCTTTTCTCTCATTCTTTCTTTTTTTTTTCTTGCTCGCACTACTCACATTTCGTTCTTTCTCTCGTATTCTCTCGACTTTTATCGACCTCTCTCCGTCTTCATATCTAAATTGATTTTTATCTTTGTCTATCAAATATACGTGTGTTATATATCATACGGTTCTTCTCTCTTTCTCTCTGTCTCGCTGTCTCTTGTCTGGCTTCTCTCTCCTCACTCTCTCTCTCTCTCTCTCTTCTTTCTCTCTCTCTCTCTTCTCTCTCTCTCTCTCTCTCTCTCTCTCTCTCTCTCACCCTCTCTCTTCTTTCTCTCTTTCTCTCTCTCTCCTCTCTTCTCTCTCTCTTCTCTCTCTCTCTCTTCTCTCTCTCTCTCTCTCTCTCTCTCTCTCTCTCTCTCTCTCTCTCTCTCTCTCTCTCTCTCTCTCTTCTCTCTCTCTCTCTCTCTCTCTCCTCTCTCTCTCTCTCTCTCTCTCTCTCTCTCTCTCTCTCTCTCTCTCTCCTCTCTATACTTATACAGCGTA
The DNA here is from genome assembly GCF_003789085.1 of Penaeus vannamei. Classification (NCBI taxonomy): domain Eukaryota; kingdom Metazoa; phylum Arthropoda; class Malacostraca; order Decapoda; family Penaeidae; genus Penaeus; species Penaeus vannamei. Next base: position 76,189 of record NW_020871267.1, read on the forward strand.
TGTGTAAGCAAATATGTGTGTTCGTCTATAGGTGTGTTTAAGTTCAGGCTTCTGCGTGTGCGTAAGCATGCGATATCATACACATGCGTCAGACACTGCGTACATACCCAGCGTATACACCCAGTATACCACAACACATCCCTACCCCCCTCCTCGCCCCCCCTCGCTTTCCCCTTTTCTTGCCCCTCCCCCCCCCCCCCCCCGCCACCCCCCCCCCCCGACCCCTGCCCCCTTTCTTGCCCTCCCATCCCCCGCCACCCTCCCCCCCCCCGCCCCTGCTTTCCCCTGTCTTGCCCTCCCACCCCCCGCCACCCCGCCACCCCCGACCCCCCGACAAAACGATATATCTCCAGCAGGAAATATAACGAAAGCGGCCGACGCGGGTTATGAGTCTTCGGATGACACAGAACCCGGTGGCATGCGCGGTCGAGATGCGGGGTCGCCTCTGGAATGATGGCGAGGGGAGGAGGAGGAGGAGGAAGGAGGAGAGGAGGAGGAGGAGGGAGGAGGTAGATTGGGGGAGGAGGAGGGGTAGGTTGGGGGAGGTGGGGGGAGGAGGAGGGGGGGGAGGGAGGAGGTAGGGGAGGTAGGTGGGGGAGGAGGAGGAGGTAGGTGGGGGAGGAGGAGGTAGGTGGGGGAGGGAGGAGGTAGTGGAGGAGGAGGAGTGGGGGGAGGGAGGGGGAGGAGGAGGTGGGGGAGGGGGAGGAGGTAGGGGAGGGAGGGGGAGGAGGAGGAGGTAGGGAGGAGGGAGGTGGGGGGAGGAGAAGGAGGAGGGGGGGAGGAGGGGGGAGGGGAGGAGGGGGAGAGAGGAGGAGGAGTAGGTGAAGGAGTGAAAGGAGGAGGAGGTAGGGGAGGAGGATGGGGATGTGGAGAGGAGAGTGGGGAAGGAGGGATAGGAGCAGGAGGAGGTGAATAAGAGGAGGTGGGATGTGGAGGTAGGGGAGGGAGGGAGGAGTGGGAGGGGAAGAAGTAGGGGAGAAGGAGAAAGGGTTAGGAAGGGAGGAAGTGGATATGGAGGAGGTGGAGGAAAGGGAGAAGACAGATGTGGAGGAGGAGGGAGGAGGAAAAGGTGGATGTGGAAGATTTGGGTGTGGAAGGAGAGAAGTAGGAGTAGGTGAAGAAAGCAAATGTGAAAGAGGAATTGGAGGATGTTAAAGAAGAGGAGGTAGAGAAGGAAAAGAAGAAGGAGGAAAGGGGAGGAGGCAGGGGAAGAGAAGAAGAGCGATGAGGGGGGGGGGGAGGAGGCAAGAATGAGGGGGAAGCAGATGATGAAGAGGAGGAGGAGGATGGATTGGAGAGAAGATAGCAGTTGCAATAGTATTGGTATGAATAGTAGTAGTAGCAATGAAGGCAGAAAAAAGTAGTTGTAGTAGAAGTAGTAATAGTAGTAGAAATATATAAGTATCGGTAGTAGTAATAGTGCCAGAATTGATGGTAGTTGTAGTAGACGAAGTAGAAATAGTAGTGGTAGCAGAAGTAGCAGTAGCGATGTCAGTGCTAGCATTAGCAATAGGTAGTTCTAGTGATGCCAGTGATGGTAGCAGCAGTAATAGCAGATGTAGTACTAGTAATAGCAGCAGCAGTAAAAGTAGTAGTAGTAGTAGTAGTAGTAGTAGTAGTAGTAGTAGTAGTAGTAGTAGTAGTAGTAGTAGTAGTAGTAGTAGTAGTAGTAGTAGTAGTAGTAGTAATAGTAGTAGCAGTAGTAGTAGTAGTTAGTAGTGTAGCAGTAGAAATGGCAATATAAGTAAAAGGAGGATGGGGAAGAACAGAAGGAGGAACATAAAGAAAGAGGAGAAGGAAGAGGAACGAAGGAATTGGAAATAAAAAAAAGACAGAAATAAATGGGAATGCAAGGAAGAAACAGCAAATGGAAATAGAGAAAATAAATGGAGGAAGACGAAAAGAGAGGAAAAACGTGAAGAAATGAAGCGAGAAGGGTCCGCCAAAGATGATATAGATGACCTAAATAGATCCAATAAAAAAGAACAGCAAAAAGGAGCGACGGAGAAGGGTAAGAGGGAGGGTAATAAAAAAAGGAATTGGGAGGAAGAGGGAGAGGGCGGAGCCGGGGGGCAGAGGGAGGGGGGGCGAGTGGTAATGTAAAAGTTAGAAATGGAGAGGGGGGGGGTGAGGGGGGTGTGGGAGGGAGGGTAGAAGTGAATTATTCAATGTTTACGAAAGGGAAAAGGGAAGGGGAGGAGGAAGAAGTAGGTGGGAGTGAGAAGGAGAGGGAGAGGAGAGGATGAGTGGAGAAGGGAATAATGTCAATGAAAGGGGGAGGGGAGTAAGGGAGTAGGAGGAAGGTGAGATGGAGGAGGAGGAAAAGGAGAAACAGGAGGATGAAAATGGAGATGAAGGAAAATGAGACAGAAGAGGAGAAAGAGGAGGATAAAGAAGATGTAGAAGGAAGAGAAGTTGACGTAGAAGGAGGAGGACTAGGAGGAGGGAGATGGTGGAAGGAGAAGATGTAGAAGATGGAGGAGAATGAGGCGAAAGAGGAGAAAAAGGAGGAGGAGGAGACGAAGAAGGAGAAGGACTAGGAGGAGGAAGATGTGGGGGCGGGAGAGAGTAGGAGGAGATGGGGGAGGGGGAGAGGTTGGAGCTATGTAGGGGTCGCGGTGTCAACTCCAGCTTCCCGCGCCCGAGGGAGACTCACCCCCCCCCTTCACTCCCCAAGGGCGACTGGCATACTTGAGGGAGGGAAAGGGGGGGAAGGATGTGGGGGGAGAGGGAGGATGGAGAGAGGGAAGGGGGGAAAGGGAGGAGAAAATGAAGAGAGAGAAGAGGTAGAGAGAGAAGGATGTGGGGGGAGAGAGAGAGGGAAGTGGGGGAAAAGGGGGATAAATGGAGAGATGGAGGAGTAGAGAGAAAGATGTGGGGGAGAGGGAGGGATGGAGAAGGGGAATTGGGGGGAAAGGGGGATAAATGAAAGAGATGGAGGGGTAGAGAGAAGGATATTGAGGGAGAGGGAGGGATGGAGAGAGAGAAGTGGGGGAAGAGGGGTGTAGATAAAGGGAGGGAAGAGGGGGGAGAGGGAGGGGTTGAAAGAGGGAAGTGGGAGAAAGAGGGGATAGATGGAGAGAGGGAGGGGTGGAGAGAGGGATATGGGGAAGGGGTGGGGGGTGATAGTGGGATGGGGAGAGCGAAAGGGGGAAAGGGAATGAGAATAAGAGAAAAAATGAAGAGGTAGGGAAGGAAAGGAGAATGGGGAATACGATGAAAGGAGAGGGTAAAGACATGGTAGTGATGGAAGGAGGAAGCAAGAGAGGGAATAGGAAGGGAGGGAGGAAAGAAGGGAGAAAAATATTATAAACAGGTAGGATGAAGAAGGGAGGAATAAGATAAAAGAGATAGAATAGAAAAAGGAAGTGAATGGGAAAAAGTAACAAATCGGAGAAGAAACAACAAAATAGGAAAAAAAAACGAAAGTGATAAATACGGAGAAGAAAAAAAAATCATCTTTAAGAAAGTAGAGGCCTTAGCAGAAGACGGAGAGGAGGAGAAGCAGAGAAGAAAGGACCGAGGAAGTAAGAGATAGGACGAATAATGGAGGAATTATAGTACAACATTTTACCAGAAACAGGCAATTCTTCTTTTGACTACTCATATTACAATTTTTATTCTTATATATAGTACAGTCTTTTTAACTATTCTTATACCATTGTTATAAGGTAATCTATATCTATCCAGAACTCCTTCCTCTTACACTCTCATCAGCATTTATTCTCTTATCCATCAATCATTCTTTGACACTTGTCCTTCTACCACCCACTTAATACCCTACCTACCTATCAAATCCCACATCCCTTCTTCTTGCAACTAATGCTCAAAATCACCCAATGTTAATCCCTACTAAATCCTATCTCCACACTCCATCATGATCAACTGTGCTCTAAACACCCACAGGTTAATCCTACCTATCCTATCAGAATCCACATCCCTTCTCTGACAAACTATGCTCTAAATCACGCCAAATGTTTAATCCCTACCCTATCTATGCAGATATCCCACATCCATTCTCTGGACAAACTATGCTCTAATCACCCATGTTAATCCCTACCTAATCTATGCAGCAATACGCACATCCCTTCTCTTGGAACAACGTGGCTCTAATCACTCCACTTATATCTCCTACCTAAATCCCCTATGCAAATCCCACATACCATTCTCTTGACAACTATGCTAAATGCACACCCATGTTATCCCTACCTTAGCCTATGCAAATCCCACACTCCATTCCTTTGACAACTGGTGGGCTCTAACCTACATCACGTTAATCCCTACCTAATCCTATGCAGAATCCACATCTTCTCTTGACACTATGCTCTAATCACCCATAGTTAATCCCTATCCTAATCCTATGCAGAATCCCACATCCCTTCTCTGACACACTATGGGCTCTAATTCACCCCAATGTTAATCCTACTAATCCTATGGCAGATATCCCACATCCTTCTATCTTGACAACTATGCTCTAATCACCCATGTCAATCCCTACCTTAGCCTATTCATTCACCCTCTCTAACAATAATAATAATAACGATAATAATGAAAGTAATAATAATGATAATAATAATAATTAACTAAAAGTATTACATTGAACATGTATTAGCACATTTACTCAATAGCTAAATCACTCTTATCCTTGTCATGCTATATTTACAGTCTTTATGGTCTTTGGTGTCTAGTACATTTGTTTTACTGTGTAGTAATTAACTATTAACCATCATAATGATAGAAATGATGATGAATTGTTGATAATAACTGATAATATTGGAATTAAGAAGAATGTTAAAGCTTTCTATGATTGCTAAATTGATAATTATGATAGTGCAAATGGATGATGATGATTATGGTTTTGGTGATAAAAGATAATAATAATGATTAATAATAATAATATAATAACAATAAGTAACGATAATAATAATGATATATAATAATATTAATGGGCATGATGATAAATGAATAACGATAGTAGCAATGATGATCGATGAATAATTGATAATAAAATGAATAAATATCGATAATAATAATAATAAATAATGAATCATATAAACAACAACAACGACAAAAAATAATAATGATATAAATTTTGATAATACATAACAACAATAATGAAATAGACAAATGGAGACGATAATACCAAAATCATAAACCGAGAACCCCCCCCCTTTTTCCTATTTCCAACTTTATCGCCTTCTTCAAAGTCAACGCGACCAGGTGTAAATAATAGGCCTTCGTGACTATCCGAATTCAAGGTTGTAAGAGGGAGAAAGTGGGCGAATTGGGAATTTGGGAAATGAGGAAGAGAGAGGGAGAAGGGAGAGAGAGAGGAGAGGGGGTAGTGGAGGAAGAGATGAGAGAGAGAGATAGGTTGAGGAGAAGGAGAGAGGAGAGGAGGAGAGAGGAGAAGGAGAAGGAGAGAGAGAGAGGAGAGAGAGGGAGAGGGAGAGAGAGGGAAGGGAGAGGGAGGGAAGGGAGAGGGAGAGGGAGAGGGAAGGAAGAGAGGATAAGGTGAAGGGAGAGAGAGAGAGGAGAGAGGAGAGAGGAAGCAAAGGGAGAAGCAGGGGGAGGTGGGTGATGGAGAGAAATGGGAGTGAGAGAGAAAGGAAAGAAGGGGAGAGAAGAGCAGATAATATAGATAGATATAAGAATATATATAGATTCATAAGATGATAGAGATAAGATAGAATACATACATACATAAATAGAGAGAGAGAGAGAGAGAGAAGAAGAGGGAAGAGAGAGAGGAAGAGAGATAGAGAGAGAGAGAAGAGAAGAAGGAGAGAGAGGAGAAGGAGCGAGAGAGACGGAACAAGAGGACTGTTAAAAAACACGATAGAAGAGAACAGAGAAAACAGAGACAGAGAAAAACAGAAAAAAACACAAACCTAATGAAACAAAAAAGACCCGAAAGAAAAACAAAAAAACAAAAGCAAAAAAAAGTTCTCGAATATCTCCGTCACTGTTCCACGTTCAACCCCCTCCCGCTCCCCCCCCCCCCCCCCAAAAAAAAAAAAATAAATTTTTTCCTCTGAAATATGAAACCACAATAGCATGAAAAATGGGATTCTCCACAGAACGTCAAGTAACTATCTTCACCCCTTTCTTATCTCTGATCTATCGAAGAAAACAAAAAAAGTTTTTTTTTCTTCGTTACAATCTTTGAGCAAATAAATCATATACTTGAATTTTTCTTTTTTTTTTCTTCTCTATATCTATCTCTTCCTCTCTCTCTCTCTCTGTCTCTCTCTCTTCTCTCTTTTAGAGTTATATTGAATTATTCTATGAATGAAAAACAATTAAACTAAT
>NW_020871267.1:92500-95000 GCF_003789085.1 Penaeus vannamei
TCCACACAGCCTATAAACCCCAACAAACAGGAATGCCACTCCGGCCACTCTTTCCTTCCCCTCTCCTTCCCTTCCTTTCACCCTCCACCTCCCCCAATCTTCCCTCCTCCTTCCCCCACCCTCCCTCCCCCTTCCTTCCACCCTCCCCTCCCCCTTCCACCACCTTCCCACCACCTCCCCCCCTCCTCCCCCCTCCCCCCACCTTCCCTCCATCTTCCCTCATCCTTCCCTCCCCCTCCCCTTTCCCCCACCTTCCTCCACCCTCCCTCCCTTCCCTCCCTCCACACAGCTATAAACCCCACAAACAGAGAAATGTCACTCCGGCCTCTTTCCCTTCCCTCTCCTCTCTTCTTTCCACCCCCCTTCCCCCCACCTTCCCCCTATCTTCCCCCCCTTCCTCCATCCCCCCAGCTTACCTCCCCCTCCCCCACCTTCCCTCCCACGTCCCCACCTTCAATCTCCCCTTCCCCTCCCCTCCTTCATTCTTCCCCTCACCTTCCCCCTCCTCTTTCCCCCTACCTTCCCCCTCTCCTCACCTTCACCCCCCTACCTCCCCCCCCCCCCCCACCCTTCCCCCACCTTCCCTCCCTCCACACAGCCTATAAACCCACAAACAGAGAATGTCACTCCGGCCTCTTTCCCTTCCCCCTCCGCTCTTCTTTCCACCCTCCCCCTTCCCCCCACCTTTCCCCCTATCTTCCCTCCCCCTTCCTCCACCCTCCCACCTTTCCTCCTCCTCTTTCCCCCTACCTTCCACCCTCCCCTTCCCCCCTTCCCTCCTCCCCCCCCCTACCTTCCCCCCCACCTTCCCCCACCACCCTCCCCCTTCCCTCCCCCACCACAGCCTATAAACCCCACAAACAGAGAATGTCACTCCGGCCTCTTTCCCTTCCCCCTTCCTCTCTTCTTTCCACCTCCACCTTCCCCCCTTCCCCAATTTTCCTTTCCCCATTCCCTCAACCCTCCCTCCCCCTTTCCCCTACCTCCCCCACCCTACCTTCACCCCACCATCAATCCCCCTTCCCTCCCCCTCCCTTCATTTCCCCCCACCCTTCCCCTCCTCTTTCCCCCTACCTCCCCCCTCCCCCCTTACCTTCACCCCACCTTCCCTCCCCTTTCCCCCCCCCTTCCCTCCACCCTCTCCCTCCTCCTTCCCCCCACCTTCCCCTCCTTCCACCCTCCCACCTTCCCTCCCCCCTTCCCTCCCTCCACACAGCCTATAAACCCCACAAAGAGAATGTCACTCCAGCCTCCGTCTCTCCCCGATGTAAAGATTATCTCCAAGTCATCAAAGAGCAAGATAATGCGAAGCCAACTCTACTCGTAAAAAAGGTAATAAAACCGACCCTTAACGACCCGGTGCAGCGTGCTCGGTTGCTTCTGTCATTTCGTAATGGATAGGAAGTAGGTGTGTTGGTGTGGTGTGGGTATCGTTGGTGTGGGATGGTGGGTATGGGGTGGTGTGGGTGGGTGGGGTATGGGTGGTGGTATGGGTGGTGTGGGTGGGTGGGGTAGGGTGGGTGTGGGTGGTGGGGGTGGTGGGTGGGGTGGGTGGGTGTATGGGTTGATGTGGGGTGCGGCATATGGGGTGGTGTGGGTGGGTGGGTATGGGGTGGTGGGGGGTTGTGGGGGTGTGGCGTGGGGTGTGCTGGTGGGTGGGGTTATGGGTTGATGTGGGTGGGATATGGGGTGGTGTGGGTGGTGGGTTATGGTTTGTGTGGGTGGGTGCGGGTATGGGGTTGTGGTGGGTGGGTGGGTATGGGTTGCGTGTGGGTTTGGGTGGGGTATTGGGTTGGTGGGTGGGTGGGGTATGGGTTGGTGGGTGGGTGAGGTATGCGAGTTGGTGTGGGATAGGTGGGGTATGCGGTTAGGTGTGGGTGGTGGGGTATGTTTGTGATGCGGTGGATTGGGTGATGGGGTGGTATTTCGTGGAGTGGTGGGGGTATGGGGGTGGTGTGGGTGGGTTGGGTATCGGGTGGTGTGGGTTATGGGGTGGGGTATGGGTTTGGTACGTGGGTGGGGTAGGATATGGGTTGGCTGTGGGTGGTGGGGTTATGGACGGTTGGTGTGGGTGGGTGCGGATTTATGGGTGGTGTGGGTGGGTGGGGGATAGGTTTGTGTGGGTGGGTGGGGTTGGGGTTGATGTGGGTGGGCTATGCGGTTGGTGTGTGGTGGGGTAATGGGTTTGTGTGGGTGGGTGGGGTTATGGGTGGTGTGGGGGGTGGGATATGGGTTTGTGTGGACGTTTGGGGTGGAGGATATGGCGTTGATGTTGGGTGGGACTATGGGTTTGGTGTGGGTGGGGGGTATGGGTTGGTGATGGGTGGGTGGGAATTATGGGGGTGGTCTTGTGGAGGCGCTGGATGGGTATGCGTGGTGTGGGTGGGCGGGGGTAGTGGGGTTGTTGTGGGTGCGGTGGGGTTATTATGGGGTAGCTGGTGTGGGTGGATGTGGATATGGGATTGTGTGATGTAGTGGGGACTATCGGGGTGGTGCTGGG
>NW_020871267.1:100000-105723 GCF_003789085.1 Penaeus vannamei
CCCCACCACAAATGCCCTCCCTCACCCTCACCCCCACCCACAACACATACCCTCCCCTCCCTCCTCACCCCTTACTCCCCGCCCCAAACACATACCCTTCCTCCCTCCTCACCCCCTTCACCCCACCCACAACACATACCCTCCCTCCCTCCTCACCCCCCTTCACCCCCACCCACAACACATACCCTCCCTCCCTCCTCACCCCTTCACCCCCACCCCAAACACATACCCTCTCTCCCTCCTCACCCCTCACCCCCACCACAAATACCCTCCCTCCCTCCTCCCCCCCTTCACCCCACCCACAACACATACCCTCCCTCCCTCCTCCCCCCCTTACCCCCCACCCACAACATATACCCTCTCTCCCTCCTCACCCCTTACCCCCCACCCACAACACATACCTCTCTCCCTCCTCACCCCCCTTCACCCCACCCACAACACATACCCTCCTCTCCCTCCTCACCCCTTACCCCCACCCACAACACATACCCTCTCTCCCTCCTCACCCCTCACCCCACCCACAACACATACCCTCTCTCCCTCCTCACCCCTCACCCCACCCACACCACATACCCTCTCTCCCTCCTCACCCCTTCACCCCCACCCACAACACATACCCTCTTTCCCTCCTCACCCCTCACCCCCCACCCCAAACACATACCCTCTCTCCTCCTCACCCCTTACCCCCACCCAAACACATACCCTCTCTCCCTCCTCACCCCTCACCCCCACACAAATACCCTCCCTCCCTCCTCCCCCCCTTCACCCCACCCACAACACATACCCTCCCTCCCTCCTCACCCCCTTCACCCCCACCCCAAACACATACCCTCTCTCCCTCCTCACCCCCACCCACAACACATACCGTCCCCTCCCTCCTCACCCCCCTTCACCCCCACCCACAACACATACCCTCCCCTCCCTCCTCACCCCTTCACCCCTACCCACAAACACATACCCTCCCTCCCTCCTCACCCCTTACCCCCACCCAAACACATACCCTCCCTCCCTCCTCACCCCCTTCACCCCCACCCACAACAATACCCTCTCTCCCTCTTCACCCCTCACCCCCACCACAAACACATACCCTCTCTCCCTCCTCACCTCTTACCCAACACCCCCAAACACATACCCTCTCTCCCTCCTCACCCCTTACCCCCCACCCCAAACACATACCCTCCCTCCCTCCTCACCCCCTTCACCCCCACCACAACACATACCCTCCCCTCCCTCCTCACCCCCACCCACAACACATACCGTCCCCTCCCTCCTTCACCCCTTACCCCCCACCCACAACACATACCCTCCCTCCCTCCTCACCCCCCTTACCCCCCACCACAACACATACCCTCCCTCCCTCCTCACCCCCCTTCACCCCACCACAAACACATACCCTCTCTCCCTCCTCACCCCTTCACCCCCACCCACAACAAATACCCTCCCTCCTCCTCCCCCCCCCCTTCACCCCCACCCACAACACATACCCTCTCTCCTCCTCACCCCCCCCTTCACCCCCACCCCCAACACATACCCACGCACATAACACAGAGATATGACCCCAATTATCCTTGCCTGAGAAGCTCTCTGAAAGACTGTCATAAAACCTTCTCCGCTGTCTATATAATCCTTCATCTCGCTTGACAAGAAGGGTCTTATAACGTTAAGGATTTTCCGTAATGCAAAATGGCCCGCGGAAATAAATATCGTAAAAGGTGGTGGGTGGCGGGGGTGGGCGGGGTGGCGGGGGTGGGTGGGGTTGGGTGGGGTTGGGTGGGTGGGGAGGGTATTTGTTGGCACGGGCGGGTTTTCTTGGTCTCGTCTCGGGGGCGTCTTGTGAATGGGGTATCTTTTCTTGTTTTTCTTTCTTTTTTGTTCTTGTTTTTTAGTTTTCTTTTTTTTTTCTTTTCTTGTTTTTTTCTGATTGTCTGTTAGTCCCTTTCTCTCTTTTTTCTCTTTTTTGCTTTCTTTCTCTCTTTTCGCCTCTCTCTTTTATATCTGCTCTCTCTCTCTCCGTGTCTCTCTTTTTGCTCTCTCTCTCTCTCTCTGTCTATATCTTTTCGTTTGTTAGCCCCTATATCTCTGTTTTTTTTTTTTTTTTTTTTCTCTCTCTCTCTCTTCTTACTCTCTTTTTGCTCATTCTCTCTCTCTTTGCTTTTTCCCTCCCTCCCTCCATCTCATCCCACTCCCTCCCTCTCCCTCTCCCTCTCCCTCCATCTCATTCCTCCTTCCCTCCCTCCCTCTCCCTCCTTCCCCTTTTCCCTCTCCCTCTCCCACCTTCACTCTCTCCTCCCTCTCCCTCCCTCTATCTCCCTCCTTCCCCTCCCTCTCCCTCTCCCACCTTCCCTCCTTACCTCTCCCTCCTCTCCCATGACATATCACCCTCATACGACACGGGCGCCATCCGTCAGTCAAGGTCGTAAAGCGGAGGCCGGCGCAGGAATGTTCTCGAAGACAGCTACGACCCGAGTATGTCACCGATTACTGCCGTCTTGAGATGATGCCGAGGCGGAGAAGACGCTGGAGACGGCGGTCGGCGTGCGCGGGAGAGCGGCTGGAGGGGGACGGTGTTTGGGGAGGGGAGGGAGGGCAGTGGAGGAGTGGAAGAAGGAGGGGGTGGTGTGGGGTGGTGGAGGAGGGATGGAGAGAGGAGAGGGATGTTGTGGATGGGAATGGGTGTGTTGGGGTAGGGAGGGTGAGGATGTTTTATTGTGTGTGTGTTTGGTGTGAATGTGTGTGTGTGTGTGTGTGTGTGTGTATGCATATGTACATATACACATACGTCTGCACATTTGAGTATATGTATCTATTACAGATCTAAATAATCGACTCAAAATCTCTCTTATCATCATCAAAAAAAGAAAAATAGAATTAAAGAAAAAAAAAAAAGAAGAGAGAAAAAGAAAAAAAAAAAAGCGCCTTGACAAGAAAATCAAAAATATCTGTGATCCGAACGCGGAGACAAGGAATTCCTGGAAATGAGATCTTACCATGAAAATGGAGATGCTTAAAGTAATTTCAAAAGTTGGAAAAATTTCTCTCCCCTTTTCTTTTTCTCAGGTTTGTAATTTGTCTGTTGGTTTGTTGGTTTGTTTTCTCCCTTTTCCTCTCGTTTCGCTTCTTCCTCTTCTTCATCTCTTCCTTCTTTATTTCTATTTTTATTCTACTCTTTTCGTCGGTATTTCAGTTCCCTTGTTTACTCCGCAAATAATCGCTCTCTCGCTCATTTTTATCCTTTCTATTTTTCCTTTTCTTCTTCCTTCCCTCTACTTCCCTCCCTCTCTTTTTCTAAGCCTCTTCCCTTCTTTCCTTCCCCCTTCTTTTTTTCTCCCTCTCCTCTTCTTCAATACTTCTTCTTTCCTCTTTCGTTACTCTCCCTGTTTTTTCCTCTTTCCCCACCCCCAATTTGTAACTTGTCCTTCCTTTCCTTAATTCTCTCATTCTCCCTACTAATTCCCGCATTTTCCTACTATTTTCCTGTGTTTTGCTTTCTTCTTTCCTCTCCTCCCCCTAATCTTCCCTTCCCTTTTCTATCTCCTTCTCTCCACTTCCTTTGTCTCCTCCTCCTCCCTTTCCTTTTTTCCTTCCTTTCCACCCTCTCCCTTCAAACACTATTCCTACCCTACTTTCCTCTTCCCATTCTCCCTCCTCTCTCTATCCCCCCCCCCCCCCGTCTTACCCCTTCCTCCCTTCTCTCCCCTTCCTCCTCTTTGCCCTCCTGCCCACCTCTCCCCTCTTCTCCCTCCTCCCTACTCTCCCCCTCTTCTATCTCACACCACTCTCTCCCCTTCTCACCCTCTTCCTCCCTCCTCCCTCCTCCTTCCTCCTCTTCCTCTCATCCCCCTACCTTCCCACTCCTCTATCTCATCCCTCCTTCCTCCCTCCCTCTTCCTCATCTCCCCCATCCTCCCTATCTCCCTTTCCTCCCTCCCTCCATCTCTTCCACTACCCTTCCTCTGTTTCCTTTCCTGACCTTCCTCCCCTCCTCCCTCCTCTTCCTCTCTTCCTCCCTCCTTCCCACTCCCTCTATCTCATCCCTCCTTTCCTCCCTCCCTCTTCCTCCATCTCCCCCCATCCTCCCCTATCACCCTTTCCTCCTCCTCCATCTCTTCCCACTACCCTTTCCTCTGTTTTCCCTTCCTGACCTTCCTCCCTCCTGCTTCTCCATTTCTTTCTTCCCTCCCTCCTTCCCACTCCCTCTATCTCATCTTCCTTCCTTTCTCTCTATCTCCCTCTTCCTCCATCTCCCCCCCCCTCTTTTCTCTCTCTCATCACCCACCCTTCAACCTCAGATAATCACGGCCATGAGCCTCCCTTCTCGCTGCCACGGCAGACGCGCGCAGCGAAACCCGATTCTCTCAATTTTTATCTGAAGGTACGATTTTCCTCAGGACTCGGTCGCAGGAGGCCATGCGGGAGTGGAGGGGGAGGAGGAAGGGGGGAGGGGGGAGGGGGGCGGGAAGGAGGCGGAAGGGTCGCAGGAGGTGGAGGAGTAATGCAGAAAAAAGGAGGAGTATCAGGAGCAGCGTGGTCGTGCCGGGACAGGAGTGCGAGTCAAGGAGGCGAGGTGGCCTCCAGATCGTCGGGGAGGAGTGCGTTCTTAGGCGGAGCAAGCGGGGCGGTAACTCGTCTCAATGGTCGTTCTGAGGATGGTGGAGGTGTGAGGACGGGTGCCATGGAGGAGGTGGACTCCGTTTGCGGCCTGCGGCCAGGCGACGGTCACTAAGAAGAGGTAGAAGCATGAGGAGGAGGCGGAGCTACTGACTCGGTCATGCGTTACATTCATGTCCTGGTATTACAAGTCTCCTAGTCCAGACACAGGAAGATCGTATACACCAGTAAGGATAATTGAAGAAAGAGGAAACACTGGATCAGGAAATATCGAAAGCATTAATCAAAAGCGAGAAATATCGAACAACGGAACACTATAGAACATTAGGGAATTTGAATAGATAAGGAAGCGTTCGAATAGATAGATAGAAAAAGAGGCGTTATCATAGGTCCAGAAATTCAGACCGTGTCATATACCCAACCCTGAAACCCTTTAAGACCATTAAAAACCGCTTTAAAGACAATTCACGTAACATAACCGGACCAGTATTAACCACCACCCAAGATCCGGCGTATTCCGGATCTTGACCATAAGACCTTATACCACAACTAGTAAGAAACACCTGTCAGCCAGACCAATACAGATCCGCGGAATTAATGATCTTCAACAGAGACACTAGACTCCACAAAAAAGAAAAACAACAAAATGAAAGAAAAAAAAATCTGACAAATAAGAATAACCAAAGGATTAAGAAAAAAAACAAAATAAACAATTCTGACGATAAGATTTAAACCAAAACGATAGAATACCCAAACGCATACAAAATAACCAGAGATAAACAAATTAACCAATTAGACCAAAATGGAGTAGAAAAAAGGCAAGCAAAATATAAACGATCATCTCCTAAATCACTGACCACATCTCTAGACGCCAGAAATGATAGATATAAAAATAAGAAGTTAAATATAATATTAAAAACAGGAACAAAAATTCAGACCAATCAAGGATAGACCAAAACCGAAAAAAAAAAACACCAAAAAAAAAAGGCAAGGAAACCTCAGACTATATAAGATAGACCAAATCGATTTAAAAAGAAAAAAATACCACACAAAAAAGCATAGAAAAAAAATCAGACCAATAAGGATAATGGGATCCGACCCGAATCCGAGTCTCT
>NW_020871267.1:111306-131306 GCF_003789085.1 Penaeus vannamei
GAGAATCGCACCAGAGAGTCGCGCGCGCGCGGCGACCGGAAGCCGTGCCGACCTCGACGCAGCACGGGGGCCCTCAGGGGATAGTGTGATTCGAGAGAGGTTAGGGAGCGCAACACAGCGCGCACGCGCGAGCACCCGGTGCGCGCGACGCGGCACGAGTACGGCAGCAGGAGCGGGGGGCAACGCGGCCGGCGCACCGACCACGACAGGGCTCCCCGAGGTGGTTTCCCCATAAAAGGCGCCGACGGACCCAGTGGAAGCCAGTCGTAGCTCGACCAGCACCGCCAGCACATCGACGTCCTAAGGAGACTCGTTCCTCTGGTCACATAGATCTCACCCCAAGTCACTTTTTGTGTTTGTTATCGTATTTTTTCCCTCCGTCTCGTCGAAAAGAATCACCATGCAGACTGCTGTGGTATTGCTCTCCTGCCTCGCCTACGTCAGCGCTATCCCAGTGCTGTTTCTCACTTATTCAGGTAAGAAATGTTTTGTTCAAGCATCCACACGAACAGGTTTTGAAATTAGCTGTCTCATTTCATTTAAGTTATGGAGCTCCCGTCTCCAACCTATTATATGTTTTTTTTCTGTGGGTTTTTCCAAAGGCGTTCGTTCAAAAACTTAGCAATATACATTAAGGAGATAAATGTTAGTTTCATTTTTTTTAGATTTTGCACATTAGATATACATATATTTGCACCAAAATCTTCCTTTGCAAACGTCTAATTACCTGGATAAATCTCAAACGCTAATACTTATTAGTCCAAACACCATTATCTCAACTCATGTTATATTAATACTTCAAAGACCACGTATATGGTTCCTAAGAATATTAAGTGTTCCTCATGGAGCCCAACCTTGGTGTCTTCTGAAATACCTGTTTCTCGTTGAAGGTTAGAAGCTTAGGCAGGTTACTGGCGGGAAGATCAGTCAGTTTTCCGGTGTTTTTTTGTTTCTTTTCATTCGTTCAAGTGCATTTTTCTCTCTCTTTTTTTATCGCCGTTCGTTGCAATAGACCAAGCGCTGTTTATTTCGTAACTCGGATAATTTCTTTTGTGTTACTTCGTGTCTGGGTATTTCACCCGGTGGCGATCCCATGACAAGTGGGTTTTATCCTACTTTTATCCTTCTTTTCCTCTCTCCCTCCCTTCTTCTCTTACGATAGAAGTTTTATCCTTCTTTCCTCTCTCCCTCCCTTCTTCTCTTACGATAGAACCATCTCTCTGTTCTCTTCTTCTTCTTCTTTCTTCCCCGTTTCCTTAATTACGATTTTATGCTCGTTCTTATCTCCCTCTTTCCATCTTTATCGCACACCTGAGCGCACTCTAAACGTCCCTTTGTTCAAGTTCGTAGAAGAAAAGGCCGTTGCATTTGCCATAGATAAAACGTAGATAAAAGGTGCATTAACAAAACAAGGTCATCAGTCAGTTATGTTATCAACAAAGGGGTTCAGTAAGGGATGATAAGAGAGAGATAGGTCCGGATACCTTCAAAAGGTGCTTGTGATTTGGGTACAAGTATATGTATGTCCTTTAGTCTCACATACACACACACACACACACAAGGATTCTCCAGAACCCCCGACACAAGAAACACCTTAAAGTATTTCCACGTTGGGTGAGCATGCAAGGACGCCATCCCACAGGAAATGCACACACACGTACATGCACTCACCCACACTCACACGTATACCCACCCATTCACACGTACACCCACACACACACTCACACGTACACACACACACCGATAGAGCGAGAGAGAGAGAGACAGACAGACAGACACGCAAAAAAGACACAAGAAAGAGATTTGCCTTCGTGCCAGAGAGACGTTCTTCAACCCGTTAATCTGAACAGCTTTGGAGGTCGTTCATGGAACTCACATCTTCATTGTTAGGTGAGAGGAAGAAGGGATAATGATGATAAAGAGGGATAAAGAGGATGAGAGTGATAAGGATAGGGATAATGAGTTAAGGATGAGAGAGATAAGGATAGGGATAAAGATTTAACGATGAGAGTGAGAAGGATAGGGATAAAGATTTAAGGATGGGAGTCATAAGGTTAAAGAGTTAAGGATGAGAGTGATAAGGATAGTGATAATAAGGTTAAGGATAAGTGTGATGATGGTAAGGAGGATAGAGGATGAGAATTTAATGAGGATAAGGACATGGGTAACGAAGCTAAGGATAAGGGGGATAAGATAAGGAGGATAGGGATAACGAGGCTAAGAATGAGGGTAATAAGGATGGTAGGATGAGGGTGATAAGGATAAGGGGGATAGGATGAGGAAGTGGAAGTAGGAATATGATATTTAATGATGAAGTAGTAATCAGATGAACAAAAATATTGGTGATGATTCATTAACAAGACGAAGGATAATAATGATAATTGATAAGAATAAAATAGACAATAAAAGAATTTAAATGGAATTTCGTTGGTAACAGTAATAGCAATCAGTCATAAGGTCGAAAATAGTATGAATTCAGTAACAACTCAGCACCCGTATTTTCACTCATTTCACCCAAGAAATTGTAAATTATACCCTGTAGTTATAGATTTTTGCCGCAACTCTCACCAATCATGATAATTATACCGGAAATAATTAACGGAAGTAGATAATAAACGATTTTTTATCCGTTTATTGGAGTCCATTAGGGTTGTCACGATTTTGTCGCAAAAAAACTCGAGTCACTTAGTATAATTAAGAAAAAAGATACCAAAAGATACCAGGATAGAGAAAGATATACAAAGACGATACCACGATAAAGAAAGATATACAGAGACGATGATACCCCGATAAAGATAGGGAATTAAGGAGTAACTAATCATTATCTTAATCTTAGGCTAAATACTTCCGTTGTAAAAGAATGGTTTCGTACGACCTTATATCCTCAAAAGTCCCTAAAAAGTCCCTCAAAAGTCCCTCAAAAGTCACGTGATACCCTGTTGCATCCCTGTTTTGCAACTGACACGCAACAGGACGTGGGTCAACTGTCGAGGCCTCTGTGGTTGGGACAGGTGGAGTGTCGACAGCCGTTCGACAGTCGACATTTGACCCTGTGCGAGTCTGTGGGAGAGTGAGTGAGTGAGGGAGCGACTGGGTGAGAGGGTGAGTGAGTATTTAGGGGAATGTGTGTGTGTGTGTGGATGTTTGAGTGTGTTTGGGTGGATGTTTAGGTGTTTGGATGTATGTTTGTGTGTGTGTTTGGATGTATGTTTGGGTGGATGTTTTAGTGTGTGTGTGTGTGTGTTTGGATGTGTGTTAGTGTGTGTGTGAGCGTGTATTTGAGTATACATATGCGTATGGTCATTAGGTACACTTACACGATTTTCCCACAGTTAAACTAACGAAAAAGAGCAAATTTCATCCCAATTATTCTCCTGCTATAAAACAAAACACATCCACCCTCTTACGAAAGACAGAACCAAGGATATATTACATAAAATTAAGAAAAAAAAAATTTGGTTAGAACGAACCGCCATTTTTGGTCTCGCGGAGTAACTTCCCCCACGAATTTCACAATCTTTCTGAGGACTTCTTCGCCACGGTGCTCCCAGGGCCGCCGAGGTTGTCCCAAAAGTCCTTCTAGTATCCTTGCCTCCTGCCAAAGAGTCTTGTTACCAACGCCGAGCCTCTGGGATGCTAAAAAACCGCTCCGGTGTCGACATTAATTTCATATTCTCCATCACGCTTGCGGAATATTATTATTGTTCTATCTTTTTTTTAACGCTCTTGAGTCAGTGCATGTAAACACTCAAAACCAGCGTGTTTTAATTTACTTCATCACGCTTGTAAAATGCTTAAAATTTTATAAATTATTTATCCTGTTTATATATAAATGTAACCATTCAACCTGTATTTACACATACGCTCCCTCTGCCTCGCCCCATAACCCCGCAGACCATATAAGTTATTTCATGTGTTGCTATTCGTCTTAAACTTTTTTCTCAATGCATCATCACGCTTGTAAAATGCTTAAAATTTTATATATCATTTATCCTGTTTATATATCTGTAAACAATCAACCGTTATTTACACATACGCTCCCTTCGCCTCGCCCCATAGCCCCGCAGACCATATAAGTTATTTCATTTGCTGCCATTCGCCTTAAACTTTTTTCTCTTGAGTAAATGCATGTAAACACTCAAAACCAGCCTGTTTTAATTTACATCATCACGCTTGTAAAATGCTTAAAATTTTATATATCATTTATCCTGTTTATATATCTGTAAACAATCAACCGATCTTTATACATACGCTCCCTTCGCCTCGCCCCATAGCCCCGCAGACCACATAAGTTATTTCATTTGTTGCCATTCGTCTTAAACCTTTTTCTCTTAAGTCAATGCATCATCACGCTTGTAAAATGCTTAAAATTTTATATATTATTTATCCTGTTTATATATCTGTAAACAATCAACCGATCTTTATACATACGCTCCCTCTGCCTCGCCCCATAGCCCCGCAGACCATATAAGTTATTTCATTTGTTGCCATTCGTCTTAGCTCATTGGACGGGGGAGGTTGGTCCGGTTGAGCAAAGGAAGGCACGGTTATATACAATTATTCATTCTGGGAGGTGGGAAAGGTGAACACGTAACTCTTTGCGTTCTCTGTCCGTCGCTGTTGTTTTTTTCTTTGTCTTTCCCTTTCTCTGTCTCTTTCTCCTCTCTTTCTCTCTCACTCTGTGTCTCTTTCTCCTCTCTCTCTCTCTCTCTCTCTCTTTTTGTCTGTCTCTTATTCATCTCTCTCTCTATCTATCTATCTATCTATCTATCTATCTATCTCTCTTTCTCTCTCTGTCTTTCTCTCTCTCTCTCTCCTCCCTCCCTCCCTCTTTTGATCTATATATCCTATCTACATATTTCTCCTATTTTTTCCCTCTTTTTCTTACCTCTCCCATCTCTACTTCCTCTCATATCCATCCATTCCCTCTCCCCTCCCTTCCCACTCTCCCTTCCACTTGTCCCCTCTCTGGTTTTATTACCATCAAATTATAATAATTGCGCATCATTTACTTTTTCCCGGTTAGAGAGAGAGAGAGACAGAGACAGACAGACAGACAGACAGACAGAGACAGAGAAAGGAGAGAGAGAGGAGAGAGAGACGAATAAGAAAATGAAGCCAAGACTGAAAATGGTAATTGACTTCAATGAGCTGAGGAAGACCTTGCCTCGTATCAGATGCTCACACTCCATCCCTCCTTTTTTCTTTGGCACATTCTGGGTCTTTTTGCTGTGTGCCGCGAGTGCAAGATGCTCATGTGCGTGTGTACGTGTGTATACATGTGTGTGTGTGTATATGTGTGTGAGTGTGAGAGAGAGAGAGAGAGAGAGAGAGAGAGGAGAGAGAAGAGAGAGAGAAAGACAGACAGAGGCAGAGCGAATATTCGATTAAGTGAGTGAGTGAGTGAAACGGACAAGAGACAGAAGATAGACAGAATATGGCCAGAAATTTCCCAGTGAATTGCCTTATTATAAGTTCTCTCTCTTCCCTATATGACATACCCATAATATGAATTTTTTCCAATTCTTTTCAATTAATAAACCCTAAACAATTATTCTCCATTTGTAATTTACTTTATATTTTAATCGGCAATCTCACCTTGTCACCCCTCGGGCAAAATTCGCATAGATAATGGGTATAGGGCGTATAATTTATCATAAATATCTTCTTCTCTTCATATCTCATAATTTTCTTCCCTTATCTGAAGTTGTAGCGATGTAAATTTTGTTTCTCCATTTGTCTCAATGGCTGTTTATCTTTATCTTGTCTTCTTTGTCTTCTTTCTCTACATTCTTTGTCTCCCTTCCCCGTATTCCTCCTCTCCCTCCCTCCTTCTCACCCTCTAGCTCCTCCCCCTTCACCAACCCTACCAAGAATCCTCCCCTCATCAAATTAATTCCCCCCTCTCTCTATACCCTCTCTTCGCTTATTATATTAATCTTCTCCCGTCCCTCCTCCCCCCACCCCCAGTCTCCCCAAGGTCTCTTTAGGCACGTTGTCGCTGTATGAGCAGTTCACGCAACGTGTTTTGTGTTTACCTCGTGACGAAAACATCAGAATTATCGTGCTAACCTTCTCCATAATGTTAAATGTTTTATAGATTCCCTCCCTTTTTTTACATAGAGGATCGTGCGTTTGATTATTGTTCATGAGGTTAGTCACGGCCACGTAACTGTTCGTATCCGTGAGTTATGGAATTGTTCGATGGATTATTATCTATTCTTCTTTTTAGGAATCTTGTATTTTTCTTATTCTTATTCTTCTTCATCATCATCATCATTATTGTTTAATTATTATATACTAATATTATGGTCACTGTTTTAATGATTACTAGTTTCCCGCCAAAATGCGCACGTTTAGATTCCGATGTAAACAAATGAGCAACGAGAAGCGTGTGAAGCAAATAGCTCCGCCCCCAAGTTTTGCCAGCAACGACCTTCAATGATAAATGATGTTAATGACCTTTGAAGTTAAAAGAAAATGAAAAAAAAGGCTGAAAAATATTACTTTGACATTGTCTGTGTCGTACGGTTATCGGCCGGCATATTTTACGTTGAAATGTTTAACCTTTGAAGTTTATTGGTGCGGTTCAACGTACAATTATATATAGTCATTTATAAGTCGCCGGCGTATAGCAGATGACATAATGATATAATGACTTGTCAGAGGAGACAGGTAACGGAGTAACCCTAATGATTATATAACAATTATGGATATTAACCTGGGTCTCCTTGCTGGTCGCCCATCTTTCTTCTTTTTCTGTTTCTTTTTCTTCTCTCTCTCTCTCTCTCTCTCTCTCTCTCTCTCTCTCTCTTCTCTCTCTCTCTCTCTCTCTCTCTCTCTCTCTCTCTCTCTCTCTCTCTCACACACACACACACAACAAACACACACACACACACACACACACAACAAACACACACACACACCACACACGCCCTCAAACACATACACATTTTTCTTCTTTTCCTTCTTCCTCCAAAACCTCCAACCTAAAAGCTATGCAACATAACCGAAATATTGCAGCCACCGCGCATGCGCAGAACCACCCATCTCGCCGACGCATTTGAAATAGATCCGAAAAGCAAAAAAAAAACTAGGTCGCGGTGTCCGAGACGCGGATCGTCCTATCGAATTTCACACGCGCGTCAAATCGTTTCATAATTTAAAAAAGAAATCAATGCTGATCTAGTATTGATACGTTGCAACGGGCGAGGAAGGCCACGATGTTGCTGCTGCTGGCTACCAACGCACGTGCAACGGTGGCACATTGCAGTAACCTATACGTGCAATGAATGATTTTTTTTTGCGTGTGATTCTGCATGTCTGAGTACTGCTAAAGGACTTACTGCATTCAGTCCATAGTTAGTAGTCTTAAAAGTGAACGTTTGAAGGCAGGACAAGGTTCATTTCTCCGCTAGGTGTCAGTAAAGTACTTTCACTTCACTTACAACTGTGTGAATTAGGTCTCTGCCATAAAACCATTCGATAAAAGTCGCAATTATAACTCCAATAAATTTAATCCGATCGGAAAAAAGACACAATCATAACTCTAATAAATTTAATCCTATCGGTATTAGGTAGTGACGTCATCATACAACTACATGTATGGAACAGAGCCACAAAATAAAAAAGAAATTGGGGACAGTGGCAGGAGACGTCAACACACCATAAATACAATATGGTCCACTTCCTTATTGTATCTTTCCCTCCACACCCTCCCTCCTCCCCTTTTTTTCACTCCCTATGTCGATATTCACGCCTCCCTCGCTCTCTCCTTCTCTCCTTCTCTCTTTCTATCCCTTCTTCCATCTTGCTTCCCCTATCCTTTCTTTTCTCTCTCCCTTCCGCCCCCCCTTCCTTATCGGTATTCGCCCACTACTTTCCCTCTCTCCTTCTCTCCTTCTCTCTTTCTATCCCTTCTTACGTCTTGCTTCTCCTGTCCTTTCTTTTTCTCTCCTCCGTCCCTCTCTCCACCACCCCCCTTCTTCTCTCCTTCCACTCTACTCCCTCCTCCTCTTCCTTCCTTCCTTTTTTTCTCCACCTTTCTCGTTCCTTCGCTCATTTCCTTACCTTTACCCTCTTTCCTTTCCTACCTTCTCTGCTTCCCATTTCTCCTATCTCCTCTCCTCCCCTGTTCTCCTTTCCCTTCTTCCCTATTCTCTTATCTCTTCTCCTTTTCCCTCTCCTCCCCTCTTCTCCCATCTCTTCTCTTCTCACCTCATCTCCAATCTGCCCTCCTCCCCTCTTCTCCTTTCCCCTTTTCTCCCCTCTTCTCCCATCTCCTCTCTTCTCCCCTCTTCCCCTCTTCTCCTCCCGTCTCCTCTCCTCCCCTCTTCTCCTTTCCCCTTTCTCCATCTCCCCTCTTCCCCTCTTCTCTCCTCTTCTCCCCTTTTCTTATCTTAACATTCCGGAGCCTTTGCAAGCCAAGAAGGTAACCCCCCTCCCCTCCCCCTACCCTTCCCCCCCTTCCCCCATTCACTTGGCATTCTTCGCAGACCATATGCCACAGGTTGACACATACGCACATACGTACATGTACAACTACACATACGCACATACGTACATGTACAACTACACATACGCACATACGAACATGTACAACTACAACATACGCGCATACGTACATGTACAACTACACATACGTACATGTACAACTACACATACACATACGTAATGTATAGTATACGCATGTAAACGCACATTCTCATGCATGCACAGAGAAGCAGACAAATACACATGATAGATATACAAGATAGATAGTAAGATAATAGTTTAATTATAAAAAAAAACAATTAAAAACAATCTTGGTCGCTTAAAGACCTTGTTCTTTATAAGGAGGGTCGCTTCTTACACCTTCTCCGCCCCCCCTCCCCCCCCTTTTGACCATGGCACTAAAAACTGTCAACTGTTTTGTCACCGCAATCTGAGGCTTCCTTTGAAAAAAAAGAAAAAAAAACTACTTGTAGATGTGTTTATGATCTGTCGAAGAAGCGGTCGGGTATTTAGTGATGAATACATACATGTGTATATGCATATATTTATATTCTCTTTCTCTCTTTTTTTCTCTTTCTTGTTCTCTTTCTCTTTTTCTTTCTCTTCTCTTCTCTTTCTCTTTCTTTCTCGTTCTCTCTTTTCTCTTCTCTCTTTCTCTCTCTCTCTCTCTCTCTCTCTCTCTCTCTCTCTCTCTCTCTCTCTCTCTCTCTCTCTCTCATCTCCTCTCTCCTCTCCTTCCTTCCTCTCCTTCCTCTCTCCCTCTCATTCAAAGAAAGAGAAACGAAGGACAAGAGAATAGAAAAACAAAAACAAACAAACATAATCAGCCTCAAGAGGGATAATCCGAGTTCAAAAGGAAGGATCGATTACGAGACCAGTAGAGGCTAAAATACCACAAACAACACCGCAAGGGAAAACAAACAAACAAACAAATAAACAAGACTCAACGAGAAAAAAAACACTTTCGCTTCTGCTCTGGGCATGGGTTGCCAGATGTCGCCTGACCCCATTCTGCTTGACTACCGGCGCAAGACCGCTGGACTTTAATTTGCGAAAGTTATGGCGATTTTCCGTTACCTGCGACGGACAAATCACTCAAGATAACCTTCCTGGTCTATTCATGCGTGGTTTATGAAAAATACCCGTGATTTAGGGGGAAATGTAAGGGTGGGAGGGGAGGGAGAGAGAGGGTGGGAGGGGGAAGGGGAGAGGAGGGAGGAAGGGAGAGGGAGCTAGTGAGAGGGAAAGATATAGATACAGAAAAAAGATAGAAAGAAAGAATAAGCTTATAATTAGTAAACTATGTGGAGTGGGTAGGAAGGGGAGAGAGGGAGGGAGAGAGAAAGAGATGGACACAGAAAAAAAATAAAAAAGAATAAGGCTATAATTAGCAAACTATTTCAAGTGCGTCTCCCTTCCTCACAAATGTATTTAGATCAACAAAAAAAAGAGAAAAAATAGATCTAAAAAAAGGGAAAGACAAAAATAATGAAAAAAAATAGGTCACCCAATCCTTCGAGAATTCAAAGGGCTTCAAGTGCCAATAAGTGCCAAAGGAGATACCGCGTGCCAAAGAGTGCCAAAACAGATCGACACTCCCCTCTTGTGTGTTCCGAAATGAGTACCACGTGGCCGAGACGACGCTACTTTCAGCTCGTACTTTGAAGTTTAGCGCTTTCCGCTACGCTTCTCCGCTTAGCTGTCACCGCTACATAGGACCACGTGGCTTGGAGATATAATAAAGAGAGAGGGGAATGAGGAAGAGGGAGAGAGGGAAAATGAGGAAGAGAGAGAGGGAGAATGAATAAGAGGGATAGAAAAAGGAAATGTTACCAAAACCCGTGACCAATATGATTATTTTTCTACTTTAATCTATCTTCCTCTCGCATTAAAGTCATTAATCATTTAATCAAAATTCTCAGCCATTAGGAATCGCCTAAAAAAATTAATTGACTATAAACCTTTCCTCTTCCTTCCCTTAAAAAAGAGAGAGAAAAAAAAACGAAAAAAAAATCTTAACCTCTTCCCATCCCATGCACTTGCCAAAACCGAACATTTCTCGTGTTCGGATACTCTGTTCGTGGCTTCGGAATCTCTCGGTTAGCAACATTAAAAGTTTTATTTTCCTAGTGAATCGCTGTTGATTGGGGGTTTTGAAGTTTATATTTGGTTATGTTTATTTATTTGTTTCTTTAAATGCGTATCTTCAATGTGTCTTTATCTCGCAGTCTGTTTGTCTACCAACTTTTTTTTCTATTTTAGCGGTCTATCTGTTTTGGCATTTATACAATAGTTTTTTGTCTTAATATGATTTATATTATTAATTTCTCTCTCTCTCTCTCTCTCTCTCTCTCTCTCTCTCTCTCTCTCTCTCTCTCTCTCTCTCTCTCTCTCTCTCTCTCTCTCTCTCTCCCTCTCCCTATCTATTAGTTAACTTATTACAACTAGCGATATATGTTGAGAAAAATATATATAAACCAGAAGCCCTTGTAAAATCGACTATTTACAAAGACATTTCGATAAACCTAAACAAAAGAGTTGTAATACCAGTCTCTTTATCGCTATCACGTATCGCATTAAATCCTCTGTACTTTAGAGTAATTTAATCTCGATAATCCACTCCCCCCCCCTCACCTTCCTACACCCTAAACTAGCTATGGTGAAATGATACCTGCTTCTAGGTTCATATATCTTTTTTTTTTTCGTGTGTTTATTACCTACGTTTATAATAGATTTTTGTTTTTTTTTTCGTCTATAGAATTTTTTCGTTTTTCTGTGTGTATTTGAGTTCATTTTCCTACGATTACAATAGATTTTTGTTCTTGTTTTTTTGTGAATAGACTTTTGTGTTTTTGTGTATTTGTGTTTATTCCACTACGTTTACAGTTGATTTTTATGTGTATTCGTGGTATATTAACGTTTTTTTCGTCTTTTTTACAGGGAGATCGTCACCACTGACAACTTTTCTTGAGTGCCCCTTCCCTGTACCCTATGTGGACAAAGCTACCTCAAAGATCACGTACAAGTAAGTTTTTTTTGAAGTCAAGTTGGATGATGTTGACTTAGGTTGATTGGGTTGACTTTGAGGTTGACTTGGGGTTGACTTGGGTTGACTTGGGTTGACTTGGGTTGACTTAGGTTGACTTAGGTTGACTTGGGTTGACTTAGGTTGACTTGGGTTGACTTAGGTTGACTTGGGTTGACTTGGGTTGACTTAGTTGACTGTTGACTTAGGTTGACTTAGGTTGATTGACTTTGACTTGGTTGACTTAGGTTGAACGTCAGAGAGAGAGAGAGAGAGAGAGAGAGAGAGAGATAGACGTTTTGGTATCCGATATATTTGATATAATTGGTATGTTGATGTATGTTTTGTTGAATGTGTGTGCGTATGTGTAAGGATAGACGGTGTGTGGAGAGGAATTCATATCCAGGAGCAGATTGGTACATACTAATATTCAAACGCACACACACACACACACACACACACACACACACACACACACACACACACACAACACACACACACAACACACACACCACACACATCCCACAAACCTCCCACACTATCCTCACCCTTCCACCACACTCCCTCCCCTCTCCCCTCCTCCCCACACTCTCCACCAACACTCCCACCCTTCACCCCCCACCCTTCACCCTATCCCCTCCCACCCCTTCACCCTCACCCTCACACCCCTCACCTTTCCACCAACACTCCCCCTCATCCTTCCACCCCTCACCTTCCACCAACACTCCCACCCACCCTCACCTCACCTTCCACCCCTCACCCCCCCCCCACCCCCACACACCTTCCTCCCTCCTACCTCCTCCATTCCCCATTCTGTATAAGGTGTGTAACCACTTACGTCCACGGGATAATGGATACAAGATTCCTTCCTTCACACCGGTATCCTAACTTGAAAACACCGGTATCCTAACTTGAAAATATTCGTTGTAGGATTTTTACAACCTATTCAGTCAGGTTATCCTTGGGTCCTTCCCTCAGTGCGAGTGATTGTTGTTGTTTGTCTGTTGCTAAGGTGTCGGGGTGTTTTCTTTGGCGTTTATGTGAGGGTGTAGGTGTGGGGTGTATGATTTTTTCTTTGTTAGATTTTTTTTCTCTGTTTCTGTCTGTCTGTCTGCCTGTTTCTCTGTTTTCTGTTTCTGTCCTCTATATATGTTATATCCTTCCTCTCTCTCTCTCTCTCCTCTCTCTAACCCTGTCAGTCTGCTCTCTTTATTTCTTTTTCTCTCTTTTCCTCCCCCCCTCCTACCAGTGCCATCGACGCCACGCCACTCGTAACTAGCCCTCATTCTTTTCAAGCACTAATTGTCATGCTTTAGATGTGCTCAACAGGCCATGACATATTTTGATGATTGTCTTTTAACTCAACCCTCACGATGTTGCCTCGTTTTCATTCCTTTTTTTTGTGTTGTTTGCTGTCGACTAGACGAAAAAGTATAAGCGAATGAATATCTCAAGCTCGGAAACCTATTCCAAACCTTCTTCCCTCTCCCGAAAACAAAAGACGATCGGGTTGTGTACAGAACACGCGTTCCGCCGCAAACCCGATTGGATTCAAATCCTGATCACGTGTCACTTGTATTGCGGTCTTCCTGCTCAGCGAGTTCATAAACATCTTGCGGTCTCTCCCTTGGCCAGTTGCTCATCCGTCCTTGGCCAGATGGATCTAGGACGCTCCCGACCGCCACCCTGCCTTTTCCTTAATTATAAGTCGCCTCGCATCAAAGGGATGTGCTAATGGATGATAATTATATGCTCCTAGCTCTTGCAATTAAGAGGACTGGGAGAATGTGCTTGGGGACTGTTCTAGAATGCTTGAGTGGTTTGGGAAGGGACTTGGATGCGGCATTGGGTAGGGATCAGCGACTCGATTCGCTGCGTGTGCGATTCGATTTTGTTTTTCTTTTTGTTTTTCTTTCGTGTTCGGGTTGAGGTTGTTCCGTTTATGTTTTCCGCGATATTGATCTCTCTTCTTGTTTATGATTAGCTTTTTCTGATTAATATATTACATATATTTTCCTTCGATTAACTTTTTTAATGTTACCGCCCTTTTTATTGCAAGTTAGAAGACAAAAGATATCCATGGCAACAGGCAAGTAAACAAACATGCAAAAAACACAAGAACCAATAAGAATAAAACCGTTAAGACAAAAATAGAAAACTTAACCTCACCTCCCCACACCCTGCCACACAAACAACAAACCAAACAAAAAACAAATAACTGACTCACCTCCCCACACCCCGCCACACAAAACAAAAACCAAATAACTGAATAAACGAACAGATAAAACAGAAAATAGGACACTTCATCTGCAAAAACCCACTCCTCTAACCCCCCTCTCTTCCCTCTCCCCCCCGCAGGTGCCCTCGTAACGTCGAGATCATCGAAGCCGTGAACACCCGCAGAGGAGGCGAGGCCATCGAGGTCATCGAGATCGACGACCTGGAGTCCTCTGCCCTGAACGACGGCGCCCAGGTGGTCGTCGTGAAGCCCCTGCAGCCCACGGAGCTCGAGAACCCCGGACAGGGCATTTACACGAGTCCCTCCGAATGCAAGGACAACGAAGTGTACAATCCCGAAATTGATGCGTGAGTTGTTATTCGGATTGTTGATGCGCAAGTGGTTGTTTGGATTGTTTAAATTGATTCGCGAGTGGTGTTTGGATTGTTTAAGGTAGTGCTTCAGTGGTTATTCGGATAGTTTGCCTTGTTTGGAGTTATCATCGTTACAGTTATTAGTAGCATAAAAAAAACAAGCACTTCGCATGGAGCTTTGAGAGTATTGGTGATAATGTTACCGATGATATTAATGATAGTATTTCCACCATTCGAATCGCATTCCCGTTCTCACCGCCCCCTCTCCCGACCCCAACAGGTGCCTGCCCGTCATCCCCGTCACCCCCCCTGAGTCTGGCAAGCCCAACAAGCCCAACAAGCCTAACAAGCCCAACAAGCCCAAGCCAAACAAGCCCAACAAGCCCAACAAGCCCCTCGAGAAGGAGGAGGAGCGCCCCGTCGTGATCGCAGTCGGCAAGGAGAAGCGACCAAGGTGTCCCGAGGGCGAGATCTACCTGTCGGAGCTCGACATCTGCGTCTGCTACCCCGAGGAGAACTGCGAGGACTAAATACCCGGAATACCAGATGCGTGTGCGCGCGCGAGATGCATGTGCGTATGTGGGTCGGGGATAGGCGCTCGCGGGAGACGCACATGGACGTGGTCGTGTCTGTGTGGGTTTGACGTGAGGGTTTGAAGACTCGCATACACGCATGGGTGTCTGTGCGTACGTGGGTTTGAACGCTTGGAGACATGTGTACGTGTATGCGTTTATGTGAACGTATACGCGTATGTGGATCAAACATACGGACATGAATGGACGGTGAAAACACTTATGTATGCAGATAACCATATGAACGTGAATACATACATGTACATACATGAAGACATAACCGTACATAGATACACGAGAGTTTATGAACACATGTACTTACATGAATACAAATACACGAAGAGAGAAACACAGATCCCGTACACATACACACCTACCCATCCAGGCACTGTGATGTAGACACGCACACACACACGCACACAAACGCACATAGATTCCAGAAGGCTGTTCGGAGAGCTGGTGAACGTATTTTATATGATCTGTATATGAGAATCTAACAGTATAGCAGTCATGTAAATACAGCTAACTTAATTTAATTTTTATTTACATTTGCCAGTGTCCAGATCTGGGTTCTGGCAGCAAGACTTCGGTAGCTTTAAGTAGTTTTTACAAAGCTTGTGACAAATTTTTGGTAATGCAAAAAAAGATTTTTATATGCACTTTATATTCGCAAAGTAGATGTCATATGACTTTTATATATATATTTGATAGTACAAAACCTGTCTTCCCTTTTTTTCTTTTGGTCATACAGATAACTTTTCCAGAATAAATGATGTGCACAAAATCTTTTTCTTTTTTTGTCTTTTACAAATCCTTCCGCATACGAGATTATAAAATACCAAAGGGGGGAGAAGAATAAGGAGGAAGAGAAGGAGGAAAGGGAAGAAGAGAAGGAGGAGAGGAATAAGGGAGGAAGAGAAGGAAGAGGGGAATAAGGGAAGAAGAGAAGGAAGAGGGGAAAAGTGGGAGGGAGGGGGGAGGGGAGGAGGTGATGGGAAGGAAGAGGAGAACGAAAGAGAGATGGAAGAAAGGAAAAGCAGGAAGGGAAGAAAGGAAGAATAGGGATATCATTGTCTATTTCCTCTTTAATAAATAAAAGCAAAAAACTCGTCAGCAATACACAAAATACCAATTTGACGAAGTTTCTGGTCGCGATGACTTGACAAACAAGTTTTCTCTCGGTGTGTACGCTTTGTAAAAAAAAAAAAAAAAAAAAAATAGAATGAAAATGAATCTCTGAATAAAAATACTGGATCGATCTGATAAAATCTAAATATAGTAAATTGGATCGAAAATTATTGTTATATATATATGTTTATATGATTGGATCGAAAATGATTATTACTTTATGGTAACACTGACGTAATGAACTTTCGTCGACTTTATTTCCTGTCTCTCTTCCCTCGTCTCTCTGTCTTTCTTCTTCTTCTCTCTCTCTCTCTCTCTCTCTCTCTCTCTCTCTCTCTCTCTCTCTCCTCTCTCTCCCTCTCTCTCTCCTATCTATCTTATTTCCTTTTCTCCTCTCTTCCCTCTAACTCTCTTCATCTCTCTCTTTTCCCTCTCTATTTCTACCCTCTCTCCCTCCCTCTCCCCCTCCCTCCAAACCGATAAACAAAACAAAAAGAGCGAAAACAACAACAGACACACCGACGCCAAAAAACGAGAAAAACAAAAAAAACAACAAACAAAACAACGGGAATACGGAAAAAAATAGCGAAACAACAGAAACAACAAAAAAAAAAAAAAGGAAATACGGAACAAAAAGCGAAAACAACAACAGAAACAACGACGCCAAAAAACAAACCAAAAACAAAAAACAAAACAAAACAACGGAAATACGGAAACAGAAGTCGTATTAACGGAAATAAAAGTCATATTAACCTAACACCTTTTTCCGGGAATATCATGTGTCGTATCCCACGCGCAAGCAGGAAGGAAATTGTTGTGATTCTGTTGTTGACATTGAAGGGAGGAGAAGGAAGGAGGGAGGGAGGGAAGAAAGGAGTAAGGAAGGGAGGAGGGAAGGGAGGGAAAAGTGGAGAAGGAGAGAAGAAGGGAAGGGTGGAGGAAGGAGGAGGGAGGAAGAGGAGTAAAGGGAGGGAGGAAGGTAGGGTGGAGGGAGGAGGGAGGGAGGGAAGAGAAGAAAGAGGGAGAGGGAGGAGAAGGAGAGGAGGAGTGGAAGGGAAGGAGGGAGGGAGGGAAGAAAGGAGTAAGAAGGGAAGGGTGGAGGGAGGAAGGGAGGAGGGAAGTAGGGAGGGAGGGAGGAGAAAGGAGTGGAGGGAGGGAAGGAGGAGGGAGGGAAAGAAGAGTAAGGGAGGGAAGGGTGGAGGAGGAGGGGAGGGAGGAGGAGAAGAATAAGGGAGGGAGGGAGGAGAAGGAAGAAGAATGGAGTAAGGGAGGGAAGGATGGAGGAGGGAAGAGAAGAGTAAGGGGGAAGGGGGAGAAGGAGGGAGGAGGGAAGAAAGGAATAGGGAGGGAGGGTGGGGAGGAGGAGGGAGGGAGGAGTAAGGGGAAGGGTGGAGGGGAAAGTGGGAAGGGGAGGCGAGGAGATGGAAGGGAAAGGAAGAGGAGAGTGAAGGAAGAGAAAGAAGAAATGGATAAGGGAGAAGAGAAGGAAGAGGATAATGGGAGAGAGAGAGGAAGGGGAGAGGAAGGAAAGAGAGAGTGAAGGAGGAAATGAGGAAGGGGAAGAGAGGAATAAGAGAAAAAGGGAATGAAGAAAAGAGGGAAGGAGGGAGGGAGGGAGAGAGAGAAAGGAATAAATGAGATGGAAGAGGAGAAATGGGAGGGAATGAAGGAAGAAGGAGAGAGAATTGAGAGAAAAGGAATGTAAGAAAAGAAGGAAGAAGAAGAGAAAGAGACGATAGAGAGGAAGTAAGGAGAGAAGGAAGGAAAGTATAGAATGCACGATAGATAGATAGATATAAATAGATAGAGAGATACATACATAGATAGAGATAGATAGAAATATATACATTATATATATATATATATATATATATATATATATATATATATATATATATATATATATATATATATATATATATATATATATATATATATATATATACTATATATGTATATAGAGAGAGAGAGAGAGAGAGAGAGAGAGAGAGAGAGAGAGAGAGAGAGAGAGAGAGAGAGAGAGCAGAGACAGACAGAGAGAGAGAGAGCGAGAGAGAGAGAGAAAGAGAAAGAGGACGAGAAAGAGAAAGAGAAAGAGAAAGACAGAAGAAAGAGAAAGAAGAAAGAGAGAGAGAGACAGACAGACAGACAGACAGACAGACAGACAGGCAGAGAGCACGGACGAAAGATCGAAGGAAATCCCAAACATAAACAAACAAACACACAAATGAAAAAAACGACACAATCCTTCCCGCTTGTTTACTTTCTCCGGCTAACAAGACCAACGAGCATTACCATACGAATTCCTCCCTTGGCCGTTATATGAAGCCCAATTACAACGACCGACCTCTTGTGACGGCCAAGCGGCTTAAACGGAACCTAGGCGCTCTTCCTGCTCATTGGGGCCAGAAATGGACGTGTGTATATAATATATATATATATATATATATATATATATATATATATATATATATATAATATATATATGTATATATATATTATATATATAATTGTATATATGTATGTGTGTGTGTGTGTGTGTGTGTGTGTGTGTGTGTGTGTGTGTGTGTGTGTGTGTGTGTGTGTGTGTGTGTGTGTGTGTGTGTGTGTGTGTGTGTGTGTGTTGTGTGTGCGTGTGTGTGTGTGTATGTGTGAGAGAGAGGAGAGAGAGGTGTGTGTGTTTTGTGTTATGTGTGTGTGTGTGTGTTTGTGTTTATGTTTGTCTTTGTGTGTGTGTTTATGTTTATGTGTGTGTGTGAGAGAGAGAGAGAGAGAGAGTGTGGTGTGTGTCTGTGTTTTGTGTTAATATGTCTGTGTGGGTATGTGTTTGTGTTTACATATGTCTGTGTCTATGTGTGTTTGTGTCTGTGTGTGTGTGTGTTTGTACCGGTAAAGGAGTCAAGTTCGACGACATAGGCCTACAGAGCAACTGGGAGAGTCACGTGACCCGAGTTCCGAGGCGGAAGAAGATATCAGACAAGAAATATCTGTTCTCACTTATTTTCATTTCTACTCTCTCTCTCTCTCTCTCTCTCTCTCTCTCTCTCTCTCTCTCTCTCTCTCTCTCTCTCTCTCGCTCTCTCTCTCTCTCTCTCTCTTTCTCTCTCTCACCTCATCACTGTTCTCTCCCTCTCTCTTTCATCCCCTTCTACTTCTCTCTCTCTCTTCCCTTCCTCATTTCTTGTCACCTCACCCTTACCCTCTCTGTCTCTCCTCCCCTCTCCCTCTCTTCCCTTCCCTCCCCTCATCCCTACATCTGTTGCCCCCACTCTCACTCTCCCTTCCTCCTCTCCCTCTTCTTCCTCCCTCCCTCTCTCCCACTCCCTTTCCCTCCTCCCTCCTCTCTTTCTCCTTCCTCCCCCCTCTCTCCTTCATTCTCTCTCTCTCTCTCTCCTCTTCATCTTCATTCTTCTTCCTTGTTACCTCATCCACAACCGCCTCTCTCTCCCACTCCCTTTCCCTCTCTCCATCCTCTCTCTATTTTCTTTCCCTCTTCATCTTCCTTGTCACCTCATCCGTCACCACCTCTCTCTCCCACTCTCTTTCCCTCTCTCCCTCCCTTTTCTCTCTCTCCCCTCCCTCCCTTCTCTCTCTCTCCCCTCTCCTCCCTCCTTCCTTTTCTCCCTCCCTCCTTCCTTTTCTCCCTCCCTCTTCCTCACCATATTCTTCCTTGTCACCCATGCACCTCTATCTCCCACTTCCCATTCCCTTCTCTCTCCCTCCTCCCTTCCTCTCCCACCCTCCCTCCCTCCCTCATTCCTCTCCCTCTTCTTCCTCGCCACCTCATCCGTCACCACATCTCTCTCCCACTCCTTTTCCCTCCCTCCCACCCTCCACTCCCTCCTTCCCACCCCACCCTCCCTCCTTCCTTCTCTCCCACCCTCCCTTCCTCCCTCTTCCTCTCCTCCCTCCCTCCCTCCCTCCCTCCTTCCTCCCTCTTCTTCGTCGCCACCTCATCCGTCACCACATCTCTCTCCCACTCCTTTTCCCACCCACCTCCCTCTCTCCCTCTCCCTCTTCACTCTCTCTCCCTCCTTCCCTCCCTCTCTCCTCTCCTCCCTCTTCCTCCCTCCCTTCTTCTTCCTCGCCACCTCACCCGCCTCTGCCGCGTCTCGCTGGCCGCCCAATTAACACAGCCTTGACCTCCTCTCGCTCCCTCGCTCGCTTTGACTTTCACTCGGCGAGACAGC
>NW_020871267.1:138806-144256 GCF_003789085.1 Penaeus vannamei
TATATAAGTCAGTTTTATTTTATTGAGTGGATATGATCATAACATGACTCTCTCTCCTCCATACCAACAGCTTGTATGTTCTTGGTTGTAGTGGGTGTTATATTTCTGCTCGGTTCAGTGAAATGAATAGGTAGTTAGCAATATAGCTGCTCATATAGGTTTATTTATTTATTCTTTCAGGAGTAGACAATCGAATAGTGGCACTACCGATTACCAACAGCTATATGGTGTTCCTTTATATATTTTAAGGCTGTGTTTGTAGGCCAGGACTGCTTAGGAAGGTGGCTGAGTATATAAATAATTTATTATTAGTGTTTCATAGATAGTCTGATATGATACAGCTCACCCAACTTCCCACAGCTTATGGGTGGTCCTTTAGTATGTATGTACGTAGAGGTAGTTTTATATGTAAAATGACATACTTGGAGCCTACCTAGGATATTAGTTAATATAACATATTATAAGTTATTGTTGCGTTGCGAGGGAGAGCCCTAGATGCTCAGCCCCATCCACAGCTCTATGGTTCCTTACACTGAGCCCTTTATATTTATTTATATTTCTTTGCCTTATATACTGTCTATGTGCTTCCAAGGACTAAACTAAGGGACCCCGCCAATGCTTCCACAGTCCGAAAGGGCACTTCGCGGGATAGGATTGATCACATGGCGTATGTTTTTAATGAATAAGGACGGTTTGCGAGGTATGCAAAAAAGGAGGGTGTCGGTGTATTAACATATACACGGGGGGAATATACACTCATGTATACTCACTTATCAATGTGATACAGATAATAAACACAAGCCCGGATTAAGAACGGACAGGACATGTAACAATTCACCTCGACCCATAGAGGTGCTCCCATTTGAGAATTCACTCTTTGTCAACTCGACATAAATGTAAAGTCTATTTTATGAAGCGTCAAAGAATAAGTAATTCATATCCATAAGCATAGATACAAGAATAAAATGTGTATGCGCTGGTGCACATGCCAGCCATCGATACATATAAGCTGTGGCAGACATGGCATATGGCGTATGATAGCTATCACGACACAAGCGAGTCTTCGCAATCATGGTGGCGAATAGAATCATGTCTGCATCAGCGCTGCACATACGCACAATATGAATCTAGTATAAATAAATAATAATTGTAATAAAATAGTAAAAAGATCAATTATATTGGCACTCTACCTGATAATTTCAAAGCCTTCAGCTTCACAGCGGTGCTGGTAGAAAGGCGCCGTCGTTACGTGTGGAGACGCAGGCCCGCTGCATAGTGCCGCTCCTAAGTCCACTCCACGGCGTTAAGGGACCAACGATCCGGTGCTGTTGGTGCGTATGAGGCTCTATCAATTCGGCATCGGCTTTGACACTCAAATTTGTTACTCCCTCCCACCAAGATACAGCCGGTACCGCCAAGTAGGTGGCGACAGGTAAAATGGGGCAGGCTGTCCATCTCCCAAGCATGAGACAAAAATATTCTTATAGGAACGGCCCCCATCCCCGGAGAAGTAGCCCTGGGGTGGTAACTGGCAACTCGGAGTCGTATCAGGATTTTCAGCAGTCTTACTGGTGAATTATACACTTGCGGGGGCTGCTTAAAAAATATCCGGGTAAGACAGGCCGCCCCACGTTGATGAACCTTTGCACATACAATATAAGGACCATGAAACTGAATCGGACTTACTAGCTTTTATTTCGTAGAGAGTACATCTACTTCTTGTCCGAGTATACACATGTCAAGTAAAGTGCTAAGTTGTGAGGACTCTTGCGAAGTTAGAAGACTAGGTGAGAGGCAGAAAGTGGATTACTTAAATGAGGGAACAAGGCGCTCTCAATGTTGGTAGAGGAAAACCTCTGACGGTAGCAAAACAGGAATTAGGTTGTAGAGATTTCTTGAATACACAAAACGCTTAGAAAAGAACATTGTGAATCTCTATTAGTGTCAGCGAAAAGAGTGGCTTCTGTAACAATGAAAAAACTAAACAACTAGGTACAACTTAACAATTCATTCAAGTCTATGCTCCAACACTGCAGCCACAGTGTATGAAGAAATAGAGAGCTTCTATTGATGTTCACTGTTTAGCCCAGCGAGGGTGGAGGGTTAGCACCTGTCATTTAGGCAAGTATCGGAAGACCAAAGAAATACTGGATCTATCTCAATAATTTATGGGGGAATTTTAAATGCCAAAATTAGGTAAAAAGACAGAGGGGCGAAACCGCAGTAGGTAAACCATGAATAGGGCACTAGGAACGCAGAGGGGGATACACAATTGTCTATGTCGAATCTTTTTCGGCTGTGTAGGCTACCGGATCCACATCCTCTCTAGCTATCATCGTATATCAATTTCTTTACGAAAAAAAGGAGGAACGGGTATAGTGAATCAGGATAAATTTAGGTGCGAGCATGACGAAGTCGGACCTGTTCTGATCGTCAAAACTGATAAAATCATGACTATTTCATAATTTTCAATAATATACGCGTCGGCCAGAAAAATTCTATAGTATACTATGAAATGAGAGGAAAATTAGCTAAGCAGTTAATGACAATTATAATTTAAATGTAGGTCAAGCTGCACATAATAGAATAGTTTAGTGACAGCATGGGCGCGAAATTAAAATACATCTCAAGAAGGGAAAGAAACAAAACTAATGAGATAAATCTCCACCAGATTAGCCAAAATTCTTCGGCTCTAAGTTCTTGGAAGCATTCTCAACCAAACACAGGTAGGTATGCAACGAGAGAATCTTTAAGGGCGCTAATAGCCATCCACGCAAAACAGATATTTCATCTCCTCCTGCGACGAACGATTCTCAACATCGACCCAAATCAATTAAAACCAACAAAGACTCTCAAATTAGACATAATAAAAGTAAGTGATCCCGCCTTGAAGTCGGATAAGAACGGGACAATCGAAGCTTCCAGGGCAAGAGCTCTCTCACCAAGAGCTTATATGAAATACTAAAAACAGACTGGTTATTCCAAAGAGAGCGCTTAGAGATGCGAGTTTCAGAGAAAGTTATCGTTCAAATTAGCAGAGCGATAGTGAATTGTGTTTTGATACATAACTTAACAAGACCATAAATAAAAAGATTATTGATGGGGTAAGCTTGTACGGAAATTCAATTACGTCCAAATAGATAAATGAAGCCAGTGATTTCACTGCTAGGTCACAAGTAGGTGAAAAGCAGCTAAAAGAAGACTAGGTAAATTCCGGGAGTACGTCAACAATGCTATTGCAATTAAGAAACAGACGGAGAAGTAACACATAACAAGAATGACAATGTCATCACAACGCCAGTAGCTAGTGGAAATGACCTATACTTCTCTAGAAAGATCTGCAGTGCTATGAAAGTCTCCAGAACGAACCACAGGCGCGAGCAGATAGAGTATGAAGTCTAAATATCGCTAACCTTCCTCTTGCCTCGAGGTCATACGTTAACATTAATTTTTCTAACTTTTTTTCTTTTTGTAGCTTGTAAAGTATCACACGTGCAGGTTATTCCACTCACCTCATATCACTTAGATCTCGAGGAGGTCACATTATACAGGATGTTTTTTTCCTCTTAACCTCCTCTCCCTGAAGAGTCCACTGCCCTCACCCGCCAATCAAGATATCAAGGCTCATTAGCTGTTTTTGCTTCGGTCTATATGTTAAAATATTAGTGATTTATTTAATCTTGGTTGAATGTGACTTTTCGTGTCATGGGAGGACTGTTCATGGCTATTCGCCGTTTAACTGGTTTCAAAAGAGATCGTAACTAGCGGAGTTCTGTCATTTCTTTTGCGTCGTAGACCTAATTATATTATGCGACAACTTTAAGATTTAAACAGTGAGTGCACTTATAAAGGCGTTCCAATGAGAGGCGAAAGCTGAGCGCAGGCGGAAGATACGAGATTAGTATAGATTACATACCTATACTCTCAGATGAGCGGATGACTAGCTTTAGGCGAGCACAGAGAATGTCCAGTGACTAGCCCTCAAAATTCTCGTTACAACATTACATATATATACTTGCTGTGCTTGCTCAGCGTGTATAGAAAATCCCGAAAGCCTTGGAAAAATGCAACAATTATCTTGTTACACAAAAAGGCGCATAAAAAGGATTTAAAAAATTACCGACCCTATAAGCCTGCCTTTGGTCAGTCGCTAGATGGGTGACTTTTGAGCATAGAGATTGCTGTTCACTCGAGAAGTACTCAATTACAGACAATACGCAATACGTCTGAACAGTATGCTGGGATTCCAGCCAGCCACTCAGGGAGTAGACACAGGCAGCTTCGCCTGTGCGCGTCATCTTAAAAGACATCTCAAAGCGAACAGTATCACTACTCAAATTTGAAGTAGGTAAATAGATGGACTGCATAAATGGATGGAAAGAGGACGAGGGTGAAGTGCGTGGGTGAATGAGTACGTATTTTTTCTGGATGTCTATGCACGTCAACACAATTGCGTGAATGGAAAATACGCACTGATTCTTCTTATTTCCTGCGCATAAGAATCAGTACGTGCGTGCGTGCGTGCGCGAATGTGCTATATCCTGGAATCCACCCAATTTCTTCCAAATTAGAAGGATCGTTCCAGGACCTTTGCCCCGCCCCCTTCTTCGCCATTCAGCCAATCACGAGCGAGAAACAGGGGACTCCCGAGAAACGGACGAATCACAGGATGCCAAGCTCCTGACGTCACTCAGGGCGCGGGGATTACGTCATAGTTGTGGTAAATACGACCTTAGAAACGGAGAGAATAAGACTGATAATAACTTACCTATTTTTCCTGCTGTGGATTATAGGGATGCGCTCATGCCAATCGCCTTATACTCATTATTTTATGTATTTATTTTGGTTTCTGCTTCTCTCCTTGTTTCATTTTTTTTGCACGTCTCTTTCCAAGCTCAATGCATTATGTTTCTCAAATTTCTTGTTTCCTTTGTTCTATTTCTCTTTATAAACCTTATAATTTATTTTTCTTTACGTTACTGAAATATTTGGCAAAGCTGATCAAGGGCAATGCAAGTAACACATAAAAATATCTGTATTTAGATGAAGATGTATTGCAGACACACACATATGTATTAAGATGTGTATGTATTGCTCACACACACACACACACACAACACACACACACACACACACACACACACACACACACACACAACACACACACACACACACATATATATATATATATATATATATATATATATATATATATATATATATATATACATATAATATATATAATATATATATATATATATAAATACACACACACACACACAACACACACACACACACACACACACACACACACACACACACACAAACACACACACACACACACACACACATATATATATATATATATATATATATAATATATATATATATATATATATATATATAGTATATATATATGTATATATATATATATATATATATATATATAT
>NW_020871267.1:152322-165320 GCF_003789085.1 Penaeus vannamei
TTATTCCGCAACGCACCAACATTTAAATCTCTCTCCCTTTTTCTCAGACTTTACACCAGCACTACGATGAGCGTTCTGTCCTCCTCGTCCAGCTGTTCGGGTTCTCGCCTCAGTACCACCCGGACGATGGGAAGAAACCCGGCAAGTTGACGGACTCGAAGGGAGAAATTCCTCACTTGAACTACGATCACCCTATGGCCTGGGGTGTGACGCAGGTCTTTGAGAAGTAAGGGTGGAGGAGGTGTAAGATTGTCGAGTGTGGGAGTGTGGAGTGGGTGGAGAAGTTATTTTCATGTGTTGGATGATTGGTTTTGGTGGATAGATGAGAGGGAAATGGAATATGAATGTCTGCCATCTAGGGGGGGGGGAATAATCCCTTTTTTACAGAAATTTCGTCTTTGGTCGTGTTCTGAGTATCTGTCAGCTGGATAAGATTACGAAGGAATTATAATATGAATATCTGTCATCTAGAGGGGAAAGATATCCTTATTTTACAGAAATTCCGTCATTGGTCGTGATCTGAGTATCTCTTAGCTGTAAAATTTCTTTATCCTTTTTCTTCTACAGGAATTCCGTGATTAGTGGAGTTCATTGGCTGACGATGTTTAAGGGCGCCCCCAACCCCGATGTGCTGGAGAGGTTATCAAAGGGCGCTCCTGCCCATAAGGTGCTGCAGCAAGCCCTTAATGAGGAGTACTTTAAGCTCCATGTGAGTAATTTCCATTTTTTTTAATTCCAACTAGTTCTATCACATTAACCGTAATTTACGTAAACTTTATTGAGAATTGGGCTTTGAAGTGAGTAGATCATATTTTCCCCTTGATATAATGCCATATGGCCTTTGATATCTATGACATTTATTTTGCTTTATTAAGTTAACCATCAACTATTCCCCTGGCACATTTATTTTCATTTATAGCCATTAACCATTACCCTAACACGTTTATTTTGATTTGTAACCATTAACCACTCTCCCACGATACAGGACGGCATGTCACTCGAAGTCAAGATCTGGGATGGTCGTCTGGGCGCCACTGACCTGAGAGACGGACGCAACGAGGTCCAGGTCAACACACTCGGTAAAAAGGAGAAATACGTCAAGGTTCACCAGCAAGTTCATCAAAGAAGCATTGACGAGGTAAGCTGTTAATTCCTACTTAAAAAAAATCTTACATCAGATTATTTTGTGTTTGGGATTTTTTTAAATAGCAAATATTATTATCCAAACGGTATTTTTTATGTACTATTTCTTCCATACAGTTTGTACTCCAAAACATGGACCAGGCACATAAACGAAGTGGACTCATTGGTGAGAGGCTCGAGAAAGAGAGGACACTTTTCGAGCAGGCGGCCAACAGTGCTTTCTTCAAGGCCATGGTGAGTGCTAGTCAGTGAGGGAGCGAATCTAAATCTAATCTAAGTTAATCTAAAAGGGGGATTGACATTTTAAATACAATATGATTATCTTTTTACGTGGATTTGTAATATGAATGATTATCATCTGGAAGTAGAATGTATGTCACTTTTTTTCTTTATAACAGGATGAAGCATTGGAGAAGGCTGGTCAGAAGCGTTTACCGTCAATATAACTACTGTGCAGCAGAACTCCACTGAACAATCAAAACTTTAAATTATGCATTTCTTTGAGTCAAGGAAATCCACAGTATCTCAGGATTCCCCTTTTAACTTTAATATATATAAG
This sequence comes from Penaeus vannamei, assembly GCF_003789085.1. Taxonomy (NCBI): domain Eukaryota; kingdom Metazoa; phylum Arthropoda; class Malacostraca; order Decapoda; family Penaeidae; genus Penaeus; species Penaeus vannamei. The sequence continues at coordinate 154,025 of NW_020871267.1, forward strand.
ATACTACCCTTCACAAATAATGTATGTAAAATATCACCTTTCTTCAGTATACTGTAATATTTCTCCTAGATAGGATAGATGATACAATCTGTTATTCTTTATTGCATTCTAATAATGTGCCACAGGTCATGAATCTGAGAATACCCTCTATAAAGAATGATATTTTTATGTCTAATTCAGCAGTAAATATTTTACATGAACAGTGCTCCATGTCTCTCGTTGTGTATGCTCCTACCAATGTTTGCAAACTCGATGTGAAAGCGGTTTTCTCGCCACTCACATCGGTGGCAGACAGCTGTCCTTGGCGAGATATTCGCACTATTCTAGGCGACTTCAGTGCGGAATCCGGTTGTGATCGAGCTGGCAATGTGTCTGTGGTCCTCATGGCTCGGGAGCAGATGTCGGCAGCGAGAATAGCCTCTTTTCTTGTGACTTTGCAAGGTTCTGCAGATTGAGGGTTTCTGACTACTGGTACCAGCGATCTGTCCCGCATCGACGTGGGTCGTGTGGCCAAGGAGATCGAGTAAGAACTCATTGGAGGATCCTCCAGAACTGCAGGGTATATCGGAGGGCCAAGTCCTGTGGTACTGACCCAAAATGGTTTTGGCCACCCTTCAAGTCCACTTCAAACCCCATTGTCAGTCCATTGATTACCCTAGGGAGTTTCATGTGAACAGGTTGGGAGAGAGGGGGTGTGCCCGTGGTTTTGCTAAAGCTGATTGGACAGTTCGCAGCAATCGACAACCTGGCGAACCCTCTACTGCTGTGGGATACCTACAAGTGCGAACACTTAACACAGCTCAGGAATCATAGGCGACTTCCTAAGAACAAGACAAAACTGGAAGTCACAGAGGCTTGTCGCACGGCTCTGACAGGAAACCGGGACTTGCATCGTTCGCTGGTGCGTAGGACTCGGTTGAGAAGGGACAAAGAACAGCTTATCAGGCATCTTCCGAAGGAGGTCGAAGGCCACAGACGACCGCAATTTGCTCAAGTAGTTGTTTGAATAATTTCAGATCGTGTTGTAGTCCAGGCACATTGGGTACTGAGTATTGAGCACCAACAATGAGATAGGATGCGAGTGGAGTCGCAAACCCTGTGCCGGAGCCACAGTTCAGTGAGGAACTACTTTCCATATCATCAATTTGACAGGCGATCTTCAAGCTGGGGTAGTAAAGCAGCGGGTATTTGCGGTATCCCTGCTGAGTTGTTAAACGCTGGTGCTGAACCAGTGGTGGTTGGTTTACATGCTCTCCTAGGGCCGGATTCACTAGCCTACGATCTTAACTAATTTACCAGCGTACAGTTACCATCGTGTAATAAATTTCACGAAGAAATGATAACTCGCCTCAACAGTTACAGTAATAAATCAATTCGCCCTAATGGTAGCCAACAGATAGCTCTAGTTTAGTAATTCTGATGGTGAGTGCACGCCATACACAATTATTTTGACTCCTTTGGCCAATCATGTAGACAAAATTTGATGCAATTTTATTTACGGTTGACAGTAGAACACCATATTAAAAATATGTAGAAAATTTGTAAATAAATATTTGCTCAATTATAACCATGTGGGATGTTAAAAGACCCTGACTTCTCGAAATAAAAGCCAGTACAGATTTTAACACGCAGGGACGAAATAGATTGGGTCATACAGTTGGCGGACACGATTTCGCTCCCTCGGCCCAGTGACTTCACCTGTACCCCACTACCAACCCCTCCCAACCTCTTATATTAATTCCAGTATGTTAGCATGATTTTAGTGTCTTTGTTTTTGACTAGGAAATAAATACATAATTATGACATTATATCAAACTGATTATACACTATCAACCAAGGTAAGCATAGGGTATACAATAGAACAGAGAGCTCGTCCTTGATCAATCACGAACGAACTAAATGAAATAAACGATCTCAATTATTAAATCAGGGAACTTGAACTATTGTCAATTGCAAGGCCAAAAGGTTATGGAACTTAAAATCACTCAAAAGATAAAAATAAATCATCTTTATTCCCTGTGATTTCCCCTCTATGAATATACTTAATTTTTGAAGATAGGGCCAGTGGTTACAGAGTTATAGGACTTTGAAATTTGGCGGCCAAGACTTTTTTCGTGAAAAAGTGAAAAAAATGGCGATATATTAAGAACCACTGAGGTCATGTACTCTCTCGACAAGAGTATTTAGGATAACAGTATCGTGCAGAAGGACCAAATTACACATATCCAAGGCCCTGATACTACAGTTTTACTCTGATTACACCGTGAGACTGGCACAGGACCCTTTACTCGCACAATACGGGACCGCCAACTCAGGCACCCGCCTCACTTCCTACAGGACGATCCTGACCACAAGGTTGTCTCTGCCTGAGACTACCTGGTGGAGGAAGCCTATAGGACGACAATCAGTCCAACGTATCGTGAGGTGCAGGAGATGGGCCGAGATACTGCTTGACGGCTTGCCATGAGGGACCCTTGGAGGTGTAAACATAGGGTGGATATGGCTATATGACCCCATTGGCGATAACGCCCTAATTATGAGTACTGTAAAAGTGTGTGTGTCCGCATGTGCATTTGCATATACGTGCGTTCTTAGGTGCGTGCAGGTGAAAGAGAGATTTTCTTTTTCATTTGAAGTAAGGTGTACTGTACTTTAATCACTATTATACTGGGTACAATATATTTTTTGTTGAATGAAAATAAACAGAAGTGAGGTACTATAAGTGATAGACAATGTATTTTAGAAAACAGTGACGAATTAATTATATGTCAAACAACTAACTGCACACCAACAGGATTAGCAGGAGTGGGGTAAAAGCATATGGGTGGATTGGAAGGGAGGTCCATTCTGCCCATGGATTAGAAGAGAGTCATGTAATCCTGGGGCTGATTGGTTTATCACTTCTTTGTATACCTTTGCCCCATTTCTGCCCAGAACCTGGTGCTTCTGCCACTTTTCTAGACATTTGACGAATAATGTTAAGGCTACCACCTATTAGTTCTAGTTGGGTGATGCCATGCAACTGAGACCTCTAGATTTACGCATTAGTTCCCTCGCTTCAGTAAGGAGAACCACATTCACTGTATTTCCATGGTGAAAGCATATTATTGACAAATGCACCAACTGAGTATTACTGGAATATTACCTCATACTTTAATGGCATAGTTTGAAACAGGATTCATAGATTTTCTGAAATTTACCAATGTATTTCCAAGGAGTGGTTTCCAAACTTTCTACACTAATGATCACTTTCTCAACCACAACCACCTGGTATCAGCTGTTTCTTGAACTGAAAACAAGACTCCTAAGAAATCTTCAATATTCTAACACCAGAACATTATTTTGTATTACACGACCCTGTGTTGCCAACATATCAGCAAAAGGAAAACTTTTTTCTTGCTGTTGCTCAAAATTATTCTTCCAAGGTTTCATGAACTCAAGCCAACCCATGAGCCACTGATATAGTGATATAGTACAGTAATATGGAGTTGTACCATTAGGAGTAAATTTAAGTATTTTAGTATATTTGTGAGTGAACCACCACATGCATATTGTTTGATTTAAATAAACTAATAATTGCAATTAAACCGTTATTATTTTTATCACTTTTTAATACATGTTTTTCAAGCACAAAACTTGTTTGTTTCAGGCACTTCCTTCATGGCAATTAATTACTAAGGCTCTGGCAATAGTTTTCTAAAAATACCTATAAAATTAACACTGAGGCCAGGTGTAACAAAGGCCATATTCGACTTGTGTGCTATGAAGGAGGTGCTGGGCTCTTGCAAGAGCCCAAATCGCCAGATAAATCTGAGTACATTTGCAAGATACATGTTGATAACATTTATCCACTTTGTTTTGCTAAATAAAACATAGGAAAATGATATGCAGATAATTTATAAATAATTTAATGTAAAAAAAATATGTATATCAATCAGCAGCAGTGATAATTTCAATCTTAAGATTGTGAAATACAGCTTATCTCCGACTTTCCAGAAATAATTAAGCATAATAAACTTTTACCTATAAAACAAGCAGCAGATGGGGAATGTTCTTCAGACTTGATATATTCAAAATATATATAAGCATATCAATTAAATAACATGATTCATAACAAAGACACAAAAAAGAGAAGAGATTTATAAATGTTCCAAACAAAAACAATATACTCTATAAAAAAAAAAAAAAAAGTAAAATTAAACATTTGTATAACATTTCCTCACGTGAGTAAGTTTGAGCCTCACATCAAACCACTGATAATATCCTAATGAAATATACAATCATGCAAGTATTTCATAAAATTTCCTAAAGATAAATTCTGAGAGCTTTGATAACAGTTAAATTCATTACTTGGGCACTTGTGATTTTATTCTCTTCTTTACAAAATATATAGGAATACCAGAAGAGATAGAAAACCAATGGAGTATTTTTTTAAAGAAGAAAAACAATTATTTTTTAACTCTTGGAGAGATTCATCATCAGACAAACTATGATTATTCCAGAGCTTCTATGATACATACATTTTGAATTGGTTTCTCTACAAATTTTTTCCTTTTCGTCAACATCAGTCCCAAAATACCCACCCTCCCACTTATTAAACAGCCTTACAGCGACTTCATTTGCGCCATGAGGTCATCCAGGGAGGTGTCTTCTGATTGGACCACGTTAGCCTCTTCCTCGGTGCTCGTCGGGGCTGGTCTCTCGTAGGCTACCGTTATACCCTTTGCGAGACCTGAAACTTGAGGCTCAGAGCTGGCCTCCTCAGGAGCTGTCTCATCAACAAGAGAAATACCTGCAAGAGAGATGGGTGTTATTAATATAATTCTATCTATCAGGTGATATGGATGAAAAAGTACTATTCTGTACTGATACAATCTTAAGATATTCTTGATGTCTTTTTTTTCACAAATTCAAATATATACTTTATGAAAAGTAGTAAATACAACATAATTCTTCAGATTGCCACTAAAGCCCCCCTTTTTCTTTTAATAAAAGTAATCACTAATACCCAACTGAAGGTTATGATTCCTCCATATGGAATATCATCAGAAATTTCAAACATCTAAATACTACTACTGTTACTATGAAACAAAGGGAAGATCGGATGGGAAAAGAACACAAGAAATATGAAAAACAGAAAACTAATTCAAAGAAAAAAGGAGAGGAAAAGAAAAGCAAAAACGAGAAAAAGCTTGAACACCGCACACACAAAAATGTTCACTCACCCCACTCATTATCCTCATGGACAACAGCTTTCTCCTCTACCACCACCTTTTCCACCTTGGGTTCAGCTGCCTTCTTTGCATTGTACTCCGCTTGTCTCTTCCGGCACCAAGAGTCTTCGCACTGAGGGTTGGGTTTCACCGTCATTGTTGGAAAGAAGTCCACTAAGGCATTGTAACCTAAGTAGTAGGACACCTGACCAAAGTTCAGCAAGTACCTGGTGGCAGAAGAAGTTTTCATTTTCATTCATGGCAAACACAAATCACACAAATAAATGAATACATGATACCGTACAGCACTATAAAAAGACTTTGATAGTATGTTCACTCACTTACATGCTGTATATTTGCTTTATACTTTAACTTTTTTTACTGTTATGAGTCAATGATCAACTTCTACAAACCTAAAACTAAACAATTATTTACCATTACACTCAAAAGACCTAAACCATTTTATTCACTGTCTGCTAAGCATCTGTTATGGGTGGGTTTATTTACAAAAGGGGGAAAAAATAGTTTTCAGAACTAATCAACCTTTCTTTGTACCTTGTTGCATAGGAAATCAAAATGTTTTCCCCTTATTAGATGATACTTGGTAATAGAGAAATGACTTTCAAAATAAAAATTGTGCTGCTTTGTAATAAATATAGCAAGAATGTTGAATGCTGTATTCTAACAACAATGCATTTAATAAAATATCTAGCTGAAGAAAGAACTAAAGTTCCATTATTTCACCAAATAACTGGTTTCAACTTACTTGAGAACATTTTGCACCAGCATGCCGGCAACTATACCCATTGTTGTGGGTAAAGAAGCTGCGCAGACACCCTCTCGTTTCAAGGTACGCTCATCAATCTGGCTTGCAACCACAAGAGGAGGCGCACACTGGATGGCAGAGAGAAAGAGTGAAAAATTATGATAGTTTCATGCAATTAATTCTACAATAGATTATATAATGAATTATGAGTATGATTTTATGAATTTTGAGAAATGAATGGGCATTTTAATTTTTCATCTTCCTCATTTTTTTCTATTTTCTTTTACAAGCATTCATCAAAATAAATCAATGCTTACATCAAAACAAGCAATCTCCCCTGGGATCAGGAACTGAATGTGACCGGAGACTGCATTTTCTGCAACACCAGACTCAAACCACGTCTGACCCAATTCATTACATGCTCGGTTAACAGCCATTCGGGCCTCGTAGTTATCCACACAGCTCAGCACAAGATCCACTGGTCCACCCGTTAAGCTACCAGTCCTGGAAAAGACAATAAAATTTTCTCATTATACCCTATTTGAAATATACAAGAACTGCTTTTTTCATCAAAATATTTCAGCAGGAAAATACCTTCTCCAGTTAACTCTTCTACTTACTTAATTCTGTCCATGAAGTGGTCAAAATTATCTACAGTTGTAATATTATAGTTATGAGTTTCAAATGTGACATCTGGATTGATAAACTGCAGAGTGTTAGCTGCAGCAGCAACTTTGCTAAGCCCTGCTTGGTGGGGCTGGAAGAACAGTCGGTTCATGTTGGCCAGCTCTACTTTGTCATAGTCAAATAACAGAAGCTGAAAAAAAGAAATATAATCATACATTTCCATACTCATATAATATACATATATAAATATTTTTTTATTATCATTTCTGTCATTATGATGATTTAAAATTTTCTCAAAATAAATGCATGTATAAGATCTAAGCAAAAAAGAAAGGAAAAATAATTACTCTAAATTTACAACAGCAAACTTTTCCTTTTATAATGAACATGTATATGCAAATTTCTAATATTCATATTCAATATATAACATATATAACATACAGCTTAAAATAGAGTATCATAATATATTATTTCAATCTTTGTTTTTGAAGTCATTAAAGATTCACACTTAAATAAAGTCCATTGACTTACCTTACCGATACCACATCTAGTGAGCATTTCCGCAGTCACACTGCCAACACCACCAACTCCAACTACAGCAACAGTGTGAGTTCTAATCTTTTCATAGTCTTCCACAATTCCCATTCTCTTTAGAGCCATCAATCGGCTGAAAAAAAAAAAAGAAAATGATTTTCGTTAGCTCAATTTTCTGTATTACTTTAATATACTCAATGGCTTTAATAATAATAATAAAAAAGATAGATGATAAACAGTTTGATACACCGATACATATGGGGAGACAGACAAATATAGGCAGACTCATACTTTTATTCATACATTCACATACAAGTATTTATATAAAACATTATCTGTCTTCAAACTGAATCAAATTTAATAGTAAATCTATCAGAATCTCTGAATACAGAAAAAAGTAGAAGACCAACTAAACATAAATGCTCCAGGACTGCAGACAAAAATTAATATATTAAAAAAAAAAAAAAAAAACTTTTCATATGATGTTAAAAAAAAATACCATAGCTCTATAGACAAGAATTTTTTCCCTACATTTACTTATAAGGAATTACAGTGTATTGATTTAAGAGAATGTGTATCATAGGTGCCACAGGCAAAAAGCTAAAGTGAAAATTTTTGAATGAAAGAACCATATGTTTTCCCTGCTCTCCCCATTTTTTTGCTGCACCATATGCATGATTTTTTTCCTCAAAAGAACAAACTAAAAACATAATTTAAGCCTCCTCTAGAAAGCTGTATCTCTTCAATGAATGCAGACAGGGCCAAGCAAGCTAAGAAGAAACGGTATGAATGAGAATGGATATCTTCAAAGAACCCTTCCACCTTGAAGATATCCTTACTAATTCATACCTTTTCTACCTCTTTAGTACACAACTTAAGACCTAGAGCAAGTATGACTGTCATGACATGGATACTTGCCACCCAGCATAGAGGCTCAGTGCTTCATGGCAAGAATAGATGCCACCCTGGCCCTCTGAATCAAAGCTTAATTTGTAAATTTGTGATGCATAAACTGATACTGAAAATATATATATATATAGCTTATATGTTGACATCCTTATATGAGCTTTATTCATATTAATATCAAACTTCTACAAAGGTAATGCCATATGGTTTACTTGTAACCATAATGAGAATCTAAACCTTCTACAGATACAAAATTTACCTAATTGTCCTTATACTCCTGCGAGCCTAGTAAACAGGAATGGGAAGGGGGCGGGGTTTCTAACTCGAAAATTTAAAGACTTCCACAGGAAACACACCTTGGATATGGTAAAATCTGCGGATTTGATGAAAGAAACTTGATACTCGTTTTAAAAATTAATAATACCATTAGATCTATGTTGACCGGAATTGTATAAAATATAACAGTACCTTGGAAAAAAGTTAAAACGAAAATTCTTCTTCAGTAAAATGACACAGGAAAAAAATGACAAAAAATGGTAAAGGAAGTCCAAGTCATTCATATCTCACAGGAAGTCTAAAATATATATGACTCTGATTATAAGGAGTAAATGTTAAACTTCTGTATAAAATCTTTAATACATGACGATATGAGTGAGACCTTAGTGGTTCCTAGATCACAAACCTTAGCAATGACGCAATCACAAGAAAATAAATTACATATTCCCAACACTAATTCAACAATATGTTTTACTCAATAGTCGTCTCTAAACATATCCATCATCCCATTAACCCATACAAAGTTAAATTACCTGGCAATATGGAAAAAAAATCTGACAGGTAAGGAACACACGAAACATATTTCTCACCTATACGGGTTACTATCCACCACTTCACCCGACATTTGGGCGATTTTCTCTCTTGCACCGCCCTTGTCATCTCTCAGCTGCTTTAATTCGGCTTCCAATTGCTGTATTTTAGCCTTGAGTTCTTCCACAGACATGAATGAACAGCTGTCCTGACGTGAGCGAGGAACCGCCTTACTTTCGCCTCGGTGTTTCCTTCTCGATTACTCACGCCGGGATGACAACACGCATCTTGTATACATACTTTGATTTTTTTTCAAGGAGGTTGAATGTATTAGCTGTTTTATATTTTTTCTGGGAATAATATAAGTGATTTTTCTTTGACTCTTTTTTGACGTAAATTAATAAAAAGAGGGATTTTTTAATAGTATCATTTTCTTATTGGAAACGAGCTTAAAAAATATAAACATATATTTTGAGAATTTAAGTTTTTTGGTTCATAGTGGAATATTAAATTCCAACATCGCAATTTAAACATAAGATATCTATAAAGATGTATCTGTCACATTAATCGTCTGAATCATAATCTTATGCATGCTTTAAACTAGTCATTATGGCTTGAGACTGACATTTCCACATTTTGGATTTAAGATTAATGTTTTGTAAAGCCTATTTTAATAATATTTACCAAGAAATCTTAGTTTCGATATCCTGATAAGTTAAATATTATTGGGCACTTTTCCCCTACAAAAAGTAACCAACCAATGATAAGATTGCTTTTTTTCTAACTTCTGATTGGCTGAAGATAAAAGTCCAGGATGACAGTTCAAGACCTTCGCTCAGAAGAACGACCAATCAGAATACACCTCCAAGAAAAGCTCCATTGCCATTGGTCGAAGCCGGACGCGAACGTCAAGAAATCGAAAACAAACACGGCCTTATCTTCAAAAAATGTTCTTCCTCTGGCAGTGTTCACCAATCGTTGCCTTTAATAAGATGGTCAGAGTTCCTCGTTGCGTTTTCGAGACCTTATTAGCCGGAAGTGATGGGAGATAATGTGTCGGAGACTTCGAGTAACTGGCCGAGAGATGAGCTCGTGTTCGTAGATGAGCTGAGGCGCCATGGCGAACCGAGGAGCAAAGGTGAGAAAGAAAAAAATGGTGTGTTTATCAAGGAGAGTCTGTCGGGGATGGTGTGAGGTTGACGTTCTGGGTTGCAGAGGGAAGAGGAAGCCTTTGTGAGGGGAAATGAGACAGGTCGGGGGGTACAGTGGCTTCTTTCGGTGTGCCATTGGTGCGTGTCATATACGAGATTTTGGTAATTTTTTGATAATCGTCTTTATTGCGAGGAAAGACAAATGATCAGTATGGAGAGGATAATTAAAGTGCGTTCTGTGTCAAGGTCACAAGGAGGTCACTGTTGTTGATGCTGAAAAGAAAGGGAACACGAGTTGGAAAAATTACATTATTGTAAAAAAAAGTCCGCTACTGTGTTCCGTTTTTTTGTTAATGTATTAAGGTGGTTAATTAATCAGTATTAAGGACAGGAAAAGATGTCTGTTTATACAAGGATTTCTTAGAAGGGTTGTCTTTGCTTTCTCTCATAATCAGTGTATCCTTGAAGTGAAATCAATAGTACAAAGATCATTTTGTGACAGGGAAGTGGTGGTACTTCATCATCGATAGTATATATAGGCCTAAGTAGGTGTAATGCAATGGGCATGCCATATCAAAACAAGTAATATTTGAGGTTCCGCAGGGTATAGTACTAGGACCTCGTTATTAAGACATTCTGATTGATGGACACAATTGTCTAATGTATTTTAGAGAACAAAGTGTACAGAAAAAAAAAGGAATGTATCTATCATTTGAAAGAGAACATTTTGCCGTGGGAGTAATGAGGCATAATTAGTATTTCATGAGTGCATTTCAATAACTAGGAGTATCAAACAAGAGTTGATGTTACTTATTCAAATAGAAATATTTTTTTACTCTTTACCTGTAATTGTTCATAGACATGTCACATACTGGTTCAAGATTAAAAGAGTAAGAACAATCACTTTTTTTAGTTTTTGCATTATAATTACTGTATATACACACGTGCCTTTTTTTTTTCTTTTTTTTACAAAGTTTGTTTTTTGTAATTGTTTTTCTTTCTACAATGGGTACTGGATGTTGCCAATATTCATCATGTCATAGGGAATATCTCAGATCAGTGGATATTTATTTATTCTTATTTATATATATAGATACATCATTAGGAAGGTTAATGAAACTTATATCCGTGAATAATAGCCTTTTCTATCTTTATTTGAAACCAAAATGGTCTTTGCTCGTTCATACATATATAGATATAGATTTTTGTGCATATGTATATATGTATGTATGTGTGTGTGGTGTGTGTGTGTGTATATATTAATATATATATATATATTTATATAATATCAC
>NW_020871267.1:167920-177920 GCF_003789085.1 Penaeus vannamei
ATATATATATATATATATATATATATATATATATATATATATACATGTATATTTGAATATATATATTCAAGTGGAAATGTATATAAATATCAGCGTTCTGTTTATCCTTTCTTGCTGTATATTTTCTCGTTAACAAAAACTGTTCTTTTTCATTTTTATAATGAATTTGTATAAGAGAAAGTGACTCACTCTGAGTTTATTCATTACTTATTCATGCATATTCCTAAATTTTTCGCTCCCAGCGACGAAACACAACACACCTAAACCAACACTATAGAGAGACTGAACCTACTCACTGCCCCGCCTGTGACTCACCGAACGCGACTCACCACCTCGCCTGTGACTCACCGAACGCGACTCCCTCTCTCGCTTGTGACTCACCGCTGAAGAAGGCAGGAGCCTGACGCAGATCGAGACGCCGGGGACAGGATCGTTGCCGTCCATGTCCGTGGCTGTGAGAGCTTCCAGTCCGCCCACGGGATTCGGGAGGCCGTAGCGGACTCTCCTCTGCACGCCGCCCACGCGTAGAGTGGGCGTGTTCTGCTTGGTGTTGAAGACGCCCACTAGGCATGAGCCGACTACCACGACCTGTCTGCGGAGGGGTGAGGGGTGATTGGGGTGCCAGAGGGGGTGATGTGGCCTTGGGAATTCTTTCGTGAATATTTCAGTTAATTTAAGTTATCGATATAACAGCCCAGTCCCTTATTTTTCATTTCCCATTGATTGTTTTGCTAAGTTATCGGTACAGTGGCCAAGTTCCTTAATTTTTCTCTCATTTCCCAATGATTGTTTCTCCATCTCAAGTTATCGGCACAATGGCCAAGTTCCTTAAGTTTTCCCTCATTTATCAATGACAGTTTTTCTATCTTAAGTTATCGACACAATAGTCAAGTTCCTTAAGTTTCCTCTCACTTCCAAATGACTGCTTTTCCATCTCAAGTTATCGACACAATAGTCGAGTTCCAAAATATCTCTTTTATCCACTGCTTGTTCTTTCATCTAAGTTATCGATACAATATTTCCAAAATCCACCTCATTTCCTATTCATTGTTCTCTACTCCATGTTATCTCAGAGTTCTGAACCTCTTGAACTTACTTGGTGTGGTTTTCGTAGCCGTAGACGCGTAGGATGATCACCATTTCAGGGTTCAGGAAAACTCTGTCTTTGTTTAATTGCACTTTGTACCTGTCAGAGAAAAGTATCAATGTCATATTCTTCATTAAAAAATGAGTCTTTTGTAATGTGATTTAGGAATGCCTTTAGAATGACAGACCCTGTAGAGAAGACTTTTAGTAGGTGAAGGAATAAAAAAAAGTTCACAAAACAAGGGTTGTAGTTGGCGTCTTTTAATCTCCATCTGGGTTATGTATTTCTGCTGAAAATACAACACCGAGACGCGTCTTTGGTATCTCTTGCTTTGTGATGTTAATTTTCATGCACATTTTACCTTTTTTCTCCACGAGTTCTTTACCCCAAAGACTTTTATCAACATCAACAACAAAGTGTGATAACTTTGGTTAAATGGACATGTCCTAACATAATAGTAAATGTATACTACAAACTACATAACGTAAAGACTAACTTGAAATATATTACTTTAACCTTGGCTTGAGATGTCACTAGACTACTTAATGCAATTATGTGTAAATAAAACGCAATTTTTTTATGGTTTACAAAGATAATGATATTCGTTTCATCCTTTCTGTCTATCTGTTTATTTCTCTGTCTCTTTATCGTACCCCTCCTGCTGCTTAGATCTGATCTGTCTGTCTCCCTGTCTCTTCTTCGTCTTTGCCCCTGTCTGTCTCACATGTCTCTTGTCTGTCTGTTGTTCACTGTTCTTCTGCCTCTGCGTTGTTTGCTTCTATGTCAGTCCCATTGCCTCTGTCACCTATTTCTGTCTGCCTCTTCTATGTCCTGTCCTTTCTGCCGTTGCTCCATTTTCTCTCTCTCACTCTCGCTGTCGTCCCCTCCCCCTCTCTCCTCTCTCTCTCTCTCTCTCTCTCTCTCTCTTCTCTTTCTCTCTCTCTCTCTCCCTCATCTCTCTCCCTCTCTCTCCTCCCTCCTCCCTCCCTCCTTCTCCCTCGCTCCCTCTCCCCTCCCTCTCCCTCTCTCTCTCAATTTATATTTCACGTAATCATACGCCTTAATCAAAAGCTTCCAGAACCTTCTAGAAGACGAATCGACTCACCTGAAGGAAGGAGAGCGGGTAGAGGACTCCAGGAGCGGGAAGGCCAAGATGTCAGGGACTTTCTCATCCTTCGACAGGTAAATGTTGATAAACCGACCTGTGACCTGAGGATGGCAGGGAGACGGAGAGGGAAATATGTGAATTAATAAACGAAATATTCTTTGGGTTTTCTATAATGACCTGAGAAGCAGAGGGAGGAGAGGGAATATGTGAATAACGAATATTCTTTGTTTTTTCTATAATGACCTTGGATGGCAGGAGACGGAGAGGGAAATATGTGAATAAACGAAATATTCTTTGGGTCTTTCTATAATGACCTGAAGAGGCAGAAGGGAGACGGAGAGGGAAATATGTGAATAAACGAATATCTTTGTTTTTTCTATAGTGACCTGAGGAGGCGAAGACGGAGAGGGAAATATGTGAATAAACAAAATATTCTTTGTTTTTTTTTTTCTATAATGACCTAGGATGGCAGGAAGACCTCGAGGGAAATATGTGAATTATATACAAAATATTCTTCGATGTCTAGCACATCTATTTTCTTGTCATTATTACTTACTTTGAAAGTTTATTCTCAAATGTCAAGGTGAAGGAAGACGGCGAGAGAAACATGTAAGTTGTAAATGACACATTCTTTGACAGCTTATTATAAAATACATGTTGATGAATCGATGAATTGAGAGAAATATACGTCATAAACGACATAATCTTTGAAAGTTTATTTCTAAATGTTTATTCTTGCATGGCGGAGAATCTCTGTGGATAAAGGGAGATGGCGAGAAAAATAAGCAAGTTAAAAAGGACATATTCTTTGAAAAAACTTTTATATCAAATGTCTATTCGTGTTTAGCGGGGAATTCCTCAAGATAAAGGGAGACAGTGAGAGAAATAATATGACTTATAACAAATTCTTTGAAAACTTATCAAATATAAGGATCAGGGAAGGCTAAATCAGTATTAAATCGAGGAGGTGTCATGGCGTCTGTTTTGATGATTGTTCAGTGAAAATATAACCATCAAAATAATATTTTTCCATCGTTTTTCATAATTGAAAAGACCAAAATGATCGACCATATTCACAAAGCATCCGTGATTCTTGTGACGTCATCAAATAAACCCCCACGTGCTCTTTATCCAAAAATAGAATCAGACGCCATGACACCTCCTCGAGTTGCTACTGATCTAGCCTTCTCCTATAAGAATCGACCTGTGACCTTGAGATGGAGGGAAAGGCAAGTTATAAACTAAATATTCCTTAAATGCTCATCATCAAAAATCAGTTCTTCCATGATGGGAAATACCTTGAGATGAAAGGAGATCTTGAGAAAAACAATATGAGTTATAAAGAAAATATTCTTCGAAAGCTTATTATCAAATACATAATGAGCAGACAAGTGAAATAGAGGGAGATGTCGAGAGAAATATTCCTTTTACATAAAGGACATAATCTTCAAAAACCTTATTCTCACCTCTCAATTCGTACATGAAGAAAGACCTTAAAATGAAGAAGAGAATCCCCGAGAGCGAAACCACGTAAGCTATAAAGGTCATATTCTTTGAAAGCCTGTTATCAAGTGTCTCTCCGTGCAAGGCGAGGCGAACACATAGTCTCCTGCATGGCGGCAAGAAGATATATCTTTAATGAACTAACTTTAGCGCGATGGCCTTCCTGTTAAGGCTGGGTCGCGTGTTTCGACTTTGTTAAAGTTCTGAGATTTAGTGCTGATGCGATCGCGAAGAAATGGCAGAGGGGAGTGTCAACGCTCGTTCATTTCTGCGCTAAATTCTCGGGTGGGTGTTTATGTGTTTCTTTCTGGTGGAATCTATATCTTGGAGAGGTTTTGGAGGAAAATGATGGAATCGTGGGATAGTCATGTCCGAAAATGAATAGATAGGAAGATAAGCGAAAAAATATGGTTGGAAAAAAGGACTCGCATACACTACACAACCACACACACACACCACACACAACACACACACAACACAACACCACAACACACAAACACACACAACACACACACACACACACAAACACAACACAACACTCAGGGAAAATGTTAGGCTTACATTCACTACACCTACAAACTACACAATAATCCCCCAACACCACACAACACACCCCAACACCCCCGCCACCAACCATACCTTGCAATGACTGATATTATCGGCAAAAACCTGACGGCGTCGATGTAGAAGTCACACGGCTCGGTGACTCGGGTGGGCGTGGAAAGGAGGCTCTCGACCTTCGCCTTCTCGTAGGGGAGCCACGCCCATTGCTCCGGTGCGGGGGGGGTGGGTTCGAGCGGAGGGGGAGGGGAGGGGTGGGTGACCGGGGAGGCGGGTGGGCGTGGGCGTGGGTTCTGGAAAGAGGTTACGTCATGGTAAGGTGGGCGTTGAGAAAGTGCTGTTGTTGTAATATGGGTATGGTGTTTCGAAATTAATTTGTGTGTGTGGTATGGTTGAGATAAGAAGAAAAGATTTAGAATAAAACAAAATATCCATCTTACGAAATATGAAATCCAATCATTCTTATATTATGAGTATGTACTAATTATATCAAATAATCATATTATTACACAATATCTTTCTATATAATAATTAATGTTATAATCACGGGTATGATATTTCTAAAATTGCGTGTGGTATCTTTGAGATAGAAGAATAAAGAGAGTTGACATGAGAGATAAAAAAGTCTGTTACAAAATATGAAATCAAATCATCTTTATGAAATCACACAATCAAATTACAAATAAAGAACACACGTATCCACACCTACACTTAAAACAAAAAGTCTAAACGACAGACAATACCACACAAACAATACTCAAAAGATACACCAGACAAAAAAAAAAAAAAAAGCAACACAACAGAAAGACAAACCAACTAACCTAACCTAACCTGCCAAACAAACAAACAACCTAGTCTATGGTTTTTCAAAGTGCGGGTTATTTTCACCTCATAATGATAATAAAGATTGTGATGATAATCTATCCATCCATCTATCTATCTATATTTATTTATTTATCTATCTAATCTATCTATCTATATTTATTTATTTATCTATCTAATCTATCTATCTATTTATCTCTCTATCTATCTATCTTTCCATCTATATATCTATTTATCTAATCTGTCTATCTATCTATCATCTATCTTTTTATCTCTCTGTCGATCTATCTATTCTTTATCAATCTTATATTAATAGTTTAAAAAGCCTCACTTAGGCGTACTTTTTTTACCAGTGCCCGGCGTTCGCTGGCGAAGCTACGCCAGGCGAACCTCTGAGTGAGGGAGGCCTTGCTTTTAAACCCAACGTTCGCCAGGGCGGGCGAAGGGATCGCCAGGCGCTAACATCTTGCATTCCCGCTAAATCTAGCGCAAATTTATTTACATCTGCAGTGCACATAACATAACCTAAACTTAATTATTAACCTCGAGAGAAGACGAAAATGTTGTTTCCGCAATAGTCTCACTTTATACTATAACAAAGGAATTAAAATTTAACTTTATGCTATAACAAAGAAGTTGAAAATATCTTTATACTATAACAAAATTTACTTTATACTTTATGCTATACTACACTTTATACTATAGCAAGGTTAACTTTATGGCCCGTACTTTTAAAATCTTTTGCTTTTTCTCGCGTTTTTTTTAATTCGCCGAAGCGTTAGATTTATCAGGAATCCAAGATGTTAGCGCCTGGCGATCCCTTTCGTTCGCCAGGCCTGGCGAACACCTGCCTTGGGTTTAAAAGTAAGGCCTCCCTCACTCAGATGTTCGCCTAACGAAGCTTCGTCAGGCGAACGCCAGCACTGGCGAAAGGTTTTAATAGTACTTTATACGTTTATACAAAAAATAACTTTAACAAAAGAGTTTAAAAATTACCATTTTACTATTCCTAACTGATATAAGATATTGAACTGTAGGCCTACAAGGGTATCATTAGACACGCCTCATTATAGGGCGGTGGAGCACTACAACGTTTCTATAGCCAAAAGTAAACATGCCAACATCAAAACACTTTTCGTAACATTTGTGAAAAGAACATTATCCCTACAACCAAAATAACAACAGCCTAAATCTAAATAAGTCATCTCGGGGGTGGGGGGAAGGGGTAGTGGGGTAGGAATACAACTGATGTCTTGAGCTCTCGACTGGAACATCGAAGGTCTTGAAAAAAAATACGTATATACGTTATTTCATAATAAATTATGATTTCAAGATATTTTAGAATTTCAATGTGATTCCTACATCATATCATACACAAATATGTTACTAATTTATAACTTGAAAGCAAGAAAATGGTATTCAAACAGCTCTCGCGCCTTTGCTTCGCCAGGCTGTTCCAATATGAAATACGAAATTCCGGATCGCCCGGCGAAAACTTTCGCCAGCCCTGGCGAAAGGTTTTTAAAAGTACGGCCTTAGACACCCACCCCACCCCCACCCCCCGCACTCCTCCCCCTCCACACCCGCCCAACAGCACCCAAACACCCCCCCTCTCCTCCCCCTCTCCCTCCCCCCTTCCCCCACACATACAAACACCCTTACCTGGTTCGCTCTCGGAGTCTGGCGGGGGCTCCGGGATGGGCAGGGGCTCGTCGTCGTCGTCGTCGTCGAAGTCGAGGTCGACGTCGACGTGGAACAGACGGTCGGCGGCGAATGGCAAGATGGCCGCTGGGGTGGAGAGAGGGAGAGGGAGAGAAATGATGAAGAGGTTTTGGAATGAAGAGGAGAGAAAAGAAAAGAAAGAGAGAGATAAAAAAAAATGAAGAGGTTTTGGAATGAAAAGGAGAGAAAAGAAGAGAAAGAGAGAGAGAGAAAAAATGAAGAGTTTTTGGAATGGCGGAAAGAAGGGAAAAAGAAATGGATGGCCGCTGGAGTGGAGAGAGGGAGAGAAATAATGAAGAGGTTTTGGAATGGAGGAAAGAAAGGAAAAGGAAATGGATGGTTGTGGAATGGAGAGAGGGGGAGAAATAATGAAGAGGTTTTGGAATGGAGGAAAGAAGGGAAAAAGAAATGGATGGTTGTGGAGTGGAGAGGGAGAGAAAAAAATGAAGAGGTTTTGGAATGTAGGAAAGAAGGGAAATGGATGGTTGTGGAAAGGAGAGAGAGAAAAAAAATGAAGAGGTTTTGGAATGGAGGAAAGGGAAAAAGAAATGGATGGTTGTGGAATGGAGAGGGAGAGAAATAATGAAGAGGTTTTTGGAATGAAGAGGAGAGAAAAGAAAAGGAAACGGATGGCCGCTGGGGTGGAGAGAGAGAAAAAAAAAATGAAGAGGTTTTGGAATGGAGGAAAGAAGGGAAATGGATGGTTGTGGAATGGAGAGGGAGGGAAATAATGAAGACGTTTTGGAATGGAGGAAAGGAGGAATGGAGAGAGAGAAAAAAATGAGAGGAAAGAGGGAAAAGAAGAAACAGATAGCCTGCTGGCAGGAGAGAGAGAGAGAGAGAGGAGAGAGAGAGAGAGAGAGAGAGAGAGAGAGAGAGAGAGAGAGAGAGAGAGAGAGAGAGAGAGGAGAGGAAGAGAGAGAGAGAATATGAAGAGGTTTTGGAATGAAAGAGGAGAAAAAGAAGAGGAACGATGGTTGTGGAAGTGGAGAGAGAGAAAACTGAGGATTGGGTATTGAACAAGAGGAGTTAAAGGAAACGGATGTTTGTGAATGGAGAGGTAGAGAAAAAAGATGAGGTTTTGGAATGAAGAGGAAGAAAAGAAGTAGGAAACGGATGGTGTGGAATGAGAGAGGGGGAAGAAAATGGGAATTAGGGTATTGTAAATAAAAGAAGAAAGAGGAAAAGAAATAGATACGTTTTTAATAAATATTCATTTAATTTTCTGTGGTGTATACAATGGAAAGACGACACACACACACACACACACCACACACACACACACACACACACACACACACACACACACACACACACACACACACGCACACACACACACACACACACACAACATATATATATATATATATATATATATATATATATATATATATATATATATATATATTCACATATATCACATACAGGTCTTCTCTCTATCAATCTCTCCATCCCACTTTCTCACTGTTTGTATATGTCTCCATGATATCAGTAGACAAGGCAATTATCTCCCATGGCGCCCACAAAGACACCGACCATCAATGCATCAATTATAGAACGAGGCGAGCGAGGTTAATCAGAGCCGAGAATCTCACTCAAAAAATGGCGGGAAGTAACGGTCAGCCTCACCCTAACGACCGCTTCTCGTGTTTGAGGGAATCGCTTCTGTTATAAGTATCGTTGGTTTATAGGCCTTAATTAGTCTCGTTGGTGAATAAAGAAGGAGGAAAAAATGGTGGGGTTGATGGTTGGTTAGGATTGGTGTTTTAATTCGTTTTTTTAGTGTGTGTATGTGTAGATGAGGCGTGTGTTTTGGTGAAGTGAGTGAGATTATTTTTCGTGGGAAGTTATATGGCTGTTAAGTGTACGATAAATTGCACAAACACACACACACTCTCTCTCTCTCTCTCTCTCTCTCTCTCTCTCTCTCTCTCTCTCTCTCTCTCTCTCTCTCTCTCTCTCTCTCTCTCTCTCTCTGTTATGACTACATCTCCATCAGAAATACATGATTTTGGATGAATATATAATTGAAACTGCTCAAATACATCTCTAGCACCTGTGAATAGCCCTATCTCCATTCTCTTTTACATCTTCTCTGTAAAGGCAACAACGTATATGAACTTATACTCGTTACTTCCTCTGGGAAACTGTAATACTGTCGATCGAAAGCCATCAAGCCAGGAAGGTTAATTAATGGTATTCCCAGTTTCCCATGGCAGCGCGAGAGAGAAGTAGAACATGCTCGCCCCCGTATTATTATTCATGGCGTTTCCCGGACCAGCACAGCACGCTCGCCAGAAAAACCTGTCAGTCATATTCCTTCACGCACCTTGGTAAGTTCCGTCGATCAAACTCTCTCGTAGATTTGGTTATATTCGCGCTCAAATAAATTATAACCCTTGTTTAATTTGCTCATTTGCTATTGATAATATGAGGGAATACTTTAAAAAATTACCCAAAGGATATTTTAACACCCGCAGGAGCAGTGGCAGAGTCCGTGGAGGATATGAAGGCGTTAATAAACCTCGATAATTGGGTAAGTCCTATCGTTCTGTGTACTTATTAGGCTTTTTTTATCATTTACCAGTGATTTATGATGTAAGGACAAACGGTTAAATTATCTCATCATTTATAATGTATGAGTTATGATCGGTGCATAGGATGTGGTGACTTATTTTTAACGTATTAATAGATTTTAAACACTCGAAGCTGATAGTCTGGTTATTAAATACTTTATACGGGTGATGTGATCAGTAGAAGTAAACTAAACAAGCATTTTTTTTATAGAAATAATGAAACAATATCAATATAACCTAACGATGTGGCATTTTCAGTAATCGAAGCAATACACACTAACACAGTGCCTATACACGACTTAGCACATCACGCTGCGAAAAATATATATTATAAGAATCTGTATTCACAAGATCTGAAAAAAATCGTTAACCCGCATTCTGATAATATGAAATTTCCGTCTATTTATGTCTGAGTTCTGCTTGTCGCAGTATTCGTGCGATCATGCACACGAAAAAAAAAAAAAATGCCTTTGCACTAACACACGTGCTTTGGTATTTTTATCGAAAATCAATCTAATAATAATAAAAAAAAATTATGTGAGTTACTGAACGCTTACCAGTGTCCGATTCTATGCATTAGTTGCTAAGTGTTCGGTAAACAAACTCTGTACAGTGAAAAAA
>NW_020871267.1:180420-187920 GCF_003789085.1 Penaeus vannamei
GTCATTGTTACCTTCATTAAAAAAAAAAAAAAAAAAAAAAAACTTATAGATATGATCAGATTTTTTTATTTTTCTGTCAGGTTTTTACCAGGAAAGAGATAATGGAAGGTGGGTGATGTAATACTTTCTCAATGTCAAGGTTAGGCGATGCTATCAACGAAACTTTTTGCCTTGAGATTGCTGCCTGAAACACTCGGGAATTCCTTCCATTTTTAAATATCTTTCGATAACACATTACATATGCAAATTGATAAGATAAACTTCACCTTTGCTCAATAATCTTTTCTTTTCAACCTATCATCCTATCCACTCTCAATAATTTTTTTCTTTTCAAACCATTCTCCTATCCACACGCCTTGACAAAAACACAAACACTAATTTATTTATTTTCTTAATACGAACTGAACACCTGGAAATTTCTTCAATTCTTAAATCACTTTCAGTAACTCTCTACATATGCAAATGATAAGATAAACTTCACATTTTCTCAATAATCTTTTCTTTTCAACCTATCCTCCTATCCACCAATAACAAAAACACAAACACTAATCAATTTCTTTTCTTAATACGAACTGAACACTCGGGAATTTCTTCCATTCTTAAATCCCTTCCAATAACTCACTACATATGCAAATGATAAGATAAACTTCACCTTTGCTCAATAATCTTTTCTTTTCAACCCATCCTCCTATCCACCTACAACAAAAAAACAAATACTAATCAATTCCTTTTTTTAACACGTACTGAACACCTGGAAATTTCTTCCGTATTTAAATCCCTTCCAGTAACTAAGAAAAACCTTCCCTTTCCTCAATAAACTTTCTTTTCAACCTATCCTCCTATCCACATACCTATACATTAACAAAATACAAACACTGATTAATTTATTTTCTTAATACGAAACTGAACACCTGGAAATTTCTTCCATTTTTAAATCCCTTCCAGTAACTAAGAAAAACCTCCCCTTTTCTCAATAAACTTTCTTTTCAACCTATCCTCCTATCCACCTATAACAAAAACACAAACACTAATCAATCCCTCAATTCCTTTTCTTAATACGAACTGGTATTGGCATTTCAGAACCACCACAACCACCTCCTCCGTCAACAACAGGCCAGGGAAGGAGATCACGCCATGGCCTCCTAACTTAATTCTTATCAAGATACCAGGACAGCGAGAGCGTGTAATAACAGCCGGCAGGAATCGATCATAAGAAATAAAGAGGCGTTTTCTCCCCTTCATAAGAAAAGATTGTGCGATAATAAATGTGTTTTGTTCCGATGTGTTCTTATCCTCGTTTGAGATTTAGATGAGAGAGGGAGAGGGATGGGAGGAAGGAGGGGAGGGAGAGGGAGGGGGAGGGAGGGAGAGGGAGGGAAGGAGGGAGGGAGAGGGAGGGAAGAGGGAAGAGGGAGAGAGGAGGGAGGGGGAGGGAGAACGGGAGGAGAGTAAAGAAGAGGAGGAGAATAGAGTAGAGGAGAGGAGTGGAGTGGAGGAGGAGGGGAGGGAGTGAGAGAGAGAGAGGGGGAGAAAGAGGGACAGGGAAGGGGAGGGAAGTGAGAGAGAGAGAGAGAGAGAAACACTGGTACAAAAAAACAGTAAACAGACATATAAATAAGGTATATCTTAAGCATGCATTGAGCAACCAGTATTTCAAATAACCAGTATCTTTAAGGAGTTTCATAAAATATTCAGCGCATATTCTAGGTCGATAACACAAAACTTAAACCAGCGAATTAGAAAATGGGGTAAATGTTTGTGCATCACTGTCAAAAAACAGCTAGTCCGCCCGTTAGGTTAGTCGTTTTAAGTTAGTAGAGCTAGTTTGTAGTTTTAGTTAATACATTTAGTTTGTAGAATAGTAGTGTAAGTAGATTTAGGTTGGTAGTTTTATGAAAGTTAGTAGTGTAAATAGATTAGGTTGCGTCCAGCGTAAGTATGCGTGAAAATGAGCTCTTTTCTACCTACAGATTGATACATTATGTGAAAAGACCTTGTATAGGCACTGGTAGTTTCTGTAATAATAGTGATAATGCGAAATGCTATTTTAGGTTCATAATTCAAGATTGGAATTAAGATACTGCCGAGGGTATTACTGTTGATATTTGCAGTTGTTAATACTAAATTAGCTACAGAAATATCTTCTATTACACACAAATGTACCCGGAATATTTCTAGTTCCCGTGCTTGTCCAGCACACGCTCTCTCTCTCTCTCTCTCTCTCTCTCTCTTTCTTTTCACTCTCTCTCTCTCTGAGACACACACACTCTCTTTCCCTCACACACATATTTACACATATTAAATGACAATCACAGTCATTTTCCTCTCGAGTAAAAAAACGATGCACTTGTATTTTACCAAAATTTGAAAAGTGTCTTGAAAGATGTTTTCACTAACTTCCAATTGTCTTTTGGTAACGGCAAAAAATCGCACGCTGAAATTAACTTTAATTTATTTATTTTATTTTTTTATTATTATTATTATTTTGCAAAGAGCGAGTAAATTTGCAGAATGGAAGCAAGTCTCTTTTGAATGCATGCGTTTACCATCGCCACCCTCCCTCCCGAGATGGCTGTTCTCCTGAGCATTTTACCCCACGAGTTTTATTGCAGAGAAAGCGAGAGAGAGAGAGGGGGAGGGAGGGAGGAGAAGAGAGAGAGAGAGAGGGGGGGGGAGGGAGTGAGTGAGTGAGCGAGAGGGGGGGTTATTAGAGAGAGAGCGAGAAAGAAAACGACAGAGAGCGAGAAAGAAACAGAGAGAGACAGAGAGAGCGAGAAAGAAAGCGAGAGAGCGATTATTAGATAGATAGGTAGATAGATAAATATATCTAAGCCAAGAACGTGTTTTCATCTTGTTTCGCGTCAGACGTGGTATAATTATCCCAGAGTCGGCACTGCATAACGATATGGAATTTAGGTAGTTTATGTAGCCCATTACCTATTGTGGTTTATGCTTGATTATAATCGTTTTTGACTAGTTATGTTTATTAGACATCTAAAAACAATGGTATCCTTGAGTGTGGTACGTGTTTCTCATTAGAAATTCTTTCTAAACTACTTTTCCTGTCGAATCCTTGAAACTTTTCACATTCCCAATTTCTAACTTTTATCGTACCCACTTACAAGTGCGATTATAAACCTTAAATACAATTTGAATAAATAGATAGCGAAATTTGAATAAATAGATAACGAAATTTGAATAAATATATAGCGAAATTAATCTGCATAAGAACAATTCTATGTCTGTATACGACTTAGAACATGACTGGTTAACCTAAAGTGAGAAATCTCTACCACCTAAGGTACAAGTAAATAGTACTATATAAACACAGCAATAAACAAGTAAAATATATAAATATCCACTTAAAAATGGCTTAGCAATGCATTCGGAATCAAAATTTGGAAATCTACCAAGTCGCTGTTTTGTTACACTTGACATTCCTGCTTGAATTTTGAGTAATGAGGCTTATAGTGACAAGATAAAGGTGAGTAGTTCACCTGAGAAGAAATTACGGATAGTTCAAATTCACAGACATCCCAGATAAAACAAACAAACCAACATCATCATAGTTCAGACCTCTGTTTCAGGATTTCAAAAGAATATACATGCATACGTTTCCTCACAGCTGTTCAGCATTTCAAAAAAAAAAAAAAAAAAAAAAAAAAAACATGGTCATCACATTTGTACAGATTATCTCTACGCTAATCTCGAATCCCAGTAGCGCTCAACAACGCCTATTACACAGGACAGTGAAATTACAGGCTTATCACCGAGTCGTATACTTTATTACATAGCACCACAAAGCACCATTATGGGACCATCAAAGCACAGGCGGGGATTTCTTGCCGTGTCCACAGATCAATGTCAAGACGAGTGGCACTCTCAAGGTTGTGCCAAGGGAGGGGGGTGTTTGGAGGGAGTTGTGGAAGGGGTGGAGAGGGAGAGGGAGGAGGAGGGAGAGAGAGAGGGGAGGAAGAGGGAGGAGAGAGAGGGGAAGGGGTGGGAGGAGGAGGGAGAGAGAGAGGGGAAGGGGTAGAGAGGGGAGGGGGGGAGGAGGGAGAAGAGAGAGGGGAAGGGGTGGGAGGGGAGGAGGAGACGAGAGAAAGGAGAAAGAGGAGGGTAGGAGGAGAGAAGGGAGGGGGAGGGAGAGAGAGAGATTGGGGAAAGACAGGGAGAGGCAGAGACATACACACACACAATGATAGATATAGATAGACCGAATGATAGGAAAATAAAAAGATATACAAACAGACATAAAATTATACCAAGGTAAACGCAAAAACAGCTCATTATACCAGTGATGGAATTGCTAGCTACGAATGATTACTCAATTTTTTTTTTTTTTTTTTTAATTCATACACAATCATAAAAAAGAAATAAAAACTACAATAAGGATACAATCTATCTTAGAACTACAAAACGACAGTAACGAGGTGACAGTATATTGCATGTAAGCGTTTTAGAAGCAACATTCTTTTAAAACACTCCATCACTCGCTCCTTTAATCGGCGACTCAAAGACATCGCGTGTAAACACAAATGTCATAATGATTTGAAATATCGCCCGCATCAAATATTTATGAATTCCAAGTGTCCTGCTTCGATACATCATTTTAGCGTGGCTGGGTCGTGCAGGCAGGGTGAGTAATAAGAATACTTAAGGGCGATAGAAAGAAAGAAAGAAAAAAAGAAATAAAAATAAAAGCAGTGTTGAAGGTTAAATATTTGTAAATCGCTTGTGTTTATTTGTTCGCTTTTTCAAAGGGTTTTGAAAGCCCGATATGAATTATGGATTCTTCTTAAAGGTCTTCGGTTTATGATCTTGATAATGTCGTGTTTTTTTCTTGAGCAACATAACGACCGCCTGAGAAGACGCTACGATTGCTCACTCCTCACCCTCGCCTACACCTGCAACGACACAAAACGGACCATTCAGAAAAAAAACGAGATTTGCGTACTGGGAAACAACACAATATCGCCACAATATCTTTATTACTCTTTCTCTCTCTCTCTTTCTTTTTCCACCCCCTTCTTCCCTTTTCTCTTTCTCTTCTCACTTCCTTTCCCCCATCCCCCTCTCCTCTCTCTCTCTCCTCTCTCTCTCTCTCTCTCTCTCTCTCTCTCTCACACACACACATACACAGCACACACACACACACACACACACACACACACACACACACACACACACACACACACACACACACACACACACCTCACACTCACATCCACATATCACATTATACAGAACAATTAAAATAATAAGCTATAGCGTGTTCAAATCTCATAAATTCCCGTC
The DNA here is from genome assembly GCF_003789085.1 of Penaeus vannamei. Lineage (NCBI taxonomy): Eukaryota > Metazoa > Arthropoda > Malacostraca > Decapoda > Penaeidae > Penaeus > Penaeus vannamei. Next base: position 185,719 of record NW_020871267.1, read on the forward strand.
TTTGTTCACGCGTTCGCACCCGTGATTAAGTCTATGTTGTGGGCCCTATAATTGCCTCATTAGTCACTGTTATGCAACTATGCAGAGGATAAGACATTGCCAACGAGATAGACAAAGGGAGTGGGAGTTGGGGATGGATGGGGAGGGAGAGGAGGGCGGGGGGAGGACGAATTCAGGGAGTACACCTTTCGCATAAATAAAGTTAATTTTTGGCGTTTTACTGCGCGTTAATCCGAGTGCTATTCGCGTTTAGGTTGGTAAAACAATGGAAGTGGTCTAGAAGGTCAAATGTCTGTAATTTTAACGAAAATACAGGGTTGGTGGAAAGACGCGGCGTGGATTTGGAAAGGTGAATGTCAGACCGGAGTTTGTAACGGAATGTAACCAAATATATTTTGTGCTCTTTTTTCATAAATAAATTCAAATGCTTATTACATATTTCCCTACATCATAGATTTACCCGGATTTTAACTCTATATATTCTTTATCGTTTAGATCAGGTTTTAATAGCGAAACGGATGATCTGTCAGAAAGTAAAGCAAATTAACCCTTATATATTCTCTCCGTAAGAAACAAACATGAAGTTCAAGGCAGATCGATGGCCAGTCATTCCTTGACAATATTTGACATTTAACGTCTAATATATGCATTCAGTTGTTGTGTCAGGACAACAAACCATTACTCTCAGCAATAAATATTTTGTGTCAAGGAAGTTTTAGTCAACTGAACAAACATCAAATAATGTCATTTAAGAGTTTATATCTTATTGAGCCCATAGTGTTATCTTATAAATAACACATGGTAAGAGTTTATATTTAATTCAGCCTATAAAGTTTTCTTATAAATAACACATGCTCAATGAGACTGTATCAGTGTACCTTTTTCTAAAATGAAAGGGTGCATAACATTATTATAAAAAAAAAAAAAGTCCAAATAGATGACGGTTAGCCTACAACCTCCACCATATGATCGCGTAATATATTCATACAAACCTATACATTGCGAGGACCAAGCTTATAAAGTACCCGTGTCGGAAAATATATAAAAGAAATAAATACACTAATAAATAAATAGAAAAACAAAAGAAAATAACAAAATAGAGGGAGACAAATAGAATTTTGTCGATTCAATGGCCGACTTGTCCTCCCACTCTACCTAACCTAAACCAGTTGCATCGTTCGGTCGTTACTTCTGCCCTAAACGTGTAATTGCGAGAAGTCCTTAGCGATAGCATGAATAATGCTGATAATATGCTTTGTTGATATATGCGAAGGTCAAGGTAATACGAGGGTCATGTTTTAGAAGAAAAGAGAAAAAAAATGTATGTTATGTCGCGTACGTGTTATCTGGCGCGGAAAACACGAAACAGCTGTTGTTTTAAAAGTGAAGATCTGATATTTCTTTCTGGTCGGATTTGAGGCATTCACATAATTCTGTGTATGGACATTATGCATAAAGATGTATATGAGGATAAGTATATCTTGAGAGACCATGTTTCATCTCAAGAATAAGCTCATCCGTTAAAATAATTCAACTTGGCTTCTGGAATATTTTCGTGTGACATTTTCCAGTGTCATTTCCCTGTCACCGAACTTGTCACTAGGAGGACTATATTCATCGCTTGTATCATTTTCTATGCTCGGAATATTATACATCAAAATGCTTTAAAGTGAGAAGTCAAATATGAGAAGATACATGCAACACATACATACACACACACACACACACACACACACACACACACAACACACACACACACACACACACACACACACACACACACACACACACATACACATACACATACATACATACACATACACATACACACATACACACACACATATATATATATATATATTATATATATATATATATATATTGATACTGAGACTCCTTTTATATTCTAAAAGTACAGGCAATGGATTTGTTCTATTCATTTCTGACGTGTTCGCGAAATTATTTATTCAGTATCTAATACTTCAAAAACTAGACGCCATTTCATTGACTTTTCAGATAAGAATGTTGTTTTATTCGAAATACCAAGTCGCAATCACTGGTAATATTTAAATATCAAAATATATACTCAACGCTAGTACCTGAATTTAACCGTTAATTTGAAAGTGATTTAAAAATGTAGAAACCGGATTTCATGCATTGGTTGAATATCTAATTTCTGAAGCTGATTTTTTTTTTTTTTTT
>NW_020871267.1:192920-200420 GCF_003789085.1 Penaeus vannamei
GGAAGATTACAAACTCGCCTCGCAGTGCTTGCTGTAATGCACGGCCGCCACTCACTCGCGCGCGGCATGCAACTCCCGAGCACGTGGGTCGCATGGCGGAGGTCCTTATGCCTCTTTTCCTCGGTTTCCGGATAATTTTGTTTTCGTGGAGTGACCCTCCGGCGGACGCATTCCTACACAGGGCTTCCTAGATAATATTAATGGCGGGCGAGGGTGCCATGAGAGGGTTGCAGGCGAAGAAGCCCCCGCGTCTCTCCCCCTGATCGATGAGGCCGGGCCAGGCGGCGGCCGAGTGATCTTTACACGTGCCGCCCCTCGCCCGCCCGTGTTTACGAAGCCCCGTCCACCCGCAGGGAATTAATCCTTAAGATTCCTGCCCGAGCGAGAAGGCCGTAAATTCCCGGCAGTTATTTCCAGGGCTGCCACCCCGTCGCAAGGTCGGGTGAGTAACGGAGCGCCGCCACGCCGAAGGGGGACGGGCGAAGGAGGGGTCGCGGGCCTAAGACGCCTCGACGACCTTCGGAAACGGCCGAAAGTACAGCGAGAAGGTAATTGTGGGGCAGCATTACCCACACGCACTCTGTAGTCTTTAGTAAGTTGACCTTGAGGTGTCTACTTTAGATGTACACCGCTGGCTTGTTATTACGTGGCTCGACGTGTCCAGATTACATTCCTGAAAGCGTGGAAATTACGTAGCGGAATTTCGCGTCATACCCACACGTGTCCGCAAAATCTGAGGCGGACGTTTCAACCCAAGCTGGATCAAAGCAAATGCAAAATTCGAGCGGAATTCGGAAGCTTCTAAAATCCCAAGAAAATCGTTAAAAAATGCGACATTTATGAATAATGACTTCTTGACATTTAGGAGAGCTTCCAAAGGTAGTCTGGTACCTTGATAAGAGTGCCGGGGATCACGCACGCTATGGAGAGGTGCTCATTATATCACGTTGAATGTATATAACGACCTGTTGTGGCTTCCCCTTGTTTCTTCACAACAAAGTGTATATAGAGGCGGGCGAAGATTTAATTCATTTACATATTCTTCAGATTCTCGTATATCAATGTAATATCAACACACAAATATTAATGGACAAAATATGACCAGACATTCACTAAAACTAATGTAATTATAACACAACACTATCAAAAGGCACAGGATTGCAACAGCCAATAAACTCATTTATTTCATAATAATGAATAACAACACAAAGACACATATACATAATATACCAACATGAATTAAAGAAAGAAAACACAAGCACATATTCGATAAGCGTAAAAGAAATCAGCGTACACCAATAAAAAACACACACGAATACACACATATATAATAGGCATAAAACAAATCAAAATATATCAATGGCCAAAAAACAGACACAAACATATATACAATAAGCGAAAAACAATGTATACCAGTAAAAAACAACAACAAAAAACAGACACAAACATATATACAATAAGCGAAAAACAATGTATACCAGTAAAAAACAACAACAAAAAACAGATAAATATATGACAAGCGAGAAACAGATCAACATGTCAGTGAAAAAAACAGACATATAAATATATATATATATATATATATATATTATATATATATATATATATATATATAATATATATATATATATATTATATATATATATATATATATATATATATATATATATATATATATATATATATATATATAATATATATATATATATATATATATATATATATATATATATATATATTATATATATATATATATATATATATATATATATATATATATATATATTTATATATATTTATATTTATATTATATTTATATATATATTATATATATATATATATATATATATATATATATATATATACTCAGTGAAAAATAATAAATATACCAGTGGAAACAACAGAGACACATATTTAACAAGCGAAAAACAATTCAACACATATCAATAAAAAACACATATGACGAGCTAGAACAGATCACCACATACCAATAAAAAACGGAGACATATAATAAGCAAAAAAAACATATACATACAACCTTGAAAAAAATACATATACCCATATATAACAAGCAGAAAAACAAATCAACATATACCCAAAAAAGCATAGACGATAGCCAATACAACCACCACCGACAGGCCAATAGCTTTAGCACAAGGACACCTGAGGTTCATCCAGGTATCCCCTAATGACTGAGGAACATCACGCAATCTGAACACCTGGGCGGCCGTTGTCTCCTTGAGTTATTACTAAGACGATTTCCAGAAAATTATCATTGTTCTTTCGACCTTCTTGTTCTTCGTCTCATTGTTCTCGGAAGGTCCTGGTTCTGGTGGTTTGTAGGGGGAGGGAAGGTGGGATGTGGTTCCTGAGTGGCGGTTCTATGTGTGTGTGTCATTGTTCTTTCGACCTTCTTGTTCTTCGTCTCACTGTTCTCGTAAGATCTTGATTCTTCTGGTGCTTTGTCTGGATGGTTCTTGTAGGGAGAGGGAGGTGGGAAGTGGTTCCTGAGTTCTGTGGCGGTTCCATTTGTGTGTAAATGTTATTCGGTTCACTGAGGATTTTTCTAGAGGATTCGTGATTCGTAAAGAGAGGTGGTGTTATGGATCGACGATTGCGGTTCGCTCGTATGGAATTTAGGATTTGGTTCGTGAATATTGTTGTTTGATAAGGTAATTCATGACAAAATGCACTTCATAAGCGTTCCCGTCCGTTGAAGGTTTCTTGATGGCCTTTTTAATCACAAAAGAATGTTTCTAAATGGAGTCCTTGTTTACCTTAAGTAAGAATTGACGGTTCGGTTCGAGACGAAAGTTCAAATCCTGAATTATTTTGGAGAATCTCTAACTACTGATTTAATTCTAACTAAATTTTCTTGACTGATTCTGCACATAACCAAAGTGTCCTAAATGACAAAACTGTTTCAATAGAACGACTCAGGATTGCAGATCTGCTTCACGAAAATTTACCAAATGGGTATCTGCTCTTGAGTTGAGTGATCTGATTCACCTCCATTTCCTAAATTCTAAATTCTATTCTTATTTGCCTAAATATTTCTAAGTGCCGACTACAGTTCCTGAGAAAAAAAATGGTAGCTTCGAGTAACAGAGAGTGACTTGTGGAAAATGATTATTGGTAAAAGAAGAAGAAGAAAAACTGTAACTGAGTGATAAACATAAGCTAAATGGGAAGTAATTCCAAACCCTGAGACACACGTACGATTCCTGAACGACAACCTGGTACCTGAAATCAGACAACAGTTCTTGAATGGCGACTGTCTTCACAGAATACTCATCTGAATAACTTGACAATAACCCGAATTCTTGGACAATAAAGTGAAACGGATTCTAGAAGGTTCTGTATCTCGTGCGACCGGTGCAAGTGGTTTTAAATCGGATGCAAAGTTTTCTAGTGAGATCTATGGTTTCCTGAGAGGTTTCCGAGAAGCTGTATCTCGTGTGACAGGTGAAAGTGGTTTTAAATTGGATTCTTTGTTTTCTAATGAGGTCTATGGTTTCCTGAGAATTCCCGAGAAGATAAGAAAGTTTAATCGTTTCCTGAGTAGATGGATGGCTCCCTGAGTGGTGTAGAAAGGTACGAATGAGAATGAATATCATCACAATACAAGAGATGTATTTGATCGGTTTCAAATACATCTTCGTCAGAAACCGGTCAAATACATCTCTTGTATTGTGAAGATATTCATTCTCATTCATACCTTTCTAAATTTGTCAACATGGATATGGTTCATCTTTCCTGAATGGTATCTGAACGGGTTTCTAGTTTACGAAATGGTTTCTGACATGAATGAGTGGATTTTTACTATCCTGAGTAACACCTGATTGCACACAAAGTTTAATTAGTGGAGTTATGAGGTGGCTTATGACTGGCCCCCTGAACTATATTGTAAAATATGCAAAGATTATAAATGTTCATAATCCTTTTAACTGCTCTATCATCACCATCCTAATATCCATCATCATCATCACATCACCATCATCATTTTTATAAACATCATTATTGTATAAGCTCGTAGCAGTTTTAATAGTAACAACCGATGTATTTTGTTGTACGTTATCTGTGCTTCTATTTCCTTGGATTTTAGTTTTATCGTTTTTTGTTTTATATTACTTTTTCGTTTTTCGTTTTTCCATTTTTTCTTATGAATTTCTTCTGTCTCCGTTTTCTTCTTCTTCGTCGTCAGTTTGTTGTTTTTCTTCCCTCATTTTTTTTTTTTACTGGTTTTCTTGTTCTTTTTCGCTGTTATTTTCATCTCTTGTTTTTCCAACTTCTTTAGCTTCGTCTTTTTCCTCTTCTTTCTCGTTCTCTTCTTGTTCCTTTTCGTTATTTTCTCCCTTTTCGTTTTCTTCTTCCTTCTCATCTACTTCCTCGATTTCTTCCTCTCCCTTTTCGGTTTCATCTTTCCCATTCTCTTCATTTCCCTTTTCGTTCTCTTTCTCATCTTCTTCATCTTTCTTTTCGGTTTCCTCTTTCTCCGTTCCTTCATCTCCTTCTTCGTTTTCTACTTTCTCATTTTCTTCATCTTCCTTTTTGTTTTCTTTCTCATCTTCTTCTTCCTTTTCGATTTCTTTCTCATCTTCTTCCTCTCCCCTTTCGTTCTCCTCTTTCTCATTTTCCCCATCTTTCTCTCCGTTTTCTTCAACTTCTGCTATCTCCTCAATTTCATCTTTTCCTACATCTTCACTAGGCTGTTCATCCTTTTCCTCTTCCTCGGGTTTTGGTCCTTCTTCTTCTCTTCCTTCTCCTTCTCCTTCCTCTTCAATAACTTGCAATTCCCTCTCCCCTGCCTTTCCCTCCTCCTCTCCCTTCTCTCCCCCATCCTCCCCCACCCCCTCTCCTACCCCTTCTTGAGACATCACACCCTCCCCTTCGGGTTCCTCGCGCCCCTCCTCGCCCCCGGGTTCCTCAAGGGGCGGTGGCTCGTAGACGACGGGGGGGTCGACGTCCTCTGGGTCATCTTCTCGGGCAAAAGTAAGGTCAAGCACAAAGGGTCGTCTATAGAACTCACCTGCAGCTCGGGAACGTCCTGCTGGGGCTTCCTTCTCCTCTTTCTCTTCTTCTTCTTCTTCTTTCTTCTCCTTCGCTTCGTTCTTCTTCTCCCTCTGGTCGCTTCTGCTGTCTCTCCGCCTCCTCTGTGGTTCCCTTTTCTCCGCTTGTGCCTGGAGAGGGGTGTTATAAAGTGGTAAGTGACGGGATAAGTAAGGTCGGGAATGAAGATTGTTCTTTAAATTTAGATACTTTTTATATCCTACTTAATTACAACGGGACAACTTAACAGAACAAGTAAAATGGAAACAGCTGTTAATTATTGCATTAAAGTATACCGTTAACGTGTGCCTTTTTTATATCCATGTCTGTATGCATCTACACATGGCTAAAAGTCATTCTTGGTACGTGTGGAGTGTTAAGAAACTTCCTATTTCTGTGTAGTGTTATCTATGATATGTTTACTTGAAACTGTGTCTGAACTGTAAAGTTTGGTAAATCATTTTCAAGATAAGGAATATTGGGCTGACTTTGTTCATAACAAAAGCTAAACCAGTGCCTCCCAACCTCTTTCATTCTGTTGCTCTCGATCAATATACAACAATATCCATGGCTACATTCAGTAACTACCATCTTTTCAGATTCAGTTATTAGTAGTTATGACTAGTGTAATGGTGTCAATAGCAATAAGACGAGAACACTGTAGAGAGATTCCAATTTAATATGTGAGAGATAAGTACATGCAGGAATTGTAGGTGAGATAAAATTGAGTTTCCATGAGTGTCACATTTTTTTATATTTCTCCAGAAAGTACCCCTTGGTCCCCATACTGGAAACCCCTGATCTAACTGTTCTATCTAAATATGGAAATCTCATAGTTTGATTAGTGATGTTTGGAAAAAGAAAAATGTGCCATTTTAGTTCTGAAAACGCATAATTTAAAGCCACAGACAAGCAGGTGTTTAAAGCCCTTTTATACAGTCAATCTTTTAACTGGTTTGCCAAAGCAGAATTGTGGATATGAAATGTAATAGAAATTGTCACACAAATCACTGTTACAAAGCATTGGATGGAAAAATCTAGTCACATAACACTCAAAAGCATAATTAATGATAAATTATTTTAATATACATGTGCATTATGAAACTCATGAGCTTATTCAAAAAATAATTCACATATTTCAATTTTCTGTGTCAATACTTCTTAGAGATAGGTGCATTCCTTCCTGTTAAATATCAACCCCATGCCAAATATACACAACTCCTTGAATAAGCTCTATTAAAAGCCAAATGCAAGCATTCCTTAAGACCAGGAATTTGTATAATAGCAATAGCATAATGTCACCGTTTGGTATTCCCCTCCATCGGTATTTAATCTTTGAAACGATTTCGAAGCTCTTTCATTTTTTATTTTTTGATACACACTAAAAATGCCTTACCTCTTCTTCTTCCTCATTCTGTAATGAAAGCACACAGTATTCAACTCTGATGGAAGAATGCATGAATGGGAAGAAGGAATGTTAAATAACACGGATTCATTATTGGGGGGGGGGGGGGTGTATTTCGCCTACACTCTCTGGGCATACCTCGGGAGACATCAAAGGTCAAAGTTCAGGTCAGCAACAATTTTTCTTTTTCTTTTTACGGCCAATTCAAATCTCATCATGTGATATAGTGTTGCATAACCTTTATCGGGTTTATGACACCGCTTTTCCCATGAATAAACTGGATTTATGCGTTATGGTTTAAAGACAATAATGGTTTGTGTCACCTTGGCTGATAGGTTGGTAGATGACTAATGATCTATAGGTCACTCCTGCCTACGTTTAAAAGGCAATGATGTTAGGTCACTTAATGTCTGTATTTCGAGGTGGCGTGGGCTGTTTAGAACGATTAATGTTCTTTCTCTCCTCTCTTCCCTTTTTTTCTCTCTCGGCTCTCTCTCTATCTCTCTCTCACTCTCGCTCTCTCTCCTCCCCCTCTCTCTCTTCTTCTCTCTTCTCTTTCTTCTCTTCTCTCTATCTCTTCTTCTTCCCTTCCTTCTTTATGCTGCTTTACCTATTTATCTACATATGTATCCATCTATCTCAGTCTTTCTCACTTTACTTCACCCTTTCCTTCCCATCTTCTAATTATTGGCATTTTAAATTCAATTTGATGTATACTCAAGAGACAGACCACCACCAATATCTACGTTTTTTCTATCCCCACCTTCTCAATTTCTTTACTACCTCCCTCTTCGTCTTCTGACCACCACCAATATCTACGTTCTTCTATCCCCACCTTCTCAATCTCTTTACCTCCCTTTTCGTCTTCTGTCTCACTTCCTTCATCTCCATTTTCTCTCTATTCTCTCTCTCTCCCCCTCCTTTACCCAACAACTGACTCCCTCCCATTCCTATCCTCACCCAACCCTAGCATGCAAGCCCTTACTAACTCAATATCCAATAGAGGCTCCCAGTTCTTCGTGTCCGTCTTATATCCCTCACTCTAT
>NW_020871267.1:210420-222920 GCF_003789085.1 Penaeus vannamei
TTTACCATTCTCCACTCTCTCCTCTTTACCATGTCTCCACTCTCTCTCCCTCTTTACCATTCTCCACTCTCTCTCCTCTTTACCATTCTCCACTCTCTCCTCTTTTAACCATCTCTCACTCTTCTCTTTACATGTCTTCTCTCTTTCTCTCTCCTTTTTACCATGTCTCCACTCTCTCCTCTTTATATGTCTTCTCTCCCTTTTACCATGTCTACTTTCTTCCACTTCCTCTCTCTCTCCTCTTTACCATTCCTCCACTCTCTCCCTCTTTACCATGTTCCACACTCTCTCCCTTTTACCATGTCTCCACTTCTCTCCTCCTTCTATGTATCCCTCTTCTCCTCTCTTTCTCCTCTCTTTACCATGTCTCCACCTCTCCTCTTTACCATGTCCTCCACTCCTCTCCTCTTTCAATGTCTCTCTCTCCTCTTTAACATCTTCTCCACTTTCTCCTCTTTACCTCTCCACTCTCTCCTCTTTAACCATGCTACCATGTCTCCAACACTCTCTCCTCTTTCTCTTTCTCCACTCTCTCTCTCCTTTACCTCTATCTCTCTTTCATTCTCTCCTCTCTCCTCTTTACCTCTTCTCTCTCTCTCCTCTTTACCATGTCTCCACTCTCTCCTCTTTACCATGTCTCCACTCTCTCCTCTTTACCATGTCTCCACTCTCTCTCCTCTTTACCTCTTCTCCACTCTCTCTCTTTTACCATTCCTCCACTCTCTCCTCTTTACCATGTCTCCTACTCCTCCTCTTTCTATTCCTCCACTCTCTCCTCTTTTCCATTCTCCACTCTCTCCTCTTTTCCCATTCTCCATTCTTCTCCTCTTTTACCTATGTCTCCTCTCTCTCTCCTCTCTTTACCCACTCTCTCCACTCTCTCTCTTTTTACTCACTCTCTCCTCTTTCTCCTCTCCTCTTTTTCTCCTCCTATGTCTCCTCTTCTCCTTTCGGTCTCTCTTTCCTCTTTACCTCTTCTCCACTCTCTTCTCTTTCCATCCTCCACTCTCTCCTCTTCCAACTCTCTCTCCTTTACCATTCCTCCACTTTCTCCTCTTTACCATGTGTCTCACTCTCTCTCCTTTACCATTCTCACTTTCTCCTCTTTACCATGTTCTCTCTTACCATGTCTCCACTCTCTCTCCTACCATTCCTCCACTTTCTCCTCTTTACACTCTCTCCTCTTTACCTCTTCTCCACTCTCTCCTCTTTACCATGTCTCCACTCTCTCTCCTTTACCATTCCTCCACTTTCTCCTCTTTACCATGTCTCCTCTCTCTCTCCTCTTTACCTCTTCTCCACTCTCTCCTCTTTACCATGTCTCCACTCTCTCTCCTTTACCATTCCTCCACTTTCTCCTCTTTACCATGCTCCTCTTTACCATGTCTCCACTCTCTCTCCTCTTTACCAAAGGGGAAGTGGAACAAGGCCATCCACTTAAAGAGGGAAATCCGTGGAATTTCGTCTTGACCTGAATTCCTACAGCGGGTTAAGCGAGGTCAAAGGAGGGGAGTGATGGTGACCTAACACCCATAGCGTCATCTGTCCGAAAATATGTAAAATATGTACATATGGATTCTACAGAAAAGGTTCTGTGGATCAGCTGTAACGCAATGTATTAACTATAGGCCTACTGCTTTGTATATCTTATTAAGAATATTCAATTAATTAGCTAATTGAGATAAGGCGAAAGGTGATTTATCTTCCTCATTTTGAATTAATACGCGTTTAGATTAACACCGCACAAGGTCCAGAACAAAAACCTTGTAGTGTTAAATAATCTTATTTTTTATATATTTATCTATTCATTCGTTCATTTATCATTATTATTATTATCCTCATCATTATATCATCATTATCCTCGTCACCATCATTATCACCATCATCATCTTATCATCATCATCATAATCATTATCATAACTTATAACTTATCATAATCATTATCATAACTTATATAGTGTTGAAACAGAAAGAATTATCTCATAAAACGAAGAATTTACTATTTATATAATCATATAAATGAATATTACCTAAAACCTAAGAATTCACGATGCTGATTTCAGAATTTCTGCATAATTAATAAAAAAAAAACTTTGGTTCCAAGAAAAGTCGAAAGATGAAATTGTGACGTCTTAAAGAATGTATTTTGAGAGTCATAAAAATATGACCATAAAAGCATGTCCTAATAAGAAATAATGAGAAGAACGCAAGGATTTCTTTTGAAAATGAAATAAAGATTCGATAAGTTAACATCCTTGTAAGGCAAACCATTAAAAAAATACTTTAAACGGCAACATTACTTATAATCTAACCTAATGACATGATAAAAATGGGGACAGGGTTTATCATCATCACCATTATCAATTTCATTATCATCATTATTACCATTATTAAACTTCTAAAATCCTCCTCCTCATTATTATCATTTTATAATCCTTATTAGACCTCTAAAACCACCCTTCTCTCATTATTTTATTATCATTATTAGACCCCTCAAATCGTCCTTCTCATCATTATCATTTTATAATCCTTATCAGACCTCTAAAACCATCCTTCTGTAAAATATTTCTTCTGTGACAATAACAAAACCTTCCTTTGGTCCCAGCCGGATTTTTCGTTTAGTCATGGCATCCCAGCGTCTTCTAAAAATAGCCTTATGACAACAAACACGGAGGGAAAAGTATCTGACAACACGCAGTAATGCAGGTAAGACCACACGCACTAAAGCACTTACACACAAACCGAGGCGATCACGAATAAACACACATGAAGCCACAAACACGCAAAAAAACACAGACACACGAACACATCCATATAGTTACACACACATGTAAACACTCAACACGCACGGAAGTACAGGTATACATGCACGGTGGGGAGGGGGGGTACACCACATGGGATGATACGAAAATTAGCTTGAGAAGAGAGAAGAGAAGAGAAGAAGAGAGGAAAGAGGGAGGGAGACAGATACAGAGACAGTGACAGTGTGAGAGAGAGAGAGAGAGAGAGAGAGAGAGAGAGAGAGAGAGAGAGAGAGAGAGAGAGAGAGAGAGAGAGAGAGAGAGAGAGAGAGAGAGAGAGAGAGAGAGAGAGAGAGAGGAGAGAAGAGAGGGAGAGAAGAGGAGAGAGAGGGAGAGGGAGGGGGAGGGAGAGGGAGAGGGAGAGGGAGAGGGAGAGGGAGATAGACAGACAGAAATATAGATAGATAGATAGATAGATAGACAGATAGAGAGAGATAAAGAGAGAAGATACACAGAAATAGAAACAGAGACACAAAATACTAAGACAGAGAAGAGACAGAGAGAACACAACATACGAGAAGAAGAGAAGAGACACAGACACAGAGTCAGAAACAGAAACAGAACTAGAGACACAGAGAAAAAATAAAAACCAACAACATAAAAGAGAAATTCACACAAAGACCCTCACAGCCCCTCACAACCTCACCTTCAAGTTAATCCTGCTCACTTGGGTCGAGAGACACTTAGTGATGTGGTCGTAGTACTCGGGGTCCTCTTTGCTCACCGTCTTCACCACTTTCTCCGCTATTTCGAAGACCTCCTTGTAGCTCTTCATGCAGTGGCGACTCACCAGGTCCAAGTAAGAGGCTAGGGTCATCATGTGTGTCTCTGGGTGGGGTTGGAACACAGTAAGGACGGGGGGGGGATTTTTTGTGTGTGTGGATGGGTATGGGTGTATGTTTATTTTTGTTCATGTTAATTATTCATTTATTTATTTTATCTATTATTACTATTATTATTATTTATCGTTATTATTATATTATTATTATTATTTATTATTATTATTATTATATTATTATTATTTATCGATTTCATTATCATCTTATCTATTATTATATTATTATTATCATATTTATTATTTATTTCATTTATTTATGTGTGTGTGTGTGTGTGTGTGTGTGTGTGGTGTGTGTGTGTGTGTGTGTGTGTGTGTGTGTGTGTGTGTGTGTGTGTGTGTGTGCGTGTGCGTGTGCGTGTGCGTGTGCGTGTGCGTGTGCGTGTGCGTGTGTGCGTGTGCGTGTGCGTGTGCGTGTGTGCGTGTACGTGTACGTGTACGTGTACGTGTGCGTGTACGTGTGCGTGTGCGTGCGCGTGTGTGCGTGCGCGTGTGTGTGTGCGCGTGTGTGCGTGTTTGTGGTATATGTGAATGTTGTGTGCGTGTTCCTGTATGTTTTGTGTGCCTGGGTGTGCGTGTGCGTGTGCGTGTGTGTGAGTGTTTGCATCGTGTTCCTGTGTGTTTGTGTGCCTGGGTGTGAGTGTTTGTGTGCGTGTTCCTGTGTGTTTGTGTGCGTGTGTGCCACTACTTACATCATGCATTTACATTTTAACGTAACTTTTTATACGCAAATATTTCAATATACATATATATACACCTGAATTTCTAAAACTGCTTATGTAGTATATAAACCCTTGGATCAATATACAGTACACGCGTAACAGCATAAACACATCAACTAGATGTGAGAGGGGAGAGAGAGAGAGAGAGTGGGAGGAGAGAGAGAAGAAGAGAGGGAGAGAAGAGAAAGGGGGAGAAGGAGGAAGGGAGGAAGGGAAGGAGGGAAAAGAGGGAGGGATGGAGGGAGGAGGAAGGGAGGGAGGGAGGGAGGGAAAGGAGGGAGGGAGGGAGGGAAGGGAAGGGAGGAAAGATAGAGAGAGAGAGAGAGAGAGAGACAGAAAAAAGAGAGAGAGGGAAGAGAAACACACAGACAGAGAAAGAGAGAGAGAAACAGCAATAGCGAGAATACAACCAAAGGCATACAACCAAACAGACACACAAAAACAAAGACAAATCAACCACCTCCCCCGCCGTCTTCCTCATTCTCTCCCCTCACCGTCTTCCTCATTCTCTCCCCTCACCGTCTCTCATTCTCCTCCTCATCTTCCCCCCTCACGCGTCTCCTCATTCTCCCCTCACTCACCGTCTTTCCTCATCTCCCTCATCGTCTCCTCATTCTCTCTCACCGTCCTTCCCTCATTCTCACCTCTCCCGTCTTCCCTCATTCTCCCCCTCACCGTCTCCCTCATCTCCCTCTCTACCGTCTTCTCATTCCTCCCGCCCCACCGTTCTCCTCCCTTCTCCCCCTCACCGTCTCCCTCATTCTCATCCCTCACCGTCTCCCTCATTCTCCCCCTCACCGTCTTCCTCATTCTCCCCCCTCACCGTCCCCCCATTCCTCATACCCCTCCCGTCCCTCATTCTCCCCCTCACCGTCTCCTCATTCTCCCCCTCACCTGTCTCCTCATTCTCTCCCTCACCGTCTTCCTCATTCTCCCCCCTCACCGTCTCCCCATTCTCCCTCTCACCGTCTTCCTCATTCTCACCCCTCACCGTCTCCCTCATTTTCCCCTCACCGTCTTCCTCATTCTCCCCCTCACCGTCTTCCTCATCCTCCTCTCTCCCCTCACCGTCTCCTCATTTCTTCCTCCCTCCCACCGTCTTCTCATTCTCCCTCCCATTCCCCTCTCCCCCTCCCGGTCTTCCCTCTTCTCTCATCCACGTCTCCCTCATTTCACCGTCGTCCTCATTCTCCCCCCTCTACCGTCTTTCCTCATTCTCCCCTCACCGTCTCCCTCATCCTCTCCCCCTCACCGTCTCCCTCATTCTCCCTCACCGTCTCCTCATTCTCCCGCTCCTCCCTCCCTCCTCCCTCCTCTCCTCCCTCATTCTCCTCCCTCACGCTCCCTCCCTCCCTCCCTCCTCATTCTCTCCCTCACCGTTTCCTCATTCTCTCCGTGTTCAGCAGCAAACTGCAGCGGGATGAGCCAGTAGATCTGAGCCACGGAAAACTGCTTCGAGTGGACGTCCAGGATATTGAGCGTCCGCGTCGTCTGGATCATGTGCTCGTCCGTGTCCAAGGTCGCGAGGCAGGCCGTGTTGTCGTAGTTCTGAGAGGAGGGAGAGAAAGAGGTTGGGGGGAGGGGTATTCGTGGTTCATGGGCTGTGAGAGGGAAAGAGGGGGTGGTGTGGTTCATGGCCTGTGTTATTGTTCTATAAGGGAGAGAAAAAGAGGTTGTAGATATGTCGTAGTTCTGACAGGAGAGAGAGAAAGAGTTTGGGAGGGAGGAGGGGTGATTCGTGGTTATGGGCTTGAGAGGGAGAGAGGGGGTGTCGTGGTTCATGGGCGTAGAGAGAGAAAGAGGGAGTTGCGTGGTTCTGGGCTAAGTGGACGTTTTTCTAAGAGGAGAGAGAAAAAGGGGGGGGGGTGATTATGTTCATGGGCTGTGTTGTCGTAGTTCTGAGAGGAGAGAGAGAAAGAGGTGGGGGAGGGAAGGGGTTATTCGGGTCATCATGAGCTGTGATAGGGAGAGAGGGGGCTGCGTGGTTCATGGCCTGTGTTATTGTTCTAAAGGGGAGAGAAGAAAGAGGGGGGAGGGGTTCGTGGTTCATGGGGCTGTGTTGTCGTAGTTCTGAGAGGAGAGAGAAAAAGAGGTTGGGGGGGGGGGGTTATTCGTGGTTCATGGGCTGTAAGAGGGAAATAGGGGGTGGTGTGGTTCGTGGGATATGTTGTCGTAGTTCTGAGAGGAGAGAGAAAAAAGAGGTGGGGGTGATTCGTGGTTCATGGGCTGTGAGAGGGAAAGAGGGGGTGGTGTGGTTCATGGGCTATGTTGTCGTAGTTCTAAGGAGAGAGAGAAAAAGAGGTGGGGAGGGGTGAAGGGTTATTCGTGGTTCATGGGTTGTGAGAGGGAGAGATGGGGCTGGTTCATGGCCTGTGTTATAGTTTCTAAGAGGTGAGAGAAAGAGGGGGGAGGGGCTCGTGGTTCATGGACTGTGTTGTCGTAGTTCTGAGAGGAGAGAGAGAAAGAGGTTGGGGTGGGTGATTCGTGGTTCATTGGCTGTAAGAGGGAGAGAGGGGTGGTGTGGTTCGTGGGATATGTTGTCGTAGTTCTGAAGAGAGAGAGAGAAAGAGGTGGGGGGAGGGGTTATTCGTGGTTCATTTGGGCTGTGAGAGGGAAAGAGGGGATGGCGTCGTTCATGGAATATGTCGTAGTTCTGAGAGGAGAGAGAAAAAGAAGGGGGGGGCGGGTGATTGGTGGTTCATGGGCTAAGTGGACGTAATTCTAAGAGAGAGTAAAAGAGGGGAGGGGCTGACGCGTGTTTCATGGGCTGTGATGTAGATATGTTGTCGTAGTTCTGAGAGGAGAGAGAAAAAGAGGTGGGGGGTGGTTATCGTGGTTCATGGGGTTGTAAAGAGGGAAAGAGGGGGTGTCGTGGTTCATGGGCTAAGTGGACGTACTTCTAAGAGGAGTTAGAAAGAGGGGGAGGCTAGTGGTTCATGGGCTGTGAGGGAGAAAGAGGGAGCGGCATGCTTCATGGGCTGTGTTGTCATAGTTCTAAGAAGAGAAAGAAGGACTGGCTTTTGGCTTGAGTGGTTTCATTAGACTAAGATATAATTATCATTAATCATTATTACCGCATCTTTATTAATAGTAAGGTAATATTAGGTATAACAGCTTATTAACGTTGATGATGATGAGAGAAGGGGTGGCTTGTGACTTGTGTCATGTCGCCAGTGGATTGTGACTTATGTGTTCTTACTGCATCTTCAATAATGAGGTAATTTATGTATTCACGTGACAATAATTCTAACACGATTGTTGATGTTGATGATGATAGTAGAAGTAATTAGGTTTGTATTCGTAACAATCATTTTGGTAATTGGAAAACTGAATAGATGAATTCAGTGAAGTGAGTCCTGTGTATTCAGAAATACAAACAGTGTTAAGAATCAGACAAAAAAAAAAAGAAAAAAAATCAAATAAATCATCACAATATATATTCCTCACTCTACTAAAAAAAAAAAAACAAAAAAAAAAAAAAAAAAAAAAAAAAAAAAAAAAAAAACGTAAATATAAAGCTAGAGCTCTTACAAAACAACAAAATATAACCACAATATAACCTCACTGCCCACCTCGATGATGGGGCGATCGATCATATACAACAAAACAAAAAGGAATGATGAAAAAGTAAAGAAAAGAAAGAAAGACACAAAAAATTAACCACACAGACGAAGATCAAGACCCCTACACACACCTAAAAGAAAAAAAAATGCTTCTCACCTCATTCACAGCGTGATTGAAAAACCTAGAGATCAAAATAATAATCACAAATCAACAAAACAAAACAACCAAAGAGAAAAAAACAACAACAGAATACCAAGACCCCCCCCCCAAAAAAAAAAAAAAAAAAAAAAAAAAAAAAAATATATATATATATATATATATATATATATATATATATATATAATACAAAAAAACATAAAAAAAAGTTCCTCACCTCATACCAAGACCCTCCCCACAATATATATATATATATTATATATATAATATATATATAATAATAATAATAATAGAAATAATAAAATTCTCCTCACCTCAATAACAGCGTGATCAATAACCTTCCAGTTATTACTCCTTATGGCCCTGTCCACACCCTGCGCCTTCATCTCCTTGGCGAGCGTCTTGTCGAAGTTCCTCTTGACCAGCTCCTTCAAGTCGTCCTCCGGCTTGGGCTTCAGCTTGACGGCTTCCTTCTCCTTCAGGAACTCCCACCAGAAGAACCGGCGGAGTACGGGGGGCAGGCCGAGGTGGCGCTCGCGGATCCTGAGGGTGGGGAAGAAGGTGGATTGTGGGTGGGGGAATAGGTGGATTGTGGCGGGATAAAAGGTGGATTGTGGGTGGGGGAAAGGAGTGGATTCTGAGGGTGGGAAGAAGGGGGATTGTGTTTAGCTTTTTAAGTATATGGGGAAATATAAACATTTGCATTCTTATATATGCGTGTGTGTGTGTGTGTCTATCTCTTCTCTCTCTCTCTCTCTCCGTCTCTTCTCTCCCTCCCACTCTTTCTATCTCTCTCTCTCTCCTCCCTCCCTCTCTCTCTCTCTCTCTCTCTCTCTCTCTCCTCTCTCTCCTCTCTCTCTTTCTCTCTCTCTCTCTTCTCTCTCTCCTCTCTCACTCCCTCTCTCTCTATCCCTATCTCCTCTCTTTCTCTCTCCCTATCTCCGTCTCTTTTTCTCTCCCTCCCACTCTTTCTCTCTCTCTCTCTTCTCTCCCTCTCTCCCTCCCTCTCCCTCTCCCTCTCCTCTCCTCCCCATCTCCCTTCCCTCCCCTCTCCCTCACTCCCTGACCTCTCCATGTACTTCCACTTGAGCGCCTCGTCGTGGGCGATGAAAGCGACGAGGGCGCGGCCGGCGATGTCCGAAGGCTTGGTCCCCGCGTTCATCTTCTGCGCCCTCCGCCTCGCCAGCTCCAGCTCGTCGTCCGTATCGTTGCCCTCGTCGGTGTCGAAGCCGTAGCCGAAGTCGCCGCCGCCGCCGCCGCCGTCGTTTCCCGCGTTCCGTTTGCGTTTCTCTTCCTTCTGGCGCTGTTTCTCGGCTTCCTGGAGGAGGAAGGAGGAGGAGGGGAAGGGGGAGTGATGAAGGAGGGGAGGAGGGGTGGAGGGGGAGAGGTAGGAAGGAGAGGAGGAGGAGGAGGGGGGGAGGTAGAAGAGGAGAAGGTAGGAGGGTGGAAGGGGAGAGGGAGTGATGAAGGAGGGGAGGTAGGAGGAGGAGGGGGGAGGAGGAGCAGGAGAAGGAGAAGGAGGGGAGAGTAGGAGGGAGGAGGATGTAGAATGGTGAAGGACAGGAGGTAGGAGGGAGGAGGGTGGAGGGGGATGGTAGGAGGGGGAGGAGGTAGAGGGTGGAGGGGGAGGGAGGAGGAGGAGGAGGAGGAGGAGGAGGGGCAGAGGTAGGAGGGAGGAGGAAGGTGAGGAGGAGAGGTAGGAGGGAGAAGATGTAGGAGGGTGGAGGAGAAGGAGGAGGGGACAGGAGGAGGAGGAGGAGGAGGAATGGTAGGAGAGAAGAGGGAGGAGGAGAAGGAGGAGGGGGAGAGGTAGGAGGGAGGAGAGGACGAAAAGTAGGAGGAGTGAGGAGGGGGAGGGGGGGGAGGAGAGGAAAAGAGGAAGAGGGAGGAGGAGGAAAAAAGAAGAAAAATAAAAAATATCATGTAAACGGGAATTAACCTTTCTTTACAAAACTTTATTCGAATCAATATCCATATAATATAATTTTCTACTCCTTATGCTATCTCATCCTCATCACACTGCATCTAAATCCTTTTCAGACAGAGAAATGTTTTTATCGTTTTTTTTCACCACTTCCTTGTATTCTAATCTCCACAGCCTCACTAACTAATCCTATAAACCAATCAACTAACCAATCGTGACCTATCCTCGCCAACTTCCTCAATTCCTAATCCTCGACCAGTCATCCTTACTCAATCCTTACTCAACTAATCCAGATAAAGCTATCTCAACCCAACTAATCCCTTTCTGTTATCCTACCAATCTCCCAATCAACGAATCCTGAATCCAAGCAGTTCCCACTAACACATCATAATCAAAGCTATTTCAATCTTAAACATCTAATCCTCGCCAACCAATCTTCGTCAAGCTATTCCAACCCACCCAATCTTTGCCTTTTTTTATAAACCCAATCACCCCAAACCAGTCCTTATCCAATCAGTTCTTACCAATCCCCCCAAACAGTCCTTATCCAATCAGTTCTTGCCAATCCCCTAAAACAGTCCTTATCCAATCATTTCTAGCCAATCCACCAACCAACTCTTACCCAACCAATCAGAATCAAGCTATCCTAACCGAACCAATCCTACCTCCTGGAACATAATATTTCCTGCCAACCAATTTTCGTCAAGTTATTCCAAAACCACCCCTGTCCACCTCTTACCCAGCCAGTCTGCACCAACCAATCATAGCCATCCCCACTAACTAGTCCCTAATCCACCTAATCCCCACCGTCCAATCCACGTCCAGTTATCCATACCCAGCCAATCCTTACCTCTTGCCCAACCAAACCCCCGTCAACCAATCCTTGCCCAACCCAAACCACCAACCAATCCTTACCCAAAATCCCCAATCAACCAGTCCCTAATCAAACCGATCCTTACTCTAACCAATCCTTATTCCAACCAACCCCACTAACCAATCCTTATTCCAAGCAATCCTTAACCAACCAACCCACCACCCAATCCTTAACCCCAACCAATCCTTCACCCAACAAACCAATCTTTATTCCAACTAATCCTTAACCCCACCACCCAATCCTTAACCCCAACCAACCCCACCACCAATCACCCCAACCAACCCCACTAACAATCCTTATTCCCCCCAATCCTTAACCCAACCAACCCCCACCTCCTCGAACATGACGATGGCCGTGTGCTTCCTCAGCCCCTCCCTGAAGCTCGTCCGGACCTCGTGGAGGAAGTGGCCCAGCTCGTCGTCCTCCTGGTAGGATGACACGTCGTCGGGGTAGTCGCAGTCCTGGGGGGGAGAGAGAGAGGGGGAAGGAAAAAGGGGTTTTAGAGGACGGGTAGAATGGGGGGGGGGAAGGGGGTTTTAGGAGGACGGGTAGGATGTGGGGTGCGTGGTTGGTTGTGTGGGTGTGGGTGGGGGAAAGGGAGTGTTGGGGTGGGTTTGGGAGTGTGTTGTGGGGCGGGGAATGTGGGTGTGGGGTTTGGGTGGGTTTGGAGTGTGGTGGGGTGTGTGGGGGGTTGGAGTTGGGGGGGGGGTGCGTGTGTATTGGGTTTATTGTTGTTTTGGGAGCCTAATGTACTTGCGCTGGGTCTGTCTGTGTTGTGTCTGTGCGTGTGTTTGACTGATATGGGTCGTATGTCAACGCTATCTGTGTAAACATTTAAATATTTGTCTCCTGCTAGACTCGGAAGTAATCTTGAATACTGAATACGAGATGTTCTATAAAACCAGACAAAACCGAACAACAGAAACAAAAACTGACAAAGAAAAATGAATAAAGAGAAAGCATCCTTACAGAAGGCACGGCTCCCTCGCGTTCTACCAAGCGCATTCAATCTCCATGACCTTTCCGGCGCTGGCCCAAGGTCTGAAGACGCTCTCCGAGGAGGTCATTGCCGCTGCCTCGCCCGCTCGCATCCTTCCCCCCCCCCCTCAGCCCTCTCCCCACCAGACCCTCCTTCGTCAAGTTTCAAAGTGATCGATTATCGACCGCGGCGGGAATCCGAGCAAAATGTCAGGCTCCGAAACGCACGAAGGACGAAACGGCGCCATGAATGAAATTGTTACATTATCATCATCATCATCATCATCGCCCGGACTTCCTTCATCGTAGCTGGAGTCTTGCCGGCTTGGGATTTATATGCACTTGATTCAGTTTACGCAAGTTATGCATGGATGAATAGGAGAGGCACAGCATGCTTATTGACGTTCCTGGCTGACAGGATGGCAGGCAGGAACACTTTACTGGACAATACTATCAAACTTTGTAAAAAAAAAGTCTTACAACATACTTTATCTACTCATTTATTTATTTATTTATCTATTTATTTATTTATCTAATTACTGCTTCTAGTATGACTCATAGTTTGACAAGGGCTGAGGCACCAGGTATTTTCCCTTAATGAATGATATCTATATTGAAAAGCAAGGCCAGAATTCCTGTCCTATGG
>NW_020871267.1:244835-249835 GCF_003789085.1 Penaeus vannamei
AAAGTGTTAGTCTAATACCTACAGTGAAGATCTAATGTCTTGCTTATTACTGTAACGGTTTCATTACACCTTATAATACATCTCTTGCAGTGATTTTTGTCCACATGCGAGTGTATAGGGAAGGGAAAGGGGCGAGACGCCTTAGGACCTTCTTAACAGAGGAGAGGCTTCCATGGTGGCCAATCCGACTGGCTACCCCGTGTGCCCCCCAATGATATATTGACCCTTTATATGTTAATCTATAATATTTATAGATTGATATATAATATTAATATATATTACACACAGCAAGATGGAAACGTAAACAATGTATAACTGTACATTATAAATATTGAAGTAGACAGCCTTGATTTTTGTTACTTTTGAGCGGTCCCCCACATTTATTGTTGTTACCCCTGTGGCCCCCTCCAAAAAATTCTCTGGACCCGCCTCTACTTCTGAATTACATATATGATGTTATTTAAGTGATTGATACACTTCATATTGGGCTGAGTATCTGAAAACATATTCCAATTGCAGAAATACATACAAGTATCTGACAATATATCTTTTCCTTTTATAGAAATCTTCGTACAACCATGGTACACCAAAACATAAAAGACATATTCCTACAGTACTTTGAACTCCTCTTTTCATCCGCTCATCTTCAAATTATCCTTGAGACGAGACAAGAGAATGAACAAAGTAGCCTGTGTGTTACGTAAGGATGACGTTGTCCCGTACGAGTGTATTATCGAAAGTTCTCCCTCAAACGCACCATTAATCTTGGCGCTGAAACTTCCCCTAGATTTTTTTTTTCTTTTTACTTGGGGAGGTTGCTTCATTAATCTTGCTTAGTATTTCAAACAACGCTAGTTTACTTACTACAATGATTTTCACTTTGGTGTTTTTTTTTTTTTTTTTTTTTTTTTAGAAAATTGGATATATTTCAGTTTCTACTGCGTTTGTCTTTTTTCGGATCTATAATGATATTACTGTGTGTCTTCCTCTAATTAGATTAGATTTTTGTATTAGCAATAACACACTCTCTCTCTCTCTCTCTCTCTCTCTCTCTCTCTCTCTCTCTCTCTCTCTCTCTCTCTCTCTCTCTCTCTCTCTCTCTTCATCTCTCTCTGCTCTCTCTCTCTCTCTCTGTGTGTCTTCTCTCTCCCCCCTCTCTTCTTCTCTCTCTCTCTCTCTTCTCGTTCACTCCTGTCTCAATCTCTCTGCCTCTCTCTCTCATCCTTCTCTCCTTCCTCTCCATCTGTCGTCTCTTCTCCTCTCCTCCTCTCTCTACTTTCTCTCTTTCCTTATTCTTCTCTCTCGTCTTTCTCTTTCTTTCTCTCTCGCCCGTCATGTTTTCTGTCCCTCTCTCTGTCTCTGTCTCGCTCTCATTTCTCTTTCTCTGCTCTCTCTCTCTCTCTCTCATTCTTCTCTCTCTCTTCTCTTTCTCTCTCTGCTCTCTCTTTTCATAGATCTTTTCTCTCATCTCTCTCTCTCCTCTCGGTGTCTCGTCTCCTCCTCTGGTGACTTCTCAAGTCTCGTCATCTCTCTCATCACTCTCTCGTCTGGTCTCTCTCTCTCCTTCCTCTCTACTCTCTCTGTCTGACTCCTCTCCTCTCTCTCGACTGCCTGGTGTCTCTCCGCCCCCTCCCTGACCTCTCTCTCTATCGTTTTCTCGCCTCTCCTCTCTCTCCTCATCTTCTCGGATCTCTCTCTCTTTTCTCGGTCTCGGTCTCGTCTCTGCTCTCATCTCTCCTCTTTCTCTGCTCTCTCTCTCTCTCTCACTCCTCCTTTCTCCCCCTCCACATCTCTCCCCTCCCTCTTCTCTCTCTATCTCTCTCTTTCTCTCCTCTCTCTCTCCTCTTCTCTCCCTCTCTCTCTCTCTCTCTCTCTTCTCTCTCTCTCTTCTCTTCTCTCTCTCTCTCTCTCTCTCTCTCTCCTCTCCCTCCCTTGTCCTCTTCTCCCTCTCTTCTTCTCCCTATCTCCCTCCCCCTCCTCCCTCTCTCTCCCTCTCGCTTTCTCTTCCTCCCTCCTCTCTCCTCTTCTCTCTTCTCTCTCTCTCTCTCTTCTCTCTCTCTCTCTCTCTTCTCTCTCTCGCTCTCTCTCTCTCCTTCTCTTCCCTCTCGTCTCTTCTCTCTCTCTCTCGTTTCTCTCTCCTCTCTCCGCTCTCTCTTCTCTCTCTCTCTCATGATCTCTGTCCCCTATCATTCCCCTTCTCTCTCTTCCCTCACATCTCGTCTCCCCTTTATTCTCTTCGTCTCTTCTTCCCTCTCTCACCTCCCATCTCTCTCCTCCTCTTCATCCTCTCATCCTTCTCTTCTGATCATCCTTCGTCTCTCTCTCTCTTCGTGTCTCTCTCGAGTCTCTCTGTCTGACTGTTCTTCTTCTCTTTTATCTCTGTCCTCATGACGCAGAGATCTAGGCGGGCAGCTTGTATGCTCTTCGGTACTCAACCCCCCCTTGGGAAATTTCAGGAAGGCGTAGCATCGGAGGCCGGTCGGGTGAGATCTTACCTCATATTCCACCCTCCCTTTACCGTACAGGATAAGGATATGCAGAATTGATGCAGATTGGGATTGTGTATCACGGCATGTGCTGTGTGGAATGACAGGACAGTGGTGTGTATACCGCTGGGAGTCCCTTCCTGCCCCCCCATGTTCTACACTCCACCCTCCTACTCTTCCTCCTCTCTCTCTCCTCTCTCTCTCGTCTCCCGTATTTCCTCATCTCTCCTCCTTCTCTCTCCTCTCTCTGTTATCTTCCTCCTTCTCTCCTCCTTCTCCACTTTTCTTCTCTCGCTCTTCTCTCCTTGTAGCCTCCCTGCTCCTCACCTCTCCCACTTCTGATCTCTTTCTTTTTTATCTTTTTCTCTTCATTTTCTGTCTTTTTCTCCTTTTTCTCTTTTTTCTTACTCTTCTCTTCGTTCTGTCTCTCTCTCTCTCTCATCACTCCTCCTCTCTCCATCTCTATCTCTCTGCCTACCCCCCCCTTCTTCTCTAGCCATCTTTCTCTCATCTCTTTCTCTTCCATTTCCTCTCGCCTTCTTCTTCCTTATCTCTCTCTCTCTCTCCTCTCTCACTTACACACATCTCTCTCTCTTCTCTCTCTCTCTCTCTCCTCTCCTCTCTCTCACTCTATCTCTCTCCTCTTTCCTCCTCTCCTCCTCCCTCTCATCCTCTCCTATCTCTCTCTCTCTCTCCCCGTCTCTCCCTCTCTCCTCCCTCTCTCCTTCCCCTTTAAAAGAGCGAAGCCATACGAAGAGTCGGATCTCTTTCTCTCTACCCACGCTTCTTGCCGTCCACTCGCGCAGCTCTGGCTCTCGACGCCCTGGAGGCCCCGCCCCCCTGCTCTGTCCCCATGGCATCGTCTGACCTTTCGCAGTGTGGGCGGGGTCGTCGGTGTGCGGTGGGGGTGTGTGCAGTGTCACCAGGTTGGGAGTTGTTATTTTGGATTTATTATATTATATATATGTATATTATATATATTTATATATAATATATATATATATATATATTATATAATATATATTGTGTGTGTGTCTGTGGTGTGATGTGTGGAGATGAGAGAGAGAGAGGTTGAGAGAGAGAGAGAGAGAGAGTGAGAGAGAGAGAGAGAGAGAGAGAGAGAGAGAGAGAGAGGGAGCTTTGTGTGCACTACTATGGGACACCTGTTAATGTGGATGAGAACTTAATAGTTAAGTCCTATTTTTTCCTAATCTGCATAACACCTTTATTTAATGCGGCACAGACACATTCTGATTATATTTTCCGGCCAAAATTATATTCTGAAAAATTACATGATCATAATGTTTGCTGGCATTACGCAAATGAAAAAGCCCCTTTCATACCAGTACAAAAGGCTATGGCTGCATAATTACCAGGAAATACTTATTCAGTATTTGTGTACGTAAAATATTATGTACGAAATGTATTGAGGGAATAAAAATTATAAATTATAATTGTTAATAATTCGAATAATACCATCTTTAAGAGCAATATTTACGCCAAGATTTCCTGCATACATTAGAAATAAAACTAAATAAGAACATTAGCCAAGGGGAAAAAAAAGAAAAAAAAAAATATGAAAAACAATAAATCAAATCAATAGCTAGATAAATAAAGGAATAAATAAAGAAACAAGAACGAATAAAAATCACGCTTGCCACCCACCCCGTCACACCCGGGTCAAGAACGGCAATAAGTGATTACATTAGTCAAGTAACACTTCAAAGGCTTTCGAAGTGAGAACAGAACAGAGTGAGGGCGGAAAGAGAAGGACGGGGAGGAAAGGAGGGAGAAGGAGAAAGAAAGGGCGGAAGGGAGGGTGAGAGGATAGATAGAAGGAAGGGAGAAACAGAAAGAGGGAAAGGAACCAGGTGATAAGATAAGATGGAAAATGAGAGGCGAAGAAAGGTAAAAGGCGTGAGAGAAAGAAAATGGACAGAGAGATAGTAAGAAAGAAGGAAAGAGGATTCGAGAATAAGGGATCTGTCTCAAATGCCTTAGTGCACTGGCATCAAACTGGCTTAGTAACGCACTGATAAATACGGAAGGAAGAAAAATGGATAAAGATGTGGGGTGTAGCGAGAAGGAATGATGTTTGTAACGAGGAGGAATGATGTTGGGTGTAGCGAAGAAGAGTGATGTGGGATGTAGCGAAGAGGAAGGATGCGGGGTGTAGCAAATTGACTTATCTTATCTATCTGGAATGTTTTCTAGACTATAAATCTAATACTTTTGACGACCAGGCATCATTATAATTATGTAGTAGAATTAGGATTATATTTTCGAGAGAAAGAGAATATATCAACTATATATGACAGAATTCACAAGCAGCATCTATACTCATTCAATATATACACAGAAATGGTGGCATACACTTGTGTTATGTCCAGCAACGTGTCATAAATCTGTTTATTTGCGTGAAGACAACACCCAAAGAAAATTTTATGTTAGCCCTTATTGCGCACTTATTATTTTGATGTATCAGTATCTGTGACTTTATTTCACTGAATAAAT
>NW_020871267.1:252335-254835 GCF_003789085.1 Penaeus vannamei
TATAATATATATTATATATATATATATATATATATATATATATATATTATATATATATATATATATATATATATATATATATATATATATATATATATATATATATATATATATATATATATATATATATATATATATATATATATATTATATATATATATATATATATATATATATATATATATATATATATATATATATATATATGTATATATATATATATATATATATATATATATATATATATATATATATATATATATATATATATATATATATAAGTAACAACACTGCCACGATATATAAACGTTACATTCCATTTCAACTTTCTTCGGAAAAGTTATGTTCATATCAGTACAGCTGACACTCCCTTTTATATATAAATGAGAAAAGGGAAGTTGAAGAAACTGGTCCAAATTATCTCTTATCTTTTCCCACTGCATCATGTTCTTTCCAGCAATTTCTTGGATATGTATTTCGACCCAGTGACTGTCAGTCTATTTGACCACGATCAGAAATACGAAAAATAAATAGCCTGATTTCAAACCGACGCAAACGCCCATGGCTATTTCGGACACTTCGCTGATTTCCAGCTAAATATGAACATCTCCCTTGCTATCTCCCTTTTCCATCTCTCTGTCCTTGCTTATGTATTTCATACTTTCCTCCCTTTTTTATCTCCGCCTCCTCCTTTTTTCATTTCTATCTCATCTATTTTCCATCTCCCCCTCAGTCCTTTCTCATCTTCCCCTGTTCCCTTTTCCACATCAACTTCCTCTCTTTTCCATTTCCCTTTCTTCCTTTACCGTATTCCCCTCCTTTCCCATCCTCCCCTCCCTTTCCCAACTTCGTTTCCCCCTTTCCATCACCTCCTCACCCTTTCCCCTCTTCCTCTACTCCCTCTCCTTCCCCCTCACCCTTTCCCATCTCCGCCCCCGCCCTTTTCCCCTCTCTCCCCTCCTCCCTTCCCCTTCCCCACTCTCCTCCCACGTCTTCTCACGGTCCTCCGAGACTCCATATTTTTGCAACTTTTCCCATGATTCTCTCGGCCCACTATTCATTGCGAGTGTTGTCGTTTCTCCCTCCATTTGCAGAACCCGACGGCCAAGTTAGCGTTGGTTGAGTCTGAAATATTCTCTTTTCCTGTGTCTAATTACGGTCATTATCTAAACCTCGATCTTTCCTTCTTATCATTTATTCAGGCGGAATTTTAAATGTTACATTCACTTCTGTCTATTTATCTTTTATATCATGATTCTCCGTTTTCATTTTTTATGGTATGTGTGTACTCTACCGTAAAGTGTTGCCTGAAGCAATAACAAAGAATCCTTGTGAACTATTTCCTCGGTGAAAAGTTAGAACCAAGATATAAATTGAAACTCTTGCCTTTAAACTTTTAAAAGGATAAAGTGTCCCTCCATTTTTAAGTACAAAGAGGGTGCGTGAGACGGGACGTGTTAGTTGAATCCGAATCAAAGTGTCTTACCTAGAAAAGTGGCAAATAGATTACTTGGAAAGTTAATTCCATAAATTTCTAACTTGGGCTCATTCTTGGTAACGTCCACCAGGTCAGGAATGGAGTCCCTCTTGAAGCTGTGTGCTCAGCCCAACGTGCTATAAGGGGGCCAAGTGAACGTGCTTCTTTCTCAATGCTTGGCTGCATATGACGGATTCCTCTTTATTTCTCTTTGGGTATAACATTAAACCATATGTGCATATTTACAGATATCTATATCTATCTATCTATATACATATATATAAATATACATATGTACACACACACACACACACACACAACACACACACACACACACACACACACACACACACACACACACACACACACACACACACACACACACACACACACACACACACATATATATATATATATATACATATATATATATATATATATATATATATATATATATATATATATATAATATATATATATATATACACGTATACACACACACACACACACACACAAACACACGCACGTACGCACGTACGCACAAACACAACACACACAAAACTCACACACACGCACATACACACACACACACACACACACACACACACACACACACACACACACACACACACACACACACACACACACACACACACACACACACATGTATATATGTATATATATATATATATATATATATATATATATATATATATATATATATATATATATATAATAAATGTGTGTGTGTGCGTGTGTGTGTGTAAATATATATATATATATATATATATATATATATATATATATATATATATATATATGTGTGTGTGTGTGTGTGTGTGTGTGTGTGTGTGTGTGTGTGTGTGTGTGTGTGTGTGTGTGTGTGTGTGTGTGTGTGTGTGTGTGTGTGTGTGTGACTTTGTGTGTGTGCGTGTGTGATATATATATATATATATATATATATATATATATATATATATATATATATATATGTGTGTGTGTGTGTGTGTGTGTGTGTGTGTG
>NW_020871267.1:279835-282335 GCF_003789085.1 Penaeus vannamei
ACTAAATTAAGCGTTCATAATGAAGCAACAAGTTGACAGGACACAAATTGAATAAATTTCACGAATGTGAATAAAACATTATATGTAAAAGTGTTCCATTAGATGACAATAAAATATTCGTTTTATCAATCTGATGCGTGTGTCGGTCACACGCCCATGTTTGAACCACATACAGTCTCCCTCTTTTTATGCCTATCCAACTAGTGTATTCATATATATATATATATGTGTGTGTGTGTGTGTGTGTAAATATATGTATATACATACATATATGTATATAAATAAACATATATATATATATATATATATATATATATATATATATATATATATATATATGTATATATGTATGCATATCCATATAAGTGTGTGTGTGTATATATATATACTATATATATGTGTGTGTGTGTGTGTGTGTGTGTGTGTGTGTGTGTGTGTGTGTGTGTGTGTGTGTGTGTGTGTGTGCGTGTGTGTGTGCGCGCGTGTGTGCGTGTGTGTGTATGTGTGTATACAATCAGCGGCTGCTACGCCAGGTCGCTTGATCTGTGGTGCTTGCGCCCTTAGGGCTTCGCCCTTATGCAACACAATATTATCAGATGTAAAATAAAAGAGTCATGGCATACAAATATTGGTTTATTTCTCTAAGATTCTATAGATTTATGTTGTTTCTTAGACGGTTCGCTTTCATCAGATTCTGCGTTGAATCGGCGTTGAATCAGCGTGTAGGAGATCTACGACCTTCATCGCTGTCTCCATCACTCATCCTCTTAATTATGATGAAGATCTCGAGTTTCTCGTTGTTCTTCAGTTTCCAGAATGTAATTTTTAAGTTCCTTTGGTGAATCTTCAGTGTTGGTTGACACTACGTCGCGATCGTAGTCCGGTCGGTGTAAATTCATCATATTTGTCTCTTCTTCTGTTAGTTTGAAGACGTTTTTAGGAAAAGTAATTGTTCCGTGCTCCACCTCTCCTTCAGAGAAGTCACGTGTTTTCGGTATTGTCTCTTGAGGTTTGCCAACCTGCTGGGACTTGCCAACTTGCTGGGACTCAGCGATGGGCAACTGCATGCCGGGCACGTATTTCTTGGGCTTGAGTCCCAGCCGCTCCCTCTCGCGCTTGAACTCCTCTGCAAGCAGGCCCTGCGCCAGCTCCGACAAGCCCGGACTGGCTGGTGTTTGTGCTTGTGGCGATTTTGGCCAGCTGGAGTTGACGAGGGCAGCCTTCATGTTGCCAGACCCTGCCGCCACCAGCTCTCCAATCAACAGTTCGCCCGTCTTTGCAAAAAACGCCTTCTTCATTTGCTCCACCACCAACTTGAGGTGCTGATCCCGGTTCTCATCGGCCTTCTGCTGTCGCTTCTGCGCCTGCTCGCTGTGGCTGTCCTTGGCGTGCACCTTGAGCTCCTGCTCAAGGTGCACGCCAAGAGGCGGTAGTGCCCAGGGTGATCACGTTCCTGTCCACGACCACAGCCGTTCTTGGGCTTGGGCTTCTCCTCCATCTTCTCGGTCTTGAAGGCTCGCTTCTCCTGCCTTCTTTTGTCCTCCTTCTTCTTGTCCTCCTTGGACTGCCTGGGCTCGGCCATGAAGGCGATCCGCTCCTCGCCGGCGCGGTTGAAGGTGTCGAACCACTCGGTGGACTCGGGTTCCGAGGTCCACCTTGGCTGGCGCGCTCAACGGGATTCTTATATATACATATATATATATATATATATATATATATATATATTATATATATATATATATATATATATATATATATATATATATATATATATATATATATATATATATATATATATATATATATATATATATATATATATATATACATAATATATATATACACATATTTGTATGTGTGTGTGTGTGTGTATACATACACATATACATGCACATGCACACACATACACATAGTGATGCTACGTGTCTGTGTGTGCGTGCACATTTGTGCGAATAGCAGGTTTTCTTATTGGCTCTGCAATTCTGATTAAGGTTGCTTTATCGAAGCATCTTGAAAATTCTTCATATTTTTTTGGTTTTATATTGCTTGAAAATAAGCCATGTTAATAAAGCATTCAACCGCAAACATTAAAGATTATGCCCAGATTTTTTTTTATTTGCACGTGTATGCATGTGTCTTTAATACAGATATATTAACGTAAAGGGAATTCTAACTTAACTCATTTCCCATTAGTTTATGCGCTTTTCATTTCAAAACATATCATGACGTGTTTTGGAATTTCATAGACCTGCTAGCCTCGGGAACACCCCCCTGCCCCCTTCCTTCGGCGACCTATGAAACAATTCTCCCTTATAATGACCAAGGTGATGTATTACAGTGTTTCAGTGTCATTTTATACACAGGCACTATTGAATACATAAATAAAAGTGATTGGTGAAATGAGGTTTGCTCCAATCCTTTCAGGCAATACTTAGTATTAGAATGTAAACAAACACAGAGGCGCCAATTGTGCTGTCCACCGAAAACGAAGTGTACCAGC
>NW_020871267.1:297335-299835 GCF_003789085.1 Penaeus vannamei
TATATATATATATATATATATATATATATATATATATATATATATATATATATATATATATATATATATATATATATATATATATTATATATATTATGTATATGTATATGTATTTCATTTATATTCATAAATAGACATACAAATATATATATATATATATATATATATATATATATATATATAGTGTGTGTGTGTGTGTGTGTGTGTGTGTGTGTGTGTGTGTGTTGTGTGTGTTCTGTGTGCCCTGTACATATATGCATATATACATACATATATAAATATATATGTGTAAATGTGTCAGCACATGGAAATCATTTTTTTTTCTTTAACTTTTTTATTTCAGATTTCACTCTTTTTAAAATACTCGTTTCTCTCTCCTCTCTTCTTCTTTCCATGTTCCTTTCTTTGTCTCCGCATCAAAGCCGCTCCACGGCGACTTGAGGGATAGGCCGCGGGCTCCTTGTCGCACGCCAGGTAATTAGGCAAGGGGTTCCTGGGGAGAGTTTAAGGACCGCGGGTGATTTCCACAGGGAGAGACTTCCCTCCTTTCGCTTCGGGGAAAGAAGACTCGCTGTAGAGAGGAATTTGCTCCTTGAAGAGACTCGCAGCTCGGGAGGATCTCTTACCTCACTAAAGGATTCTCCAATGATGAGATCATCTATTCTGACTCACGTTTAATGTTCTTCCTATTCTCTTAACTTCTTAAGGGAAAAAAAATCCGTTGTTCTCAGGTTTTCTTTGTCATTTTCTTGAAGACAGAGAGTAACGAAGAGAAGTGAAGTTAGGGAGAGAGAGAGAGAGAGAGAGAGAGAGAGAGAGAGAGAGAGAGAGAGAGAGAGAGAGAGAGAGAGAGAGAGAGAGAGAGAGAGAGAGAGAGAGAGAGAGAGAGAGGTGAAAGGAAAAGTATGTCGGGCGATCTCTCATGCAGATATTTGGGACATTTATTCGCTGTATTCCTATTCATCCACTAATATATATTTATGATAATAATAAGATAAATAAGCAAATAAAAACAAAGTTATGAACATGTCTTGCAACATGCATTTTATTATATGCATTTATTTATATGCATCTACTGTACCAAGATATCTAAATTTCTCCTTATGTTCACTTGTGGAAGATAATAATTTAGATAAATTTTTTCCCCGATGGAACATCTATTCTCCCTGAAAGAGTCACGTACTGAAAAAGAAAGAAAATTTCGGCCATGGTGGCTACGATGCGGCCAGGCCTAAATTTTATGGCTGACGCTCTCAAGGAAGGTTATTGACGAGTTTGCTTTATCACTCGCGATGGTAGGAGTAGGTACCTGGGTGTTGTTATAAGAGTAAGTACCTGGGTGTTGTTATAAGAGTAAGTACCTGGGTGTTGTTATAAGAGTAAGTACCTGGGTGTTGTTATAAAGTTGGGTGTTGTTATAAGAGTAAGAACCTGGGTGTTGTTATAAGAGTAAGAACCTGCCTGGGTGTTGTTATAAGAGTAAGTACCTGGGTGTTGTTATAAGAGTAAGTACCTGGGTGTTGTTATAAGAGTAAGTACCTGGGTGTTGTTATAAGAGTAAGTACCTGGGTGTTGTTATAAGAGTAAGTACCTGGGTGTTGTTATAAGAGTAAGAACCTTGGTGTTGCTATAAAGGTATGTACCTGGGTGTTATTATAATGGTAAGAACCTGGGTGTTGTTATAAGAGTAAGAACCTGGGTGTTTAAGAGAGTAAGTGGGTGTTGTTATACCTTTGGTGTTGCTATAAAGGTATGTACCTGGGTGTTATTATAATGGTAAGAACCTGGGTGTTGTTATAAGAGTAAGAACCTGGGTGTTGTTATAAGAGTAAGAACCTGGGTGTTGTTATAAGAGTAAGAACCTGGTGTTGCTATAAAGTATGTACCTGGGTGTTATTATAATGGTAAGAACCTGGGTGTTGTTATAAGAGTAAGAACCTGGGTGTTGTTATAAGAGTAAGAACCTGGGTGTTGTTATAAGAGTAAGAACCTGGGTGTTGTTATAAGAGTAAGAACCTGGGTGTTGCTATAAAGGTATGTACCTGGGTGTTATTATAATGGTAAGAACCTGGGTGTTGTTATAAGAGTAAGTACCTGGGTGTTGTTATAAGAGTAAGTACCTGGGTGTTGTTATAAGAGTAAGTCCCTGGGTGTTGTTATAAGAGTAAGTACCTGGGTGTTGCTATAAGGGTAAATACCTGGGTGTTATTATAATGGTAAGAACCTTGATGTTCCTGGGTGCTGCTATAAGGGTAAGTGCCTGGATGTTGTTATAAGAGTAAGGACCTGGGTGTTGCTATAAGGGTAAATACCTGGGTGTTATTATAAGAGTAAGAACCTTGGTGTTGATATAAAGGTTAATGCCTGGGTGTTGATAAAAGTGTAATTCGAAGCCTTACGTTTCGGTATTAGATTAATGAAGTTGGGAATCATCAGATTGTCGGTAATGATATAGGTGAAGGGATAAACTGACTTTGCATATTGTATTCGCTACCATTGC
>NW_020871267.1:309835-312335 GCF_003789085.1 Penaeus vannamei
TATGACAGCAATGATGAAAATGTGATACAATTGTTACCATTGCCACTACAACTAATTTTTATTCATCATACAAGAAGTTATGAGAACAACATACTGATATTGTTAGTCATAATGTTGACTATGACGGTGACTTTGACAAGCGTCATAAGGATAATTATAATGATTTCACCTGAATGTTATCACTATATAAATAATATCTTTATCTTCACCATCCTCATCATTATCCACATTCTGTTGTTTCAACTACCATTAATTTTTATTATTATAATTATCATTATTATTGTTAAAATAATAATAGTGATTATAATCCTTAATATTATTTTCATTATCATTTTACTGTTGCTATTATGATCATATTTAATATCAATATTATCATTGCTGATACCATTGCCATCTTATTAATGTAATTAATGATACCATCAACATTATTATTGCAATTATTATAATAATTTCGCTTGCGTTTACTGATATGGCCATTGTCATTACTACTTCCGTCTTTATTATCACTTTGATCTTCATATTCATCTTTAAACTTTCATCTTCCATCTTTCATATTATAATTATCAGTATCAATATCAATATCACTTTCATTATGATCATTATCATTCTTATTATTATCACTTTTATCAATTTGATAATTATAATCAAAATAACAATAACATTAAAGTTAATGTCAATTATAACAATGGTGAAGCAGATGATACCAGAACTAGTAGAAATGAAAAAAAAATATATAGTCACAGTAACAATCATCCTATATAACAGAATTGTTCAACATGCAATACCCAGCTCTGGTTTGCATCATAGCAGCAGGGTTCAATGGCCCGGTGTTTATTTGGATTCACCCTGTGTACCGCGCAGTGGTGTGTGTGTGTGTGTGTGTGTGTGTGTGTGTGTGTGTGTGTGTGTGTGTGTGTGTGTGTGTGTGTGTGTGTGTGTGTGTGTGTGTGTGTGTGTGTGTGTGAGAGAGAGAGAGAGAGAGAGAGAGAGAGAGAGAGAGAGAGAGAGAGAGAGAGAGAATAAGTACATGAACCAAGATTTTTGTACAGTATAATTTATTGTGATAAAGAATGATGTACATATTCAAGTTACGGAAAAGAGAACATTAGTGTAAAAAACATTATATGAGTGTCATCTTATGTAGCGTTAAATATCATTTCCATCTTCGTCATCAAAACTTGTTTCCCTTGAACTCTAACATTCACTAAATCGCGGCCTCAAGAAGAAAAAAGAGTAATTAAAGCGTGGTTGTATTAAGAGCTAATTGACTATTGGCACGCACCCAATCACGCTAATGCATTTATTGAAAACAAAGATAAGGCGAAAAATGGAAACAGCGCATCAAACTCCCTGCCTGACTTCACACCCAGACTTGCTAAAAAAATCTTAATAACTGAAAATGCAGACCTGAATTTTCTGAATCCTCTGCAATTGAATTATATTTGTTTTTTTTTTTTTAACAGGTAAAGCGGTGCGAAGATAATCTGATTTGCAGATCAATGCCGTTGTCGATATATGCATGCAAATTGTGATGTGAATAGCACGCTCTTGGAAAGGCTTCGTTGCTGATTTTGCCATAGCAGCATTCTCTCTTTCTGTAAATATCTGCATGCATCTCCCTGCATTTCACTCACTCTTATTTAGAGGCAAAACGAAATATGATACTAAAAATGCCAACTCGTTCCCTCTTTTACTCTCTCGCCCCCCATCCCATTCTGTCGCCCCCTTCCATTTCTCTCTCGCTACCCTCTTGCTCTCTCTCTCGTCACCCTCTCACTCTCTTTCTCTTTCGCCCCCTTCCCCCATCTCTCTCTGACAGAGCGTATGTTGTCTCCACCGCCGATTCACATTTTAGCGTCATGAAGCAAGACGAAAAGCTCCTACTCTCTTGCACCCAATGAGCCAAGCATGGGGGCAGGGGAACCCCCTCATGCTCCCTCGTACAGGTAATGCAACCTCTTCTCTCATAGTTCCAAGTCATGGCTGTCCCACCAACCCAGGGTGATAGACCCAAGATAGCTTAGGACATGGATACCTCTCGGCTTGTGTAAGGCTTTTTAACAATACTGAAAACTACAACAAGTGTATATAGCGACGCCAGGTATGGGAGAAACTCAATTACAATAACACTAAACAGAATTCAGTTCTTGCAACCAGAAGTAAGGACATGAATGGACCTCTTTGACAATTATCACTTTACATACAAATCAACAAGCGTGTAAACAATAAAATTTATTACTATGTCGAGCATTGCTTAACCATTCCTCGGCAAGCTTTCCATACTCCCCAAAATTCATCTCTAGTCCTCTTGTACAATTTTCTCCACAAACAAAATCATTTAGGTGCCCATACAAGGAGCGACGCCTTCTCAGAAGTAAGAGTGTTATTTTGCCCTTGTTTGATTATCTTTTACCGGTCTTTACTTCATTAACCGACCAGCAAAGTTGTTTCTAATATCTTTTATAGAAAGAATACCTATAAGAAAAACTATTGAACTAAT
>NW_020871267.1:332335-337335 GCF_003789085.1 Penaeus vannamei
GTTTTTATCATTATTAATATCTCCAGATTATGGACTTGAAAATATTCAATACATATTGGAGCACTGATTTTAGAGGATAATGTCTGTTCTGTATAATAAACGTGAATGAAAATTATAAAGGCAACTTTAAATGCTCTTCGACCAACCCTAAAACAGCTATGCCAGTATCTATCATCTGTAGTATGATAAAGTCATTACTCCAATTAAAACTTCTGGTGATTACAACTTTGTAGTTCATATCATTTGTTGGCTACAGAATTAGTACATTATCTAGAGAATTTCCTTATCACTCATTTCTGTCGCCCATGTTGCCAGATTTTTTACCATTGTGACGTCACAAAATTGTAGCAAGTTTCTTCTGTAATCAGTCTGAAAAAAGTTTTGTTTTGGTTACGAAACAAATCCGAGAAATATGACCATGATCTCTCAAAAATAAGAATGATCACTACAAATATTCATTTAGTTTTTGATATTTATGCTACTCCTGCCATATTTTGGGAAGAGAAAATAAAGATGAATGCGTTTTTCATGAGGAAACTTTTATCTGATTTGATGAAAATGCGTAAGGGCGGGAAAGTTGATTTCTGTTACTGCCGCAAGACCGTGCGATAGAAACCCCAACGACAGTCGGATCTGAGGATCATTAAGGGTTGCCATTTATTCAGAATATTCCCGCAGCGACACGCGAAGATCAACCCTTTCCTTCCTTGTAGCTCGACGTCTTCCAGCCTCGCCTCATCTTCTGCCTCACACGCACACCTCCAGCCGCAACTACCCCCCCCCCGTCCCCTCCCCTACCACCTCCTCCTCTGGGATCCCAAGTGACTTAGGATTAATTGCTCCTCAGCCTGTGTGGCGGCCCTTGACGATCCTCAGCCGACTGTCTCCGGGCTTTCTCTCGGAGTGTGTGTGTGTGTGTGCGTGCGTGCGTGCGTGCGTGGTGCGTGTGCGTGTGTGTGTGTGTGTGTGTGTGTGTGTGATATAAGCACACTTGCCAAGCGTCAGAAACGTTGGTGTCGCCATAAGGTCGAGTTTGGCAAGCGTGAGTACATAAGAATAAACAATAGCACGTGTTGAGCATAAACATAAACCAAGACAAGAGTACAGTGTCAACAGAAGGCTTTGAAAAAGGTCCAGCAATAGCTCAACCCCATGAAAAATGATTAATCCTTAAAATGAAAAATAATTAATCCTTAAAAATGAAAAATGATTAATCCTTAAAATGAAAAAATAATTAATCCTTAAAATGAAAAATAATTAATGAAAATAATTAATCCTTAAAATGAAAATAATTAATCCTTAAATGAAAAATAATTAATCAGTAAAATGAAAAATTAATCCTTAAACAACCTTAAAAATGAAAAATGATTAATCCTTAAAATGAAAAATAATTAATCCTTAAAATAAAAAATAATTAATCCTTAAATTTTAACAAAAATAGTCAATTACTCCAAATAGAGTATTGTTTCATAGAAATGGTTACGACCTGGTAAAGAGAAAGAAAACGTCGAAAGAAAATAACTCCTCTAATGGCGGAAACTAAGACGTCGCAGCAGCTGAGAAGGTTCGGAATACTACGAGGACTGCGTGGACATAAACAAGGGGATAGCCACTAAAAGCTGGCATGCACATTATTTATTAAACCTTTTCGACTACCCTGGCGATTTGCTATCAAAGTTCTAAAGCTCTTTTGTAGAACTGGTTTGTTGGGCTTTGCCAGTTCGTGTGGCCACAGCAAGTTTGGAGTCTGAGGCAGATGTTGTCTTGGGTTCAAGAATTGTCAAAACGGAAGCAAGGACAATAAGAATGACACGAAAAGAAGTGCCCAGAATACGAGAAAGTATGAAACGTTCAGATTAGTCATTGTTAGCCTACATAATAGATTTGCTTCTAGTTGAGGAGATAAAACGTAATTAGGTGCCAGATATGCAGTTTGCAAAACAGTCTCTCCAACAGCCCAGCAGCCAGGTACCTCAAGCTAAAAAGCACCTTCAGATGCAGATGAGTGCCACAGTCTATCATGAGGCATGTGTACATACGCAGCTAATGTGACAGACGTTTAGGCTTATTCGAATTTAATACAACATTCACATAAGTTTGGGGCCATAGCTTGACATACTATATTTTCATTATGTTAAAAAGGTCGCTTTGGTAACCAAAAAATCTTGATTTTGTAAGCTACCTCAGTTGACCAGCGACTCTGCTTATCCTATCCATATGTACACCAAGCCTGCGGAGGTATTCACAAAAGTCCATGACTGTTCTTTGCAATTTCGTCTATGATTTGCATGGCTGCCACACCTCAAAGTTAACACTCAGAGCAAAGATCTATGGGGATATAGACCCCAATAATATCATCTGTTGCATTCATTTTCTGTTAATTACTCGTGCTTTATGGAACCACTACCAGCTCCATCTTACGAGAAAAAAACAGGAATGTTTATTGGTCTTCGTCAGAGTGCAAAACTCGGAGTCAAGGTCGATTAACTGACATTGCCGCTACTGAGCTAGAAACGTAATAAAAAAAAAAAATGGGGTCATTACAGCTACAATCATCTTATACCATGTTCTTGATTTTTGTATACAGCACGGGTTATAATAAAGAATTTTATTTAATGATTCTTTGTATATGATGATTTAGAAACTTTCTGCCACTCCAATTGTACCCAAAAAGACAACTGATTTTAAAAAATCTTTTTCTCCACCCACAGAGACAAAAGCTAGAGTAAACGTAGACCAGTACTTAAATAATTAAAATAATAAACATTGGTTGGTGAGCATTCACACACGAAAAAGAAAAGAAAACTGTCGAAAAGGCCGATAATCAGGCGTGGCTTTAGTGAGGGAGAAGTAAATTGACTGGTAATGAAGCAACGAGAGAATTCAAAGACGAGTTTGATGAAATATGCAAAGAAACAAAAGAGCGACTGCCAAAGCGAGATCAAAGTATTAAATCATTAAATGAAGGGAATTGACTAAATACACAGAAATCTATTCCTGTATCCATTAAGCACACACACACAAGTGCTTGCTTGTCATCTATATGTCTGTTTGTTTGTGTGTCTGTCTACTTGTCTGCCTGCCTGTCTGTCTGCCAATCTATCTGTCTCTGTATCTGCCCAGCTCTATAATTGTCTGTCTGTTTGTTTGTTTCAGTTCAAATTCAGTTCAAACGTTTATTTGTAAAACCGTACAAAGCGGTATAATTTTACACAGGCAATAAAGATTAAAATGTTTGCAAATGTTTATGTCTTGTCTGTCTGTCTATCTATCTCTCTATCTGTCTGCCTCTCTTTCTTTCTATATATCTATCTACCTATATGTATGTAAAAATATTCCACTACTACGAAAGATGATAAAAATCCCCACATCAGCACCACCATACAGATGACGGGAGCGGCAGCAAGAAGGACGAAGAGGCGAAGCGCACCCAGAGGCCGCGTGGCAACCGAGCCCGACCCCGCCTCCTACCCCCTCCCCAAGACCGACCCCTGCCCCCCCCCCCGCCCCGCCCTCCCTGCCCCCCCCCCCCAAAACCCCGACCCCCCCCCCCCCGTCCCCAAGCCCACAGTCTTACACATTTTTCTGCGTGCATTTAGCGGCGAGTTTATGAAGGTGTTATTGTAACAGAAAGTTTATGATGGGAATAAAGTGCATTGTTATGCCACGAGGAAGGGCGTGTGAGTGGCGGTGCCGAGGCAAGGGCTGTACATATACGAGAACACAAGAACACAAACTGAGAATGCATAGCCAATATATATATATATATTATATATATATATATATATATATATATATATATATATATATATATATATATATATATATATATATATATATATATATATATATATATATATACAAACAAAGAAAAAAGATACAAACATCAATAAATAAATAAATGAATAAATAATGTGTATATATATATATATATATATATATATATATATATATATATAATATATATATACGACAAGAATGTGTTTCAACAGGTACCAACAATAATGATACGATGCAAAATTCAAGCAGCAACTTACGCTGTCCACATAAAAAAAAAAAAAAAATAGATTTAATGAGAAAAGAAAAGAAAATGTTTCCTCTGAATCTGAGAACGTCATTTGAAAGTTTCAGCGGCTTTTTGAAGCGAAAAGCGGTTTGTATAAACAATCTAAGGCTTTCTTGTACCTTCCTGACCCCTAACACTTTGATACATTGTTTAATGTTACTTCGTGGTCGCTACAAGATGCGCTATCATCGAATTTTATACTGACACACAAAGTAAAAAATAATAATAATAAATTGAATAAATAAGTGAATAAATAAAAAGTGATTAATAACGTCGTACGTTTTTAATTACAATCAAAACATCGTGAAAACTTCAAATACAATATAGTACCCGGCCACACTTATATTGTTTATACACACCACCCTTCGCTTCACAAGGTCGTGGAAACTTTCAATGTGTTTCTCAGATTTAGACAAAACATTCTTATCTTTCTTTTATTACATCCATTGGAAAAAGGAAGTATGTAGCTTGGAGTTTTTCATCTCGTCGTATCCACCGCGAATAAATTTCATATTCACATATAGTCCGAAGTTTTAGCGCCTGAAATACATCAACAGATCAAGGTACACAGCCTTTTCTTTGACTATTTTCAGCCTGTAACATTATATCATAGACGTACAGAATAACTTTATTTCCCTAATATCAGAAATATAGGCCTTTTTTTTAGAATTTCCGAAACCTCTAACAATTTAATCTACTTTAATATGCATTTGTCTTTTACACGCACATTATTGGAACCTGTTGAAATATCCTTTTAGTCTGGATAAGTTTGCATGCTTCTATCTTGATATAATGTGATACACTCCTCATAGCCAGTCAGAGCGCAATTTATTTTAGATATATTTCACATAGTCTCAGATAGGGATTTATATTTGCACTAATTATGAATCGCATCGTAAGTTTCTTGATAAATAATAATAATAATAGTAATAGT
>NW_020871267.1:369835-372335 GCF_003789085.1 Penaeus vannamei
ATATATTTTTTCTTTTCTTTTCTTTTCTTTTTCTTTTTACATTCTTGTTCTCTGAAATCCCCGATAATTCTTGTCAACCTTATTTCCAACCATATAGAAAAAGTTGGCATAGATCCGCATCCGTATCCCTCTGCACGTTAAAGAATGCAATCGTATTTCCTTTGTTGCTTTTAATTCCCTTTCAAGCCGATCAACCGCTAGCCTTTCCCTTTTTTATTAATTATCTCGTCATTTTACTTTATTTTTCCCGCTTTTTCCTTTTTTCAGTTTCTATCTTTGAAATACTTTCCATTATCTGGCCTCTGTTCTTCTTATTAACAAGAAGCTCATTAATGATTCTGTTTTCTGTTTATCAATAGAATCTTTCAGGAAAATAGTTCAGGAAATTCAGCGAGGGCATAGCATCTGCATAAACGTTTTCAGAAAACGTTTCCTCTTTCCTTCTCTTTCCGTTTTTCCTCTTTCTCTCACAACTGTCTTCTTTCTCCTTCCTCCCGTGTTCTATTTAACTTTCCCTTTTAAATTTACGTCTAGTTTTCCTTTCCTTTTTCTTTACACCGCTTTGTTATCTTTACCTTAGTGCTGAGTAATTTCATTTTCATTCTTGGTTCAAAATGTGTCATTTTTTGTAGTTGATATTGTTTATAGTACCATTAATGACATCATTCTGTCGCTTTTATTATTAGTCGGAGTAATAGCAACAGCAAAAATATCAACGCTGTCAATTTTCATGCTGTTGTAATTATTATTACCATTACTATTATTTATGATTATTTTAGTTCTTGTTCTTGTTATTATTGTTCTTGTTATTATTGTATTATTTTCATTATCATTATTATTTTTTATTATTTTATTATTATCATTACTATTATTATTGTTACTATTATCATCATTATCATCATCATCATCATCATCATCATTACTGTCATTCTTATTATCATTTTTATGATTATCAATAATATCAATATCATTATTATCATTGTTTTGTTGTAGTTGTTGTCATTATTATTATTCATTATCATTATTATGATAATCATTATTATTATTATTATTATTATTATTATTATTATTATTATTATTATTATTGCTATTTTTTATTATTATTATGGCTATTATTATTATTATTATTTATTATTATTATATTATTATTATTATTATTATTATTATTATTATTATTATTATTATTATTATTATTATTATTATTATTATTATCATCATCATCATCATCATTATCAGTATCAGTATTTTTATTATTCCTATCACTTACTATTACTATTTCTTGCTTTCAATATTATTATTATTATCAACATCATAATTATTGTTGTTGATGTTACCGTCATTTTGACTTTTATTGTTGTCTTATGATTGTTGCTATTACACTATGCATACAGTTGTCAATATTGTTATCTTTATTTCTATTGTTATAATTATTATTAGCATTACTTTTATTATCATTATGTCGTTATTTTTATTTGTTATTTTTATTTCTGCTATTATTATCATCATGATCATCATTATCATTAATATTATTAGCATTAGTATTATCATTATTACTATCATTATTATCACCAACATTATCGTTATCATTATCATATTGTCATTATAACGAGTTT
This sequence comes from Penaeus vannamei, assembly GCF_003789085.1. NCBI lineage: Eukaryota > Metazoa > Arthropoda > Malacostraca > Decapoda > Penaeidae > Penaeus > Penaeus vannamei. Next base: position 371,449 of record NW_020871267.1, read on the forward strand.
TTTTTTTCATTGTTTTCATATACATATTCAATAATAGCATCGCTGTATCATCAATGTAGTTAATTTTATTCTTATTCAATATAATCATCTTTATCGCCACCAATACAATCGTCATATTAGCCTTCATCAATTCTTTGCCGTTATGACAATCACTATCACTATGACCATTGGCACCCTTATTTCTCTTTCCCCCTCTTTGCCTAACTCATCGGTACTTTCTTCTTCCTCTTCGTCGGCTGCTTTCGTTTTTCTTTCTCTATCACTACTGTGTGATTTTTTCATTCCTGGTAATATCTGAAAGCGTGTTACAAGTGACGTGGCATTTGAAACACCTCGTTGAAAAAAGTGACTATTACTTGAATAGATCCTTTGAAAAGTAGGAGATTATCAGTCGTTTGTCCGACGGTTAGGCACTTGCACCAAGACTAAGCAATAATATTGCTGGATTTGGCTCTTGATACAATGAAATAACTAATATTCGAGGTGATAAATTCCAGCATAATTTGATGTAGCTTTTACAGTAAACATTTGTGAGACTAGTTATCGAAATATACGACTGCAGAGCGTGCTGGGAAAAATGTCTTTCTTTAAGATATATTTTGATATATTATATTACATGATGTATATTTTGAAATGGACCTTTTGTGTTTGACGCTATTTATTGAGACAATAATGACTATTACAAGATAAGAAGTTTACAAAGTGCGGCATTTTATGGTTATTTTAGAATCTATGTCCGAATATATACAATGCTTAACAACACACAACATGCGTTGAAACTTGCATATGCAAGCATGTGTACGTTTATGTCTATTCATAAGTGTGTGTGTGTGTCTGAATTCATACATATATGTACATATGTGTAAATGTATGTATTGGTAAATACA
>NW_020871267.1:414835-419835 GCF_003789085.1 Penaeus vannamei
AAACTGCTGCAAGTGTAAACCTTGGCAAAGTAAATCAATATAATTAAATTACACCACTTAGACGAAAATGGTTAAACGTGCAGTACAAATGCAATAGTGATGCTTGCTTACTTGTCTATAAAATCATTCAAAGTTAATATCCGAAATGGCTCATACCTCTCCCCAATCATAATAAAAACAACCTGTGTAAACAAGAAAGGCAAGCTCTTTATATGAAACAAGATAATATCCAGATATAGTGGCATGGAAAATAAAAGCCAACACACCATGATATGAGCCAACTACCACATAATATTCATAACGTGAATCATTCAAAAATGAAACGAAAAGGAACATCTAGATTATTATTAATGATATTAGGATTCTAAATATGTGTATCTTGTATCAATTTGTAATGCAAAAATACTCTTTGTATAGCAGAGATAACCATGGAAACAAATGCAATTAAGAGTTTCAAGTAAGAATAAAAATGTGAATATTCTCTCTCTCTCTCTCTCTCTCTCTCTCTCTCTCTCTCTCTCTCTCTCTCTCTCTCTCTCTCTCTCTCTCTCTCTCTCTCTCTCTCTCTCTCATTAATTTACATGGTTCAAGTAAAAGAACATAGATTTCAAAACGAAATTAATATATGAACACACATATAATCATAAATTGTTAATATTCATCCAAAGAAGCGAATTCTCCGAGGAATAACTCGCAGGCAGAGCGAAAACCGTGAGGGATGCGAGGCTTAGCGAAGACGTCCTTGGTGGTGGTGCTTGGGGTCCGTCTGCTCCTGACGGCGGCCTCGGAGAATCGCAAGTTGTATCGCAAGGTGGATGCCCATTCGTATTGTTTTCCTTGATAAATATGAACACGAATAAAAATAATTGAATGGATACATAAATATTCGTGTGTGTTTGTGCGTGTGCGTGTGTATGTGTGTGTGTGTGTGTGTGTGTGTGTGTGTGTGTGTGTGTGTGTGTGTGTGTGTGTGTGTGTGTGTGCGCGCGCGCGCGTGTGCATGTGCGTGTGCGTCTGTGTACTTGTCAGATTGATATCTGATCCCCAAGAGAAGAAACATAAATTAACTGACATAATTCTCTTGAAGGTGGTGTCTACCTTCCCATCCGACTTCGGGGTTTGTCTGCTGGGCTCGGCGGAAGTCTCTTCGAAGGTGTACTGTGGCGCTCTCTGCAGCTTGCAGAGTACTTGCTTGCTGTTCTGCGTTGACGGTCAGTATGCCTTTGGATAAACAATCTTCATAAATGCTTTTTGACAACCGATTTCTTTGGTTTTTAACAGCATATTGTAACAATCGTAACCGAACACAAGGTTAAGGTTGATATACCATTCTTATCTCATTATCTGGGTTCAAACTCCCTCACGTTTCAGGTTCACAGAAGATGCCCATTGACATGTGTTCCTCTGGAGTCGGAGGAAGCGTGAGAGGAAATATAGAAAAAAACTTTCAATGTAAATTTTTCTTATAACATTGTCACTTTTCATCCAGGTAATACTTATTAAATGCTTTCATCATCTATCATTAATATAACTTACCCGAGGCCGCAGTCAGTTTCACAAGGTAAGGTTTCATTAACACCAATGTTGTCTATCCTGATATATATTGTAAATGGCCATATTATCGTTATTAACTATTATTAATGTCATTATCATTATCATCATAATATAATTATTATTATTATCCTTGTTACATTACTCTTATTATCATTGTTATTACCTCTGCTAAGTAGGAATGTTTTCAATAGCGTTGGTTAGTTTGTTTATTTTTTCGTCGGTTTGCAGGATATCTCAAGAAGTTATGAACGTATTTTCATTAATCTTTGACCAGGGGTGTGTCTTCGCCCAACATAGAAACCAATTAGTTAAAAAAAACGGTATTTATGATACCTTTACTAGTCTTAATCCGACCTAGATGTCACAAAATATTTATGCAATTTTTCAAATATAAATATTCTTATTGTATCAGTGACCCTGTTGCCGTGACGAAGGTGTGCGCTCCGTCTTTTTATAACTATAATTGATATTAGTGTTTATATTGTCGTTGTTGTTTTTATAATCGTTATCATGATTATGAAAATTGTCATTATCCATGATCATATGAAAATTATTATCATGATTATGAAAATTGCATTATCATGATTATGAAAATTATCATGATTATGAAAATTGCATTATCATGATTATGAAATTATCAATTATTGTCATGATTATCATTACATTATCATGATTATGCATTATCATGATTATCATTATTCATTATCATGATTATGAAAATTATCATGATTACATTCATCATTATCATGATTATGAAAATTGCCATTATCCATTATCCATTATCATGATTATGAAATTATCATGATTATGAAAATTGGCATTATCATTATGAAAATCATCCATTATTCATTATCATTGCCAACAATATTATCACTATTACTATCATTACTTCCATCATCATTGTTTGTATTGTCATTTATAACATTATTATGATGACAAAAGGATAATGATAATACTATTGTTTGTTGTTATTGTCATTCTTACTATTACTATTATCAATAATCGTATAATTAACAGTATCATTTTCATTCGTACTGTTATTGTCCTTATTATGTTAATTTCATTAATATAATTAATCTTGGTAGTAGTTACAGTATCATTATTATTATTATTATTTTGTACAATTGCTGTTATTATTGTCGTAATGTTACTTATTTTACTATTATTAATCTTGGTATTATTAGTAGTACGATTATCATTATCATCATAATTACTATAACTTCTACTAGCAATGGTTGTAGAAATACAGATGATGATATTGATGACAGTAACGGCAGTTCATAGCATGAATAAAAATGATGATTACGATGATAAGGACAAGGAAGACGAAACTATTCTTGACAATTTTATAATTACACCCCTGTCTGTCTGTCTGTCTGGCCACTGGTATGTGTGTGTTACTGGCAGTAACATACTGATTATCTGATACTGTCATTCGCGTCACTAACCGGGTTCAAATGTAAAACAAAATAAATCTGTGAATATTCCTTTTCCATCTCTTTGTTGCCTTCGTTTGACACTAACCTCCGTCCTTGGACCCTCTCTTTCTGACACTCCTTGATAGATGATTTTCAATGCATCAGGCCATTTGCAGTGATACCTGTTTAAGATTATCTTCAGATGATACTAAGAGGCAGTTCTAAAACCTAATTTTCAATGCAGCGAATAGTTTATCAACACTGATTATTAGTTCATAAGAAACCGAAAAGAACACTCATTTTTATATTGGCAGGCATTGCCTGTTCTCTGTACAGTGCCAGGGTGTCCCTCCACTGGCCTGGAGTTGCAGGCGCTACACCCTCAAGCCTTCAGTGTTATTCGTCCTTCGCGGATCCAAGGGACGTTGCTTACACAGCGACTCTGACGTCATCTCCACCCGTATCTTATTATGTAAATGCATCAAAAGCAGTTAGCGGCTACTTTTGTAACAAAAGGAACTTTCAACATTATACATCTGAAGATACAGTAAAAGCATGGTGGGCAGCTGACCTGGGATCCCCGCGCAAGGTCTGGAAAGTCATGGTAGGGGCAGCGAATTCAAATCCCGTTGATTTCAACAATGTCGCGGTCCGGGTCGGGAACACGTCCGGCGCAGGAGACTTCTCAGCCAATGTCCAGTTTGGAACCTACCCCGGCCAGGCCCTTGCGCGCGAGCTGATAATCTTCGACAGGAGCAGTCCTATCGTCGGCTCCTTCGTGTCCATTCAGACTTCAGGCTCCGTCCTTGGAATCAACTCTGTCCAGATTATTGCCGACTAGACGACATTGCGAGATCTACTACCAGCTTACAGGGAAGGAAAGGTATACGAAAAGGATGTTAGTTATTTGATTCATTACTCTCTGCACTGCGCTCGCTTTGATGTTTCCAGAGGATTTCTTAATCTATTTTCCTTTGTATAATACAATGTTACACAAAGCCTTTAGAATTTGGTTCCATATTCAGTGGACTTACCTGTGTGTTTTATCTCTTGTCTAAAATGTAAAATAAAGTTGAGGCATGGAAATTGCATGATGTATGATAGCTAAGTAATATTCCATATTGTGGGTGGGGAATGTACCGACACAACACGTTATAATTGCTAATGGAAATATAATTTGTAATAGTGCTTATGATGACAGACTGCATGTACTAGTTATCTATCTATTTCTCTCTATATATATCTTGCTCTTACTTCTCCTCTCCCTTTCCCTCTCCTCCTCCATCTCTCTTCCTATAAGAACACCGATGCTTATGTATGAATTCCAATAAAAAAAATGTGTCCAATACTATTATATACTGGTGGTAATTTATTGGTTAGTGGAGTGCTAACGATAGCATCTCACATACACTCATCGCCGCCTCCCTCTTTCAATAAAATTATCCCTCACAACCTAAAATCAGTTCACTGTACCACTTCAATATTCCATGGTTATATACCTTATAAGTTCGTGTTAACTCATTTAGAGTACCTGCATGTACTTATATTTCAGTGCTCTTTGTGTAATTCTTGTCCAATTACAATAAACCCCTTCTACCGTATATTAAATTGTCAATTATTTTCATTGTACCAAGGCAAAATACAAAACCTAGGGACACCAAACAGAAAATACTGCAATCTTCACGGAAACAAATAAACAAAAAGCAAAAAAATCATAGAATAAAATAACCAAAACACAAATCTATAGTTCCAATGTAAACATATACTTTGATATCAGAACCGTTAAATTGATAGCCGATTTCACTTTAGAAACAGCCCAATATTAGAGAGCCAAATTAAGGACACCATAGGCAGTTTTAAGCTTAGTCTAATTCCAAGAATATCAACAGGTGTTGCTTGTACTGTCATCTACTTTAGCAACAGATCATACGTCCCGACTTTGGGGGTATGACGTTGCACCTTGCTGACTGACCAGGGGGAATACCCTGCCAGGCAAAAAAGGTGCTGTGAAACTGTCCTATACCCCAA
>NW_020871267.1:424835-429835 GCF_003789085.1 Penaeus vannamei
CTTTACGGTATATATGTAAAGACAGTAGTAAGGTGTCATTATGATTCAGACAAATGAAAGGTCAACATCATATTTAGCGTGGGCATTCACGATATTTAGATAGCTTGGCAAATATAGACAGAAGGGTAAACACACACACACACACACACACACACACACACACACACACACACACACACACACACACACACACACACACACACACACACACACACACACATTAGTTACCATTAGTCCTGCCAACCTCACACACCAGTGTTGCCAGACGGAGAGTCTGGCAACACTGGTGTGTGAGGTTGGCAGGACTAATGGTAACACTAACTAAATCAACAAGTAGCCATTCCAAAGGTAACAAAAAGAAGGGAAAACGTGGCGTTTGGTTGAAGGTAATAACATATAAATCATTCTCGGCCTGAAACTTTTACCGTATCGTCCCTAATATATTACTATTGGTGTTGAGCACCGGCGTGTGTAAGACCCTGTTCAGCCGAGCGACTTAAGTGGCGTGACTGCTAGAAGCGTGACTGCCAGGTCAATGGAAGTGAATAGAAGCGCACACACGTAGTGGCTTTGGCTGGCCTGTGGTGCGACTAAGAGATTTTCCTCAGTCGCTTGACTGCTTAGCCACTCGAGGAACATGTGTTGCTATGCGGCCGCACACACACGGCGACAGCCACTGCATTTTCATGGTGATGGCGTGCCTCATTGGCTGGAGGGGGTGGAATCACGTGGAGCGGAGGCAGACAGATAGGCGACAGTAGCTTCCGCTTTCTCCAGCCTGTCATCCTGATCTGATGGACATTCTCATGTAATTAAAGAAATTGGATACAATATGAACATTGCATTTAATATAGGATGAACCCAAAAACGTCTCCTCTTCCGCCGCTGCAAATGACGATATAAAACCCAGGCACATGCCACCTCTTCTACATCCACTAATCTACACCAGCTATATATCAGCGACCGAAGAGAGAAAAAAATACAATAATGGGCGAGGGACGAGTCGGGCCAACGTAAACGCCGTGTGTCAACATTCACTCAGTAGTCGCGCTTCTAGTAGTAGGGCCACTAAAATCAGTCGTCTGAACAGGACCTAAATCAGCATGGCTAACTTCTTTCACTTGCCGACTACTGCCTCCCCCCTCTCATATTCTACACTATTAATATTATTCTAAAAAGAAATATATTATATTCTCAAAATCCCTTTTATGAAAACACTCCATATATATTATTTATGGTTATCCTGTAGCTGTTAATAATACTATTATTTTTAATAAATTATCATCAATTTATTAATATCATTATCATCATGTTAAACATACTCAATCATAATCATCAGTATCCTCATTACCAACATATTCAATATCCTCATCAATATTATTCTGGTTATCACAATCATGCTCACTACAACATTGATGCTGAATATTCTTCATAACACCTTAAAAATAATTATAATAATGATATCAGTGCAGAAATCAAAATAATGTTTATTACAATTTATATTCGTTCGTTCTTTTTCCATAAAGGCACATCGACAACAGCGACTAAATATAGTGAACAAGTTTTGCCCTTTTGAGGAAGCACTCCGCGATGATGAACGAGTTGAGAAAGCTCTGAATAGCTTAAAGAGTTCACAAAGTTCACTCTCCTAATTGCTTTATGTTTGTAATGAAGGTAGCAGTGTTAATGCATGTAACAGTCGTACCGATAACAATATTAATGATAAAAAGGAGAATGGACAGTGAGAGACTGAGAAAAGAGGATTGGTAAATAAAGGTGTTTCAGACATACACGTCAAGTTTGTGGGAGGCAGCTAGGCATACTTCGTTCGTTTTACTCACGCTGAAGTCTGTAGCAACATTTTCAACTGGATACTAATACAAAATAAAATATACTCACCCCAGCGACTGTTTCATATTTTATGCTATGAGCGCCTAAGTGAGTGTCTAGCGGTCACAAGACCTGTAGAATAACTATAAATTTTAGAAATTATTTTATATCCTTTCCAATCATCATTTTTCTTTTCCGTGGTATACGGAGTTTCAGTTGCCATGTACTGGTTGTATTCAGTTTAAAGTTACTCGAAAAGTTAGGGGACAGATGACCAATTAAGCCAGCGGTACCCAACCCCACGGTCGTTACCCAAATGACGGTCTCAAGGGTTTTTCTGAGGGTCGCCAGACGGTCTTAAAAGACGAATAAAAGAATCCAAAGCTGGATATGTCAGTAAAAGTAAATGTTTTTGTTAACACTTGTTTACTGATATCCAATGTGTTGGAGATATAAACTTATAAAAGTATAGCTAATATACATCTGCAAGTACAACTACCATGAAAATAGTTGGGTATATTTTTACATGTTCGCACATTTGGGAATGCACCCAGAAAAAAATTGGGAACAAGGAATTACGCTTTGCCTTTTTGTGTATATCAATATCGCGCATACAAGAAGTATATTAACCCCACATTTGAATTTTATCTGCGAACCTGAAGAAAAAGGTTCATGCACTTAATGCCATTTTTCTGCTTTTTCTTCTGTCGTGCCTCTGTTAAAAAATGGAAATGGCGAACAAATGCGTGTGACTATTCAACAAAAAGAGAGGAATGGTTCTAATCGATATTTTAACCTTCTTTTTTTTAATTTTTTTTTTTGGTCAAAAGTGTTGGAAGGTTATGAAGAAGTGTGTGTGTGTGTGTGTGTGTGTGTGTGTGTGTGTGTGTGTGTGTGTGTGTGTGTGTGTGTGTGTGTGTGTTTGTCCCTCTGTCTATATTTGCCAAGCTATCTAAATATCTAAATGTATTCTTATATTCAAATATATTTTTCATAATATATGAACAAATATACATGTATACAGATGCACACACATATATGAATATATATGTATATATGCGCGCACGCACGCACGCATGCACACACACACACACACACACACACACACACACACACACACACACACACACACACACACACACCATACACACACATAAATTTATATAGACAGACTGGCAGAGAGAGAGAGCAATGGATAAGGCTGGAAACTTTTAGTCATGCAGACTGCTGAGAAAATATTCACTAGTGATCCCCCTCCCCCCCCCCACACACAGACACATACACACAATGCAGAGTACAGTGCAGTGCATCGGTGCAGTACATCTGTTAAATGTTAGATACGGCGGTCTAGTCTGCTAGCTATGGGTCATGTATATGTGCATAGTACATGTTGAAAGAAAACATGGGTTAGAAAGTGAAGGAATAAGTGAAAATTTGAAAAAGATTGTGTGGCTTTGTGAGCCGGGACGTGAGAGAGAAGGTAGGGGAGGCGAGAAGTGACCGCGGATCCTGCATGGTAAGTGTTTCGCGCTTAGAGACACCTTCCCTGAGTACAGCTCTGTTTTTGTGTTTGTTTACTGAGTAACAACTAAGATCAAATAAGGAAAGTGAAGTTGGCGGAAGCACCAAATAGAATTGAGGCTCTTGAATCCAAGGTAGACAACCTGGTATCAGAATGCCTGAAAATACGCAAAGGAAGCATAAATTTCGAAGAACTGGTAGGTAATTTGCGCATGAACACAATCAGAGAGAGATATGGAAGTCTGACATGAAATCAAGGAACTCAAGGAAAAATTAGAAGAAGCAGAAACCAAGATTGGCAAGGTAGAGAAATCGAAGCAAAGAATCTGCAAGATAAAGTTGAGGAAGTAATCAGATTACAAGACACTTTGTCCAGCAGCCAAGCTCAAATAATAGAATAGGCATAAAATATGACAGCTACATATGCCGATGTATCGAAGGTAAAAGAAACAGTAAATGAAATGGAAAAAAAAAGATAGAAAAAGACATCAGGACCAAAATGGAAGAAATGAAGATACAGATTGCAGAGACGTTAAAGAAGAATAAATTCAACCTCCACCTTGAACATGCAATGAATATTACTAATTTGGCTGATGTAAACAAGGACATAGTCATATTGGGGCACGAAGAAAAAGTTGTAACAGGTGGAATTGAATGAAACAATGAGGGCAAGAAAGTGATTGTAAACATTCTCAAGGTCATAATTCCCGAATTCGCGGAGCAGAATATCGTAGCTCACAGGAGGCTGAGATTATTCGAAATGGGAAACGCCTTCTAAAAGTAACCTTCATGAATAAGGTAACTGATATGATAAAGAAAGCCAAAGTCCTGGTCCTGAAGAATATAAGAAATTCTGGATAAGAGAAAATGTGACCAAATATGAAAAAAACTTGTTTATTTGGAGGGTGAGAGGTCTTCACCCAAAGGAAATATACTGAGAAAATGGACGAGGTAGAGAACAAAAATGCACAAAGGAATTTTGTTTATTGGAGGGTGAGAGGTCTCACCCAAAAATATACACTATCTGGACCAAACTGTAGAGAAAAGAATGCCGAAAGATTATATAACAATAATTTATACATGGCTTATCTTCGAAGTTACTAGAACTAGAGACAATAATTAAAACGAATAAACCAGGTGTAATAAGCATCACTGAATCCAAACCATATTCCTCCGCAGACGATGTAACATTAGGCCTCAGAGACTATTATATTTGAAGAACAGATAAGGTAAATGGAAATGGAGGGGGGGGGGTAGCAATATTAAGAAGGAAAGGAATTATAACAAAGGAGTTAAAAATTAATCATGACCCCATAGTGCAATTGAAGGTAACTGAGGTAGAAACAAACGGGGTAAATATAATAATAACCACGGTATACATGCCGCCTTATACACCGGTTTAGTCACAAGAAAATTATCAAAAACTACAATTTTCGACAACCAATGCAAAAGAAATTCTGATCACATGGGGTTTTAATAGCAAAACTGAGAAAATTGTGATCCCAGAGCGCAACCACAATCGTGGCCTGCTAAATTACTGTCATAAATGAATATTGCCTTTTCCAGAATGTAAGAGATCATACTAGGCTAAGAGGGCTAGATAGGCTTAATATTCACAAATCAGAACAATTATATTAACAATATGGTAT
>NW_020871267.1:452335-464835 GCF_003789085.1 Penaeus vannamei
ATGTATCATAAAAATGAAATCGATTATTTATCCCCAATCTTTAAACCATACGAAAAACGGGTTTCTGTTTTTTTTTTTTTTCTTTCTTTCTTTTCTTGTGGTCCATCGTAGCGCTACCCTGGACTTGAGTAATGTGGATTCGTGTTCCAAAAGACAGATGCATATTTTCTTATTGATGAAACAGGAAAGGTTTGAAGTGAAAAATAATGTAGAAGAGAGACAGGCAGAAATACAAGATTGAAATATGAATAGAAATATGGGTGTAAGATAGAAAAAAGTTTTGGATGGATAGACAGCTGCTCTGAATGGTAACGTTTGCTATGGTAAAGAAATAAACATTGTTGGGAAAGAGGGAGAGAGAGAGTGTGAGACAGACAGACAGACAGAAAAGACAGCAGAGAGACAAAGACAGAGCGAGAGAGAAATAAAAAACGAATAAAAAAAGAAAATTTGAGTGCGAGTGACGGGGAGAGAGGGAGAGATAACGTCCAAGAATTATAGCCTCGAAAAAAGAGAGGGAAAATTTCATACGACCCACACTACCCCCCCCCACCCCCGAAAAAAAAAAAAAAAAAGATGGCATATCAGGGTTCAGCGCCAGGAGAGAGACAAAGCGATGGTATTATCAGCCGCTGTCGAGCAAACTGTGCGTGTGGAATCTGCCGCCATTAATTACGAATTAGATAAATTAAAAACTGTGAATTACTGTGTAAAAAGTAAAGACGCAGAGCTGAATACGTCTTCAAAAAAGTGAAAACAAATACGTCTTCAAATCGCTTAATAAAAAAGGAAAATATATACAGATAGCTGAATTGATGAATAAAAAAAAGTAAATTCGAGTTGGTGAGTACGCCTTAAAAAAATAGATAAATAAATGAATAAATAGATAAGTAAATAAAATAGAATAAATACGTCTTCAAATCTCTTTTACAAACGCCTAAATTAATGAACATAAACTCGTAGTGCTGGATACGTCTTCAAATTGCTTTAGAAAAAAAAGGAAATTAATACAGATAGAGCAAATAAATACAGACTAACATACAAATACAGACAGGGACAGATAAATAAATGTTGATAAGCAGATATGTAAATACATACAAAAGGAAGGAAAGCCATCGAGCAGACTAATTTGAATATAAATAACGTCAAATGAAAACAAATATTCAAAAAAAGAAGTGATTTATGCGTAGATACAACAGCTCCCAGAGATATGGCGGTCCCTTACGCATGTCGGGTTTCAATTTTTCTTTTCTCTTTTTTAGGAGAATATTTGAAGCGGGGAAAGAGGCGGAGACATTTCCTTCGAGTAAATGTATAATTCTTTTCTTTTTTTTTTTTGTATAGTTGTGTAGTGTTTCTGTTTTTCCCCCTTTTTCTTCTCTTTCTCTATCTACTGACGTTCGTTTCTCTTTGTTCGATTTTCTCATCTTTTGTTTATTCTCCCTTTTATCATTATTATTTTATATCTTTTCTCTCTCTCTTTTGCGTTTTCTTGTTTTTTCCACAGTTTTTCTCCTTTCTTTGACTTCTATGTTCATACCGAGAAACATCGCAGGAGCAACGGAAAATCAGATGTTTTGACAGAGAAGGAAATTCTTTGCTCGTTATCTAAATATACAGGAAAATATATACACTTTTCTTCTTCTTTTTCTTCTTTCTCTTCTCTTTTTCTTTCCTTCGTTCTCTCATTTTTAGTTTCATTCCCTCTTTATTCCTCTTTCCTCATGTTTTCATGTCTCGAAATTCAATTATTATAGCCATCATTACTTTTTATTTATCGTCATCGTTTCTTATTTCTATTTCTATCTTCAAGGAGTTTGTGTATGTTGTTTCTTCCTCTGCTTGACTTGGAGGAGGAGTGTATTTCCTGAAGGTATTGCTCGAGGACTGAGGTTTATCTTGACGATTCTCCATTAGAAAGTTTTAAAAGTCTTTTCTTGGGATGGCTGTGATAAGATGATACACCAGGATCTCCAGATATGGTTTGTGCGTATGAGAGAGAGAGAGAGAGACAGGAGGCGGGAGAGAGAGGGAAGAGAAAGAGAGAGAAGGAGGGAGGGAGAGGGAGAAAGATGATAAGGGAGGGAGGGATTGAGGGAGAATGAGAGAAAGAGAGGAAGAGGGAGAAGAGGGGGAGGGAGGGAGGGAGTGAGAGAGAAAGAGAGAGAGAGAGCGAAAGGAAGAGAGAGAGAGAGAAAGAGAGAAGAGGATAAGGGGAGTAGGAAGGCGAGGAAACAAAGAAGTGCGAGAGAGAAAAGAGAGAAAAGAAGTTTAGTTAGGAATATCGTGGGACAGAATTTAAAAAAAGAAAGAAGGGGTGAGGGAAAAATAGTTGAGGATAGTATGAGAAAAAGAGTGAGAGAATGAGAGACATTCCGTATTTCCAAAAGGTGTTCTTAACACAAATAAAACAAAACAACAAAAACAATAAGCAAAAAAGGAAATAAACAACAACACATACACACCACAAACACACACACACACACACACAAGCACTAGTAGCTACTGTACGCGTGTCAAAAGCTTAATACATTCCATCAATCTAATAACCCATAATCTCCATTCTCATTTGAACAATTCATCAAACATCCTGTATTAATAATCGAGTCGGGTTTGATATGATTAATATTATCATAATTAACGATAATAATGAGCAATGTGCAAAGCTGCTTCCTCCCCAAGTTTCATTGGCTTAATTCTTGATAATAGATAACATTTTTTTCAAGATCCACTTAATGGTAAAATTCGTTACGGAAAAGAAAAAACTATAGCTGAAAAAGAGAGAAAGAGGGAGGGAGAGACAGACAGACAGAGCGAGGGAGAGAGAGAGAGAGGAGAGAGAGAGAGAAGAGAGAGAAGAGAGAGAGAGAGAGAGAGAGAGTGAGAGAGAGAGAGAGAGAGAGAGAGAGAGAGAGGAGAGAGATATAGACAGACAACAGAGAAGAAAGAGAAAGACAGACAGACAGACTGAAAGAGAGAGAGAGAGCGAAAAAGAGGGACAGAGAGAGAGAGAGCGCGAAAAAGAGGGACAGAGAGAAGAGAGCGCGCGAAAAAGAGGGACAGCGAGAGAGAAAGAGAGACAGATAGACAGACCGACACACACACACACACACACAGAAAGAAAGAAGAGAGAGAGAGAGAGAGAGAGAGAGAGAGAGAGACATATAGACAGACAGACACACGGACAAAGAGAATGAGATAGATTAAATAGAGAGACAGACACAATGGATGAGAACCAACACAAAACAGACAGACTGACACCACACACTCACTCACACACACTCACACACACAACACACACACACACACACACACACAGAGAGAGAGAGAGAAGAGAGAGAGAGAGAGAGAGAGAGAGAGATGAGAGAGAGAGAAGATGAGGAAGAGAGAGCCAAAGACAGAGACAGAGAGACAGACAGACAGACAGATGAGAGCCAACACAAAACCGGCCGACAAAGCAAGCGACCAGAGCAGGCGGGCGGCTCCACACAGCGAGCGGCATGGACACGCAACAAAATACGATACAGCGCCAAGTGGCCGTCAACCAGGTAACGACCCTCCTGCAGGCGGTGTCCCTCGGCCGAACGAGCAGTAACTCGGCGGAAATGCCCCAACATCTCCGCCCCAGAGGTCGTCAGCGAGCTTCTTCACGAGCCAGGCGATGCTAGGAGTTTGCGTCGGGCGTATAATAGGGGAGTTTTCTGGGCGTCGCGAAGGAGAGAACGACGGCGGCGCAGACGCTGCGCGACTCGAAGGCACGATGTGACGATGTGATTTTACTAGTTGTACTACTGTTATTATTATTATTATCATTATTATTATCATCATCATCATCAACATCATCATATCATTATTATTATTATTATTATCATTATTATTATTATTATTATTATTATTTTATTATTATTATTATTATTGTTTATTGTTGTTGTTGTTATAATTATCATTGATAGTGTTATTATCATTACCATTAGTAGAGTTCTTATCATTTTCGTTATTGATATTATCATTATAATCTTATTGGTATTATTATCATCATCATTATCATTATTATCACTATCAGTATCATTTTAACTATTATCATTGCTATTATAATTATTACTATGATTATTATCCTTCTCATTATCCTCATTATTATTAATATTATCATTATCATCGTCATCACCATCATCATCATCATCATCATCATAGCAATAATGACAATGATAATCATAATAGCAATAATGATAATGATAATGTTAATGATATCAGTACTACTACTGCTACTACTGATAAAAGTGATGATATTACAAATATCATTAATATCCTTATTATTACTTTTATCATTATAATCAATATTATTATTATTACTATTTTCATCATTATTTTCATTACTATTATTATCATTATTACTATTAGCATTGTTATTATTTTTTCATTATCATTATCATTGTTATTATTGTTTTCATTATTATTATCATTATTATCATAATAATTATTATCATTATTATTATAATAATTAATATCATTATTATTACAATAATTATTATCATTATTATTATAATAATTATTATCATTATTATTATTATAATTATTATCATTATTATCATAATAATTATTATCATTATTATTATGATAATTATTATCATTATTATTATGATAATTATTATCACTATTATTATGATAATTATTAACATTATTATTACATTATTATTGTTATTATTATTACAATTATTATTATTGTTATTATTATTATATCATTTTATTACACTATTTATTACTATCATTATTTATTATTATTATTATTATTATCATTATCATCATCATCATCATCATCATCATTCATTATTATCATCACTTTTATTGTCTATGAACATTATTACATCATTTTTATTATATCTATCAATACATCATTATCACATTATTATCTTTATTGTTATTATTTTATCATTATCATTGCTACTATACTATTTATCATTATTACTATTATTATTATCACAATTATTTTTATTGTTGTTATCATATCTATTGTCATCATTAACAATATTACTGTCATCATTATTATTATTATTATCATCCATAATTGTTTATTATCCTGATTATTTGCGTCATCTTTATTATCATGTTCATCATTTTTATTATTATCATCATTTTTATTATCATCATCATAACCATCATCATTACTATTATCATTATCATCCTTATAATCATCATTATTTTTCTTATGATCATTATCATCATTATCATTATTATTATTATTATTATTATTATCATTATTATTATTATTACCATTATTAGTAGTATTATTATCATTTTTATTATTATTATTATTATTATTATTATTATCATTATTATCATTATTATTATCATTATCATTATTATTAATATCTATCATAATTATTTTTACTATTGCCATCATTATCATTATCATTCCTATCAAAGGATTTATCTTAATCATTAATAATGATGACAATAATAATAACAATGATAATAATTATGATGAAAATAATAAAAATGAAAATAAGAATAAGAAAAACAACAATCACAATAATAAGAACGAAACTACTACCAAAATAGTGTTTATAATAACAGAATCGCAACCACAACCGAAAGCAAACAGAGCGACAGATTCTTCCCGAGATGCCTCCTGCGCCAGCCTATGGGACGAGGCAGCCCGTCACGTGTTGCGTTTGTTTACATTCCATCTCCCAGCTGATGGATCGCGTTTTTCGATGCGAGCTCTAGAGGATTTATATGCTAATAACTTTCTTACCCGTCTGGTCGTCTCTGCTTTTTTTCCGTCGTCTTGCTTTTTCGTGAATTTTTATTTATCCTTATTTTTATTAATAGAATGAATGATTTTGATTATGGGCATTATTACGTCAGCATCACGTGGTTTTTATTGTGTTTGATGTTATCATTGTTATTATCATTGCTGAAATCAGAATCATTATTATCATTACTGTCATTATCATCATTAATATTGTCATTACTATTGATAATTTGTTTTATTGTCATTTCTATTTCTATTATCAGTGACTTAATTTCATGCTGATAGGAGTATATAGGCATTATTCTTAGGACCATTATTGATATCACTATAATTACGACTACTACTATTATTATCATAATTATTCCTGATACTATTAATATTTTCATTATTACTATTAGAATTATTATCATTATTACTGTTACCATTACTATCATTATTAGTGTTACCATTATTATCATTATTATTATCATTATTATGATACTACTATTATCATCATGACTATTATTATGATTATTATTGTTATTGTTATTATTATTATCATTATTATCATAACTCTCATTATTATTATTGCATTATTATCATTATCATCATGGTTATTGTTATGATAAATATTATTATTTTTATTATTATTATAACTTTTTATTATTATTATTATTATCATTATTATTATTATTATTATTACTGATAATAACTACGATGCTAATTAAAGTAATAATCATTATCATCATCATTTCGATTTTATTAGTCATTACTAATATTGTTATCATTATCATCATTATCATTATTTATTTTATTTAAATTATCATTATCATCAACATTGTTATAACAATAACCGTGATGACAAAAAAAAATAAGATGAAACATTAGATTACATTTACAAAAATTGAAAATAATGACAATACATCCTGCTACATTTCCAAAAACGAGAATGACAATAATACATCGATCAGTTTCATTTCCATTATCATCATACGTCTATCTTTTTCCTATCGCCTTATTTTGCGCTGTTGCTTTCTTATCTTTTATGGAATACCGTTTATCTATATAAATTACTGTATTTTTGGCTAATTTTCTATTTATATATATCATGAAAAGTGACACAAGAGAGATAGATAGATAGATAGATAGATAGATAGAGAGAGAGAGAGAGAGAGAGAGAGAGAGAGAGAGAGAGAGAGAGAGAGAGAGAGAGAGAGAGAGAGAGAGAGAGAGACAGAGACAGAGACAGAGACAATCACAGGGCACACAGACATACAGACACTTAAGCAGACAGACATACAGACACTTAGACAGACAGACATGCAGACACTCAGGCAGACAGACAGACAGAGAGAGGCAGAGTCATTTAAGTACGTTATATGACATATCCCTTGATCAATGTCAAACGAAGCATAGATATATACACGTTTTCTTCCTCCTACTTTTCTGTTATATTTCTTATTTCAGTCGGTGCTTTTGCCTGATATTCCACATAACGCCGCGTAATATCACCCTTCTGTTCAGCGAGCGTTCTTGGCGTTATATCGGTGTCGAAAATGCAAAGAATTATTAAGATGATGTTCCCTCACGTATCTCACGCAGTTTCTTGGATCTCCACTTTCCGACTCAGGTCTTTCTGTGTGCAAGCGTTAACGTTTGTAGTTTTGTGTGAGTTTGGACACGCGACTGTTCGTGTTAAGTGTGTGCTTTTGTGTGTGTGTGCAAGCGCGTGCTAGAGAGAGAGAGAAAGAGAGAGACAGAGACAGAGAGATGAGACAGAGAAAGGGGGGGAGGCAGACAGACAGACAAAGAAAGACAGAGATAGACAGAAAGAGAGAGGGGGAGGAGAGGGACAGACAGGCAGACAGACAGAGAAAGACAGAGATAGACAGAAAGAGAGAGAGAGAGGGGGGAAGGAGAGAAGACAGGCAGACAGAGAGAGAGAGAGAGAGAGAGAGAGAGAGAGAGAGAGAGAGAGAGAGAGAGAGAAGAGAAGAAGAGAGAGAGAAGAGAGAGAGAGAGATGGACAGGCAGATAGACAGACAGAGACAAACAGAGAGAGAGAAACAAACTTAATCATCCAAATGAACCATACATCCCTTTAACATCAACACACACGAACCCCAACGTACAACGTATAAAACGAGCCCATCGTAATGTATCGGCGCATCAAGCGACTAATTGCAAGTTGTATAGAGAAGCCATATCCCTGTCACAGCAATGCCATTCGGGATGAAAGACCGGTTGGAAGCTGAGGGTCTGAGCGCCGCCTTGTCTTGAATGGAAAGGAGAGACGTCAAAGGGCTTCTTGGCCTGTGTGGACATTTCGTCGCCCATTAATTACTTGCCTCTAAAAGGAGCGCGCCAGTGTCAATAGACTTTGGGGTTTCCGTACAGTCAGTGTGAAGTGGATGTGTCTGCGCGTGTGTGTGTAGAGGTGAGAAAGAAGGAGCTTAGGAGAGGAGGGAGGGAGGAAGGGTGGGAGACGAGAGGAAAGAGGGGGAGAGAGTGGACAGGATAGGGTGGGAGAGAGGGAGGGAGGAAGGAAATGGGGAGGAGGGGAGAGGGGAGGAAGCAAGAGAGAGGGGGGGGTTGGGAAGGGAAAGTGAGAGGGAGAGAGGAAGGGAAAGAGAAAAGAGGGAGGGGAGGGAGACAATTCTATGTGAGTCAAATAAAAGAAATTACCAGAACTCAATAAGGAAAAGCTGTCTAAGAAGTTGCAAAATGGAGAAAAACATGTAAAGAACAGTTCATAAAAGCAATCAATTCCCTGACAAACACTTGACCACAGCAACAAGAGGCAATTCAGTAAACATATCAACACATTTTGACGAAACACATTTTGTCTTCTGTATCCTAATTAAAGTTTATGGCATTACGAACCAATCGAGAAACCAGAGAAAAACGATAGTTTTACATGAAAAAATCTAGAACTGCGCCAGTGTTCTTTCGTTTCATTTTCATTCTTCTTTTAAGTTTAATATGTCTTATCCTTTCCGGCCACAGGTAATGAGACCATAAGCTGCTTTAATTATACGCAATTTTTATCTGAGCGAGAATCGTTACAGTGCCTCCAGTGGATATGCTTTTATCACACATAAACATGTTTATATGAAGAGAAAAAAATATCCATTATTTTTTAAAAAGAATAAATCAGACATTTTTACATGCAGTACACCTCTTTGTAAAGGCCAAAGGAGCATTACTGAAAAGGTTTACAAATAGGAATTATGTGGTGTGTTATCAATGTACATCTATGGTTATTGATAACATTTAAGCACTTGAATGAATTCGGTCCAAGATGCCATGGAAACTACATCAATTTTTACTTATAACATTAAATTCAAAAGAAAAAAACTATATTTGACCCAGGTAACAAATATATTCAATAGAGTGGATTGTATCATATTTTCTCCCAATGTAGATAAAGGAGGAATGATTTAAACCAGGGTCTCTGATCTTGACTTAGAGAGAAGCCGATTATGTTTTTTTTATCATTTCGTTCAGCTATTGGGAATGGGTTTCCTGCTAAAAGTGTGATTAAGATCGTGCTTTTAATGCAAATTAAGCGGATCTGATGTGTTATCGGATTTGGACAAATATTTGGTGTGTGTATAGAATGTAGTGTGTGTGCATTGAGTGCTTTATGTGTGTGTTGTGTGTGTGTGTGTGTGTGTGTGTGTGTGTATGTGTGTGTGTGTGTGTGTGTGTGTGTGTGTGTGTTGTGTGTGTGTGTGTGGTGTGTGTGTGTGTGTGAGCATATACATTTGCGTGTCTTTGCGTGTGAGTGTCTGTCTGTGCATTTGTGATTACGTGTGTGCCTGTGCACATGCCCATGTGTTTTGGGCTTATGGACATGTTCTTATAAATATACACACAGCTTTTTTACTACAGTTACTCTTCTCATTTAAACCGACAATTGTGTTATCAAAGTGACCAAGGCAAGGATACACGTGAGAATACTAAATCCCTCTCCATCCTATTCAATGCACTTGAGCGTCAGCCTTTAGTCCTGAAGCTCCCCCTTCTCACGTTGAAATGGAGTTAATACTAAAAGTTTTTTTTTTTACTTCATCACGCACAAGGACTACAAAGTTTTTTTTCCTTAATCTACTCTAGTTTAAGCCGATATATAGCGTATTCCGTCTCCATGGCCAAGGATATCTCTAATACAAAGGCCACGTTAATCAAGACCTTCGGCTGCGGGAAGGCCAAAGAAGCCGTTCAGTAGCAACTCCATTTCAGCGCGAGAAGGAGGAGCTTCACTGACGCTCTTGTGTATTGAATAAGACGGAAAGTGATTAAGTATTTTTACTCTTTTTATTCTTGTCTTGGTCCTTTGATAACATAATTGTCGGTTTAAATGAGAAGAGTAACTGTAATTACAAAGCTGCTATAGGACTTTCTCTATTCATATAATATATGTATAAGTGATGGTAGCGATATCATTATTTCTATTATCTTTATCATCATTATCATCGTCATCATTCCTAGCATTGCAATGATCAGTACCACTATTATCGTTACTGTTATCAGTATCAGTATTATTGTTATCATTATCACTATTTACATTACTGAATCATCGTACTCAATATCCTGTTCCTCATTATTATCATAATTTTTATTAATATCATTGTCATTATCACTATTATTCTTATTACCATGATCATTATTGGTATTATCATTATTATCAATGTTGTTTTGTCGTTGTTGCTGTTGCTATTGTTATCATCACCATTAACATTATTGTTATTATAATTACTAATATCATTATCATTATTGTTATTATTGTTATTATAATTGTCAATATAATAATAATATTATTATTATTACCATTATCATTATCAATATTATTATCATTACCATTACCATTATTATTTTAGTTGTTATTATAAACACCTTTATATTAGCATTATTACTGCTGTATTAACAGTAATCAGTGTAGTTATCTCTGTAATTATCATTACCATTATCACTATTACTATTATTGTTGCTGTTATAGATTTAGTGTCATTATCATTGTTATTATTATTGTTATTATTAATAATATCATTATCATCATTATTATTATTATTATTAATATCATTAGCATCATTATTATTATCATTATTGTTAACTTTGTTGTTGTGCTGTTGTTTTATAATCTCTATAATCATTATCATTTTTTCTATTATCATTATTATTATTGTTATCATCATTATTATCATTATCATTGTTATTATCATTATTATTATTATCATTTATATAATAATTTTTATTACCATAGTCATCAGCACCATCATCATTCTCATCGCCTTTATCATTATTACTTTTATTATCATTTCATTATTATTACTATTATCATTGTCATTTTTATCATCATGATCATCATTATCATTACCATTATTATATCATAGTTGTTATTATTATTACTATTATTATTGCTATCATACTCATCATTATTATTATATTTACTGTTACCATAATCATCATTATTATAATTATTACCATAATCATCATTATCATCATGAATATTACCATTATTACTATTATTATTGTTATCATTATTATTATCAATATCATACTTTAATTCTTATTGTTATTATTATTGTTATTATTATTACTATAAGTATTATTATTATTATCATTAACATTATTATTATTATTGTCATTATCAACATGTTTATAATCATTATTGTCACTATTTTTATTTTTATTGTTATTACTATTATTACCATTAACATCATTATTTTTGCTG
The DNA here is from genome assembly GCF_003789085.1 of Penaeus vannamei. Classification (NCBI taxonomy): domain Eukaryota; kingdom Metazoa; phylum Arthropoda; class Malacostraca; order Decapoda; family Penaeidae; genus Penaeus; species Penaeus vannamei. The sequence goes on from NW_020871267.1 coordinate 463,804, forward strand.
TTGTTATCATTATCACTATTATCATTATCATTGTTATTATTATCATTATTATCGTTATCGTTATCATTATCATCATCACCACCATCATCATTATCATCATCAAGCATCGTTGTAATTATTACTAGAATTATCATCTTTATTCTTATCATATTTTTGTTATTAACAAAGGCGTTTTTATTGATATTATTATTACTATTATTATGATCATGATATAATTCTTGGTATTATATTTACCATATATTTTTATTATCAGTATCCTTATCATTATTATTTTCATTATCATCATTATTATTATTTTCATTATTATTATTATTATCATTATTGTTATTAGTATCATTATTTTCATTATAACTGTTATCGATATTATCATCATTATCATTATCATCATTATCCCTTTTGTTGTTATTATTATTATTTTTACAATTACTATTATTACCATCATGATTATCATTATTGTCATTATCATCAGCATCACTGTTCTTATTAAAATCTTTATCATTATCATCTTTGTTACTATTACTACTATTGCTACAACTATGGACTCTCTTCTACAGATACAACAAGTATTATCTTTATCATTAACAGTATAATTTTCATTGCTACTTTCATGGTATTTCGTACTATCTTAACTGCTATCTTTATTACTTTCCTCTGCAAATATTGTAGATTTTGCAGCAAAAGTTTCGCAACCTATAAATACTGCCAGTGTTGTTGGTTTTCGAAATCTAATGAAAGCTGGCGATAGTCATTGCATAAACTTTGCTCGTGGCCAGAACAGAAAGTTTGTCTGGCAGCAAAACAGCGTAAATGAAAGAATGAAAAGTTTGTTTTAATATTTTCCTTCTCTCTCTCTCTCTCTCTCTCTCTCTCTCTCTCTCTCTCTCTCTCTCTCTCTCTCTCTCTCTCTCTCTCCTCTCTCTCACTCTCTCCTCTCTCTCTCTCTCTCTCTCTCTCTCTCTCTCACGAATGTTTGTATATACAAATTAATTTTGCACATTCATGTATACACGGGAGCCAAATATTGCTTACATC
>NW_020871267.1:499835-502335 GCF_003789085.1 Penaeus vannamei
AATAATAAAATAATAATATAATAATGATAATAATAATAATAATAATAATAATAATAATAATAATAATAATAAATAATAATAATAATAATAATAAAATATATAATAATAATAATAATAATAATAATAATAATAATAATAATAATAATAATAATAATAACAATAATGAAATATATAATTATAATGATAATTAATAATATAATGATATAATGATAAATAATAATAATGATAATAATAATAATAATAATAATAATAATAATAATAATAATAATAATAATAATAATAATAATAATAATAATAATAATAATAATATAAAAATAAATAATAACAATAATAATGATGATAATAATAAATAATAATAATATAATAATAATGATAATATATAATAATAATAATAATAATGATAATAATAATAATAATAAATAATAATAATGATAACGATAATAATAATAATAATAATAATAATAATAATAATAATAATAATAATAATAATAATAATAATAATAATAATAATAATAATAAAGATAATAATAATAGTAATGATGATAGCAATGATAGCAATTATCATCATTATCATTATCACTATTCTTCTTCTTCAGCTTTTATTATTATTATTATAACTATTATTATTATCAGAATCATCATCCTTATTGTTACTAGTATTGTTATTATTAATATTATAATTAATATTATCATTATCATTATCATAACTATTACTCGGGGAGCAGGCGAAAATGCACTTTATCAAAGGAATTGATTATAGATAGTAATAATAATAATAAAAACAATAATTATAGTTACAATGATAATGATGATAATGATAGTGATGCAAATAGTAATAATAATAATAATGATAATAACAATGATAACATCACTAATGATAATAATGATAATAATAGTAGTAGGCGCTCATGATGGTAATAATGATAACAATGACACTATAATAACGACAATAAAATGATAATGGTAATAGTAATAATACAACAATAGTGTTAAAAAATAACAACACAACTGATAGTAATGATAATAATGACAATAACTGTAAAAATAACAGTAACTATAAACAGCATGCATATAAAAAGGAGTTCATGTTGCAATTTCGTTAATGCAACAGACCTGATCACATTTTAAAGGCCTAGTGGAGGTGCCAGAAGGGTGTTGAGAAAAATTGGAGAATGAAAATATAACCTAAATACGTCGAGATACGAAGGAAAGGGATATAAAACATGGAAGAAATGAGAAAATGAAGAAGACTCTCTCTCTCTCTCTCTCTCTCTCTCTCTCTCTCTCTCTCTCTCTCTCTCTCTCTCTCTCTCTCTCTCTCTCTCTCTCTCTCTCTCTCTCTTTTATTGCAAAGAAGAGAGATTTGAGAAGAATGTGGAGGCTCACAATTGAATAAGTGAAGGAATTAATACTGGAGGGAGACTGTGAGAGGATGCAAAAGATGGAGAGAATGAAGGAGGGACATAAAGAATGAAAAATTAGAAAATGATCATTGCATTAGTAGTTATAATGATAAAACTGATATAGATACCAACAAAAAGAATCAAAATCAATAATAAGAATAATGATACTACTGAAATAACAATATCATCATAATCACTATAATCATTATTATTATTGCTGATATCACCATCGCTATTATCATTATTATTATTATTATTATTATTATTACCATTATCAGTACTATTATCATTATAATTTTTATTATTACTATCATTATTATCATTATCATTATCATCATTATTAGTAACAATGATAATGATAATGATAGTAATACCCATAATATAACTTTTATAATGATAATAGTAACAATAGCAACGATGATAATGATAAAAATAATTTGATAATGATAATAGTAATAATGATATTAACAGTGTACAATGAAGAAAATGATAATAATAACAACAAAAAATAATATTCATCATTATTACTGATATCATTATCAGCCATATTATCAATATTATTATTATCATTATCGTTATTATCAATATCATTATTATTATCACTATCATTATCATTAACATTATAACTATTATTATCATTATCATTATTGTTATTAATGATTAAAGTAATACTGATCATGATGATAATGGTTATAGTAATATTGATAATAACACTAATGTCAATAATGATTATAATAATGATGATAACAAAAATGATAAAAATAATTATGATAGTGATAACACTGATAATAACAGTAGTAGTGATAATAACCATCGTCAGCAGCAGCAGCTACATAACGGTAATGACAGCAGATGAAATGAAAAAACGGGATCAGTCTGTCAGTCTTTTTATCTGTCTACCTCTATATCTTTCTATCTACCTATCTATTAATCTATCTGTTTATCTATCTTTCTATCTATCTATCAGTCGGTAAATCTGTTCACCTGTCTACCTGTCTACCTGTCTCTCTATATATCTATCTCTGTATCTATCTATCTACACATCTGATTATTTTTCTTTGTATTGGTCTATTAATCTGTTTATCTGTTTAACTCTC
>NW_020871267.1:513032-515532 GCF_003789085.1 Penaeus vannamei
GTGAGATGAGTTTTTATGAGTTGGATGCGTTTGGTAATGAGTTCGGTGATGAGTTTGGTAATGAGTTAGGTGATGAGTCAAATGAGTTAGGAAATGAGCTCGTAAGGTAATGGGTCTGATAAGTAAGATAATGTTATGTGATGAGTCTGATGAGTTAGGAAATGAATTAGGTGATGAGTCACATGAATTAGGAAAGTCTGATGAGTTAGATAATCTGTCAACGTAAGTGCCTGAAGATGAGGAAAGTTTATTAAATGAATCAGATGAGTTATGCGGTGAGTCGCATGAGGAGTTTTTAAAATGAATCAGATGAGGTCATAGGTCGGAGGATGAGTCAGGCAATGGCTCAGGTAATGAGGAAGATAAGTTATGTGATGAGTCGGATGATGAGTCATATGATGCGTCAAAAGATTCTGTTGCGTGAGTCAAAGTCACCCGATAGATCAGATGAGTCAAGGAAGATTAGCAAGAGAAGTCAGTTCATGAGTTACTCAGATTCAAAGGATGAATCCAATGAGTCGCGAGATGAATCGTATAGGTCAAAAGATGAGTCAGATGATAGATTGGTTTGTATGTATTCTATCTATCTATCAATCTATCTGTCTATCTATCTGTCTATCTATCTATCGGTCTATCTATCTATCTATCCATCTGTCTGTCTGCCTGTCTATCTATCTATCTATCTATCTATCTATCTATATCTATATATATATATATATATATATATATATATATATATATATATATATATATATATATATAATATATATATATATCACCTACATGCCTAACAATCTGCTTATCTATCTACCAATCTATCTATCTATCTATCGATCTATCTGTCTATCTGCCTGCCCATCTATCTATCTATCTATCTATCTATATCACCTGTCTGCCTAACAATCTGCCTATCTATCTACCTGTCTATCTATCTGTTTCCTTATGTCCTTATATTCCTACCTACTTAACATCTATCTTCCGAGCTCCCTACATACCTACCTTTCATGAGTATATTGAGATCCACACACACAGTAAATAAGAAATGAGAAATAGAGAGATAGATAGGTAGATGGATAAAAAATAGTTGGCGCATGCATTTGTTTTTTAATATATTATCCTATTTTCATGCAGTGATCAACCCCTCTCGAAGGTGAGATATAATGAAGAAGAAACAAGAAAGAATGAAGATTAGTTTATATATACATACATACATAATACATACACACACACACACATATATATATATATATATATAATATATATATATATATATATATAATATATATATATATATATATTATACACACAACACACACACACACACACACACACACAACACACACACACACACACACACACACACACACACACACACACATATATATATATATATATATATATATATATATATATATATATATATATATATATATATATATATATATATATATAAATTACAAAAATAAACAAAATCCCCTCTTGATTGAATGACACGCGGATCATTCATAGAGTGTAATAAAAATCCCATATTATAGTTTTTATATTCTCTCTTCCTCCTGAATTTCCGTGCAGTTGCGAAGGTAAACTGATCATCCAACGGATCGTGCAACGGAGGCTGCAGGACATTTTGCTGACGTTGATGTTGATCTTGATGTTAATCTTACTAAAGGTTATGTTTAGCTTTTTTTTTTTTTTTTTCTGTAATACTGTGATATTCAATACTATTTTTCCTGTATTTCGTCATCTCATTTTAATTATAGACATAACTAGAAATATTTTGAAAAGACGTGAGCGTAAAATGCAGAAATGGTAGGGAACGAATGGTTATTTCGTAAAAAAAAAAATAAAAAAATTTTTTATTTACGTGTAATTTTATGGATACATCATACAGCTCTTTTACTTAACTGGTCATTACTGCATGCATGAGATTAAATTTATTAAATTCATATTTTTGAATAAAAGCTTATACGCAATAGATACATGGAAACATTTTTAAAATTGTATATGACCTTTATAACCCTTGTTGCCGGTATATTAATGATGCTTCCATCAAATGAATCATTTTTTTTCATGCTTTTGTGCTAATCACATTAACACGTGTCATCACAGGTGAGAATGTTTACCTTTGCATCGCGTTAAGTTGATGATATCTTAAAAATCTAGCTCTCTCTCTCTCTCTCTCTCTCTCTCTCTCTCTCTCTCTCTCTCTCTCTCTCTCTCTCTTCTCTCCTCTCTCTCTCTCTCTCTCTCTCTCTCTCTCTCTCTCTCTCTCTCTCTCGCTCTCTCTTCTCTCTCTCTCTCTCTCTCTCTCTCTCTCTTTCACATTTCTCCTCGGAAGAGCGGGGACAAAAACTAGAAATTCTCGACTCGTGACATTTCTCCTCCTTTTCTCTTCCCTCGTTTCTTTTTTTCTCTCTCTTTTTCTTGTTTCCTACATAGAAAGTAAAATAAAGATGTAGAGAGAGAAAATAGAGAGAAAGAGAGAGAGAGAGAGAGAGAG
>NW_020871267.1:518032-523032 GCF_003789085.1 Penaeus vannamei
CTATATCTATCTCTCTATCTATGTGCCTATTTCTCTCTTTCCATAACTACCTAAACAAATACAAGCATACATACGAACATGTTGCAACAGGAACAACGAAGGGAAGGGCAAGAAAACACGAATATGCCGAAGGCCTTTTCACTATTGCTTCGTCAGGGCATATGTGTGTGTGTGTGTGTGTGTGTGTGCATAATAAATCCAAGAAAAAGCCTTCCAATATCCAAATCCCTTTCTCTCTCTGTAGAATTTACATATGCCCGGATTATCCTCTCTTGGGATCAGGTCCATTTTCGTTCCAGGAGGATTAGTAACCAGTACCAAGGAATGTAAAACGTACATCAGCTGAATCCGTCTTAGAGTGCCTGTTCTGTATTAAGTGGATTGCTCGAAGAGGATTAGGTTCTGGACATAAACCATAAGGTATGTCAATCTCCGTTTGTATGTAAATCTTTATGTGTGCATCTAATGGTTCACGCACATACACACACATGCACGCACATGTACACACACACACACACACACACACACACACACACACACACACACACACACACACACACACACACACACACACACACACACACACACACACACACACACACACACACACACACATACAAACACAGACACACACACCTAATAGGTTTGTTAACACTATTTTATTTTACGGCATAGATCTAGAGGTACATAATGTTAGTACATGAAAAGTTAATCAAAACAAATAAGATTATTATATAAATAGAAAAAACATCTTATTCTATAACCAACGAAAAATAGAAATAAGCAAAGAAAACGACAAATAAGAAAAGAGAAAAGGAGCATAACAATAAGCAAAAATAGACAAACAAATGAAAAACAAACAAACAAACAAATAACAAAGAATAAACAAAAACGAAAATAACAGAACAACGAAAAGAAAGAAAGAAAGAGTAAAAAAAAGGTAATCGACATTTAAAACGAGATGCATTCAAACCCGATAATGCAATTACCTCATTAACATAGTAACAAGCCTTTCCAACAGATCTCGTATTATATTATAACGTCAGACAACAGGAGAATGAGAAAAAAATACCGTATTGTCATTTTTGTGATGGTGGGATACGAGCAACAATATATATATATATATTTTTTTTTTGATAAAATGTCTCGGTTTAATTTGGAAATGATATTTATGGCATATTTTGGATTTGATTATACGTCCTTTTTATAGAATAAGGTCGTATGCTAGGTTCAGAGAAGGATGAATGGATATCTTAGTGATATTAGTAATGGTATAAGGAATAGGGATCTATCTAATCTATCTATCTATCTATCTATCTATCTATCTATCTATCTATCTATCTATCTATCTATCTATCTATCTATCTATCTATCTATCTATCTATATATATATATATATATATAATATATATAATAATATATATAATATATATATATATATATATATATATATATATAATATATATATATATGTATATATATATATATATATATATATATATATAATAGAACAAAATATAATACCAAAACAGTATATAGAGAGCCTGTATCTTTTTAACTATAAAGATTAATGGTGGTATTCAATCTATGTATACTTGCGTGTATGACTATCTGTTTGTCACTTTTGGACAAATTATCTCTTTAATGAACCAATTTAGCATTCAAATTAGAAATAGCTTCTCGCCTACAATTTCAGGTCTAATTGCCGTCGTAATTTGACTGTTATTTTTGTTTCCATTTGTAAAAAAAAAAAAAAAAAAATACTCCGGTGATATATTCTGCAAAGGAAAATGAGGACATTAAATAGAATGTAAATACGAATACATACATTCACAAATGTTTCACGCAGCACTACACACACACACGCACACACACACGCACACACACACCACACACACACACACACACACAAACACACCACATTCAAACACACACAAGTAAACGCGCGCGCACGCACACACACACAAAACACACACACCACACACACACAAACCACACTTACACACACAAACACACACAACACACACAACAAACAAACACACACAACTCACATTCACACACCAGCCTCCTCCCTCCCCCAGACCCCTACCCGCCCCTCCCTCCACAAACGCACCATCCCCCCTCCCTCCTCCCCCCCTTCCCCTCCCCGCTACCCCTTCAACCCAAACCTCGCAAATATTGACGAAAAGTCCCCAACAGAAGCATTAAAGACAAATTCAGCTCAACACTTGACGGTTATATCTCCGAAATACCTACACTTCACGTACATTCCATTTGCGTTATATCATTCCCTGTCAGATTCAAGCTTTCGTTGTTTATAAAGTTAAGAGGTGGAGTGAATTCATTTGCAAAGGGGAGGGTGTGTTGGGTATTCTATTTTCTCTCTGTTTTTTTTTTTTTTTTTTTTTTTTTTTTTTTTTTTTTTCTAAATATTTTTCTGTCTGTGTTTTAGTGATTTTGTTATATTTTCTCTGTCTCTTTGCTTGATTGTTGTTTTTTATCAATTTATTTTTTTGTTTTGTTTTGTTTTTTTTTTAGTCTGCCAGTCTCTCTCTCTCTCTTACTCTCTCTCTCTCTCTCTCTCTCTCTCTCTCTCTCTCTCTCTCTCTCTTCTCTCTCTCTCTCCTCTCTCTCTCTCTCTCTCTCTCTCTCTCTCTCTCTCTCTCTCTCTCTCTCTCTCTCTCTCTCCCTCTCTTTTCCTCTCTCTCTCTTTCTATTCTCTCTCCAGGGACATAAGGAGACAGATAGATAGACAGCTGGATAGATAGATTGGTAGATAGACAGACAGATGGTTAGGCAGACAGGTGATATATGTATATAGATAGATAGATATACAGGTAGAAAGATAGATAGATAGTTAAATAGAATGTCTCTCTCTATCTATCTTTCTCTCTATCTCTCTCTCTCTCTCTCTCTGTATCTGCATCTTCTCTCTCTCCCTCGTCATTGTCTGTCCGAAACGATTCACATCAAAGTTGAAAACAACGACACAGAAGACAGAGAAAACGAGGAAAGAGAAAAAAAAAAAAAAAAAAAAAAAAAAAAAAAAAAAAAAAAAAAAAAAAAACAGGAAAAGTAAATAATTCAGAAAAAGATCATACAAAACAGAAAAAACGAAGAAAAGAGAGAGAAAGAAGGAAAGAAAGAAACCAAAGACAAGAAAAAGAAAAGAAAACGAAAATATATGTTTTTTACTCTGATACCATCTTCCAGAACCTCATCATGCACACAGTCCCCTTGATCTATTTTGGTATCAAATGACTTCTTAGCTGGTGCCTTTGCTAAACTGTGTTCTCGTAATATTTTCCTTTTGGCGAAACATTATTTTAATCTATAACATTAATTTAATCTATAATAGATATACTTAGAATAAAGAAATGTGTTGAGTATATAGGACTATGAGGGCTTTGCTAAACTGTGTTCTCGTAATATTTTCCTTTTGGAGAAACATTATTTTTAGGGATTTAATCTATAATACAAATACTTAGAATAAAGAAATGTGTTGAGTATATAGGAACTGATTATCAAATGAATATGAAAATGTGTTAGATATTTAGTGTTTACTAAACTGATTAACAGTAGAGAGAGGCAAATAGATAGATAGATAGATAGATAGAGAGAGAGAGAGAGAATGTGTTCATTTTTTCTTTCTGCTTTACTTTCTTTCTTTTTCTTTTCAAGAATGACGGGAATGACAGGAAAAAGAGAATCATTATTATGCTGATCTCATTTCTTCGCAATTTATTTTTTTTAGTTTCCATTTTACCTTTTTAAATGTCTTTTCACTCTCTCTCATTTCTTTTACTTCACTCTATTATATGAATCACATATTACAATACTATTTTAAATCTGCTAAGCCATCTAAGTAAAAGAGAAAGAAAGATAGAAAGAAAGAAAAACAAAACAGAGCACGAGAGAGAAACATTCAAACAAAAACAACAAAACAAGAACAGAACAAAACGAAAACAAAAGACAACCTAACAACCCGGCCTTCATTAATTAACACAGGAAGCCAAACCGACATTAATTCACGATGACACACGACACCAGAACGAGAATAGTTGCAAAGTATCGGCCATTCATCACTACGTGGTTGACACTTAGAATTAAAAAAAAAAAAAAAAAAAAAAAAAAAACAAGTGCTGGTAATGGGAACCTGTGACGAGAGCGTAGGGTTTTGAAATAGAAGTTGTGGATGATGGATGATGTGGATGGATCATGAGGGTCTGCGTCTTGGATATTTGGTTGACTGGATTTTCAAAATGGATTGATTGGATTGTGAAATTATGTGTTGGTGGGATGAGGTTGTGAATGGTAGGATTCGTGTGGAAAACGGGATATTTGATTTCATTCATAAATCCGTACGTCCGTTTTTAAGCAACAAATCCGAGTTATAAAAGCATGCACTGATGCACACACAGACCCATATGTTCAAAAGAAGAGAGAGAGAAGAGAGAGAGAGCAGACAGACAGACAGAGAGAGAGAATGTGTTTATTTTTTTTATTTTTTGTCAGTTTTCTTCTTTTCTTCCTTTCCTTTTTTTTTATTCTTTAGTTTCCTTTTACCTTTTTAAATGCCTTTCCCACTATCTCTTATTTATTTACTTCACTCTATTAGCCATCCAAGTAAAAGAAAGAGAAAGAGAGAAAGAAAGAAAAACAAACAGAGCACCGAGAAAAGAACATACAAACAAAAACAACAAAAACAACCACAGAACAAAACGAAAAAGACAACTAACAACCCGGCCTTCATTAATTAAACACAGGAAGCCAAACCGACATTCATTCACGATGACACACGACACCGAACGGAGATAGTTGCAAAGTATCGGCCCATCACATACTGTGGTTGACACTTTGAATCACAGATAATATTAGAATTATGTAGAATATGATATTTTAAATCTAATAGAGATAACCAAATAAACNTATATATATATATATAATATATATATATATATATATTATATAATATAATATATATAATATAAATATATATA
>NW_020871267.1:538032-540532 GCF_003789085.1 Penaeus vannamei
ATATCGGTTCTAACTCACAGAATTAAGAATTCTTCCTTAGATCTGATACACATCCTTACCAGAAACCAAATTCACACAACAGTACAGCGAAATTGTCTGTGAATATCAACAGAGCTTTGCATATCCATTTAATCTGTCTATGTGTCCTTTTCATATCAATTTATATTTTACCAACAGAAATCTCGCAACTAAGAGGGAAAAAAATCAAAAGAATTGACTGGAGTGAGATCTTACTACATAGTTTTACAACGCTGTGACTTCAATGCTTTGTTATTCCTTTTGATTTCTGTTGTGACAGGTATAAAATTATCGAAAGTAGGTGATAAACAATATAAACATGATCAGATTTTAGCAGGGATCACGGAAGAAGTATATATATCCTCTGAATCCTAATGCAGTCTAATGAAAGGCTCCTTGTATGAAATATAATAAGTATTCTATCACTACAACGAGTGCTACAGGGGTGGGGTGGGTGAATAAAACATATTCATACAGGGGAATTTCAATGCTGTAACGTTTATAAAATAAAATGTAAAATCAGTAAGCTTCTTCAGGTATACTTTGAAAGGTTAACTTTTTACACTGGTGAAAGCTCTAACAATATTACGCACTTTACTTTCAAGAACCGAAGCAGTAAAACAGATTTGAAAACGCTATGACGGTGAGAGAAAAGATATCTTGCCATATAGAATCCACTTGTTCTGGAACAATGTGTAGTATAAAAGAATAAAGACTCAGGATTTTTATTTGTACAGTTCCAAACTTTAGATAAAGCTCAGAAGCGGATGGAATCGTACGTTCTTGGAAATACTAATAATCTAAGATGTAAGATTCCATGCCCATTTATTCAGACAAAGGTAACAGGCATATAAGTAAAATACAAAAAGCGTTGATATATGTACTGACCACACATTTTATTAGTTCTAAGTATTATAAACAATTACACTAATGGGCATTACGAATATCACAAATATATTTGTTTTTAAAAGGAGCACATGATGAATATATTCAATAATAACCTATAAGATATCCATTTTCAAGCACACACACGCCAATGGATACTGGTATACACACACACACATATATATACATATACATTTTCTCATTCTCTATAAGTATGTGTGTGTGTATTGTGTATGTATATTTATAGATATATGTATGTATACTTCACACCTTCCACACCCGAGTCCAGTTGACCCACCTCTGGGTGCCCTCCATCTCTCCCTCGAAAAAGCGCTGCGAGCTAACCCCCCTTTCCAAACACCTGCCCCCGAGGCGAGCTACCGCATAAAAGGACACGCCTCGTCAGGTGAGAAAAGGAAGATGGAGACAGGTCTAGCTCTGCCACACCACGTCCTCGACTCATGGGGGTTTCACATCTACCTTTAACAAAAACCCTCGAACCCCCTTTCATTCACCTGCATTAAGGCCACCTCTCTTGTTTACATTTAGTGGCAGTGGTGCTTCCTACCTCTATCTTGTTATCTTCAGTTAAAAATGAAAGGGATGACACAGTAAAATTCATAATCCTTGAGTGAATTTCTAGTAGAGGTGACAAGTAGATGGGTTAAGGGTTCATGCAAGTAATCAACACACACACACACACACACACACACACACACACACACACACACACACACACACACACACACACACACACATAACGAGGTGTTAGAAAAGTTGCAGGACCGATGTCAAAAGATTTATTTCAAACATAAAGCTAATGATAGTTCAGCAGCGTTCATACTGCACCGTGAAGCCATAGATGTGGCGCCCGATTATCTGATACTCGCTATACCTCAAATCTCGGTAGTGTTCAGTGCCCCTGCAACGTTAAATCTTTGTTCCTTTCCTCAATAGTTTAAAGTGTACATTCGTGTGTGTGTGTTTCCTCTAACAATTGTCAGAATGGGAGTTACTAAAAGACATCTTTACTGTTTATCTTTATGAACAATTGTTGTATATCAATACTCTTATGCTGTTAGTCTCAAGTGTGCTTGTCTGTGCAAAGTGGGCACGTGTAAGGTTTAAAGGACATGGGCTTCTCTCTTGCTTCGGCGAGCAGGGAGAAGAGACGCTAGCGTGCGTCATGCCCAGGCGTGATATGGGCGGAACGGAACGCTTGTGCCTTGGATAGCATTAAGATACTCACATAGCAACATGGTATAATTATATAATGCACAGTTAGCACCGGATCTAACCGTATAAAATATCTACATGAAAGTGTACAAGTAGAAAGCAGTAGGTAAAAAAAGAAAAAAAAAATCAAAGGATAACTAGAAAATATATGATAGCAGTGGTAGTGAATATATTGTGATGGTGATAATGAAATTGATGGACATGATCATGACAATGACGATGATGGTGATGGTGATAACAGCACAGGAAGAAAAATAATGATAATGAAAAATATAATATAATAATAAATCATAACCATAATGATGAAATTGATAACAATAATAATAGAAATAATGATAACATTAAAATGACAAACAAATGT
>NW_020871267.1:573032-575532 GCF_003789085.1 Penaeus vannamei
GTTCTTTTGATATCGTAAAGGGCCTTTATTATTTTGCTTTTGGTCCGCGCGTGCAATTTCTGCAATGATGCATCTATTCTGTGTTTGGTAGACGAGGTTTTATAACAGAAATTAATGGTGGTAATGGTTTTCTTGAGCCTAACGAATATGAAAGTGATAATAACGATGGAAATGATAACTAGCAAAATGCTTATAGTAATAATGATACAGGCAACCTATTATGTCAACTTCGACAATAATTACTATAATAATCCGGCAATAAGTACGATGATTATGATATAAATTATAGTAATTATAGTGATACTGATGAAAGATAATAACTACTAACATTAATAAGGATAGCAAAATAACAATAACAATAAAAATAACAATAATGATGATAACGATGATGATAATAATAACGATGATAATAATAATAATGATGATAATGAAGACAACAATCATTAAATAATATTGATAATAATGATAATGTTAATAAAAATAACGATGAAAAATAATAAGACAAATAATGATAACAGCAAAAATCATCATAAAAACAACAATAACAGTAATGAAAAGGATGATGATGATAATGATGAAGATGATGACGAGGATGAGGATAATGATGATGATGATTAGGATGATTAGGATGATCATGATGATGAAGAGGACGACGACTATGATGATGATAATTATGATAATAATGAACATAATAGTGATAATGATAATGATCACAATAATGATAATGACAATAATAACAATAACAAATCATAATAATAAAACAATGATAACAATGATGATATTCAGAATAATAATGATAATGATGAAAATAATAATGATAATAGCACTATTATATAATAGAATAATTATTATTATTATGGGATGATGATGATGATGATGATGATGATGATGATGATGATGATGAAGGATGAATAAAATAATAATAATAATAATAATAATAATAATAATAATAATATAATATATTATTATTATTATTATTATATATAATATACAATAATAAACCACATGGTAATGATAATAATAATATAAAAACAGATAATGATAATGATAATGAAAATAATAATAACGAAAATATAATATAATATGATATCAATAATACAATAATAATATTGATATCAATCATAACAACATAATAAGAAATAAAGATAATGATAATACAGTGACATTAGAATAATAATAATAATATAATTGATTACCAAATAATAATAAACAGAGAGAGTACATACCTCCGTCAAGGCAATATCACTAATGCAATAAAAATTAACACATTTGAAGAATTCCACGAAAAATCCCCTTTTCTCAAATAAACCTTTATCACCATCTTGGTGGAGATGGTAAAGGTAATTATTATAATGATAGTTATTTTTCTTCCCAAGTCAATACGGGTAAATGATGCAATCATAAAAAAAAAAAAAAAAAAAATCATGGATCCGCATCATGAGCCGGATCGCCGTCAAAATCTAATCTAAGCTAGTCTAAGACACTTTCCTTATATTATATATATATATATAATATATATATATATATATATATATATATATAATAATATATAATTATATATATTATATATATATAGTATATGTGTGTGTGTGTGTGTGTGTGTGTGTGTGTTGTGTGTGTGTGTGTGTGTGTGTGTGTTTTTTCTGATGGAGGATACAAAACGCTGTCATAGCTTTTATTTGTCTATTTATCTGTCTATTTTTTTCAATTTCACACTTCTTTTGCCCTGAAATATCTGGATACTTTTTACTTGATGTAAGGTTAAAGGGAGTGCTTAACTTGTTTTTTTTATCATAATTACTGACTATCTGGTCTTGTTATTTAATTCATCCATATTGTCATCCGTTTTACAGTTGTAATTATTTTTATTTCCTGATTGTTATGAATTGAGATGCTTCCGCACCATCATTGTTATACATGATATCAATTGCATTAGTTTATTGTCACTAAACATCACTACTAAAAAAACACCTTAATAATAAAACTCAAAAGCAAAATAATCTAAATAAAAACGTCATCATCCGCGGAATTTCATCACTATTCACGGAACGTCTTCAGTATTTTTGGAATTTCATCGCTAGGTGCTGTATAGCATCTAGTGAGAGAGAGAGAGAGAGAGAGAGAGAGAGAGAGAGAGAGAGAGAGAGAGAGAGAGAGAGAGAGAGAAGAGAGAGAGAGAGAGAGAGAGAGGAGAGAGAGAGAGAGAGAGAGAGAGAGAAGAGAGAGAGAGAGCGCAAAGACGAGGCAGAAATGCTTCCGTATAAAAATATGGACAAGTGCCGTGGAACACGTAAAAAATCAGAAAATGTCTGAAAAAAATATCAGACAAGAATTAATTTGAAACCTTTAACAATGATAAGAAAACTATTAATCCATATATATGACTGCAAGAAATTATGGCCATTATTAACAGCGTATTTGAAGGATAATAGCGACATCTATTATTACATTAAAGATTAAGAAAAAATTAAGAAATAGCAAATGGTGGCATTTAGTACTG
>NW_020871267.1:595532-598032 GCF_003789085.1 Penaeus vannamei
ATGTTATTATTATCACTATTTTATTGTAATCACAATTATTATCATTATTATCCTTCTCATTATCTTTATTATAATAATTTTACTTATCATTAATATCATCATGGATAATATTTTCATTGTCATCTTCATCATTGATACTATTATCATTATCATTAATGTTATTAATATTATCATTATGATTATTACTATTATTGTTATTAACAATATTATTATTATTATCAATATTATTATCATCAACAGCATTATCATTATTATCATTACCTTTATTATTATTATAATAACTGTTATCATTATTATCATCATTATTATCATCATCGTTATTACTATTATCATTATTATTATCACTATTATTATCATCATCATCATAATCATTACTATTATTGTTACAATTATCAAAATCATCATTATTATCATTATCATTACTATTATTACCAGCATTATCATTAACGCTATTATTAATGCAGTTAATACCAACATCACCATCACATCGTTATCATCATTACTGGTACGATTATAATTATCAACAGCATGGTATATTTTAATTTTGATAATGATAATCTTAATGATAATAATGATAATGATAATAAATAATGAAACTACCAGTGATGATAGGAAAAAGTATATCAGCAGTATTACTGACACAACACAAACACAACTTAATCATTGTTATAGATCGTCCTAATAATAATGATAGATTATCTTTTATTATCTGAAATGTCGTTATAAATTATGAAATTTATAACGAGTTTCAATAATGATGATAATAAAATAAAATATATAATGTTTGTAATATCAAAAACACAACAATAGTGATGATAATGATATAAAATATAGTACTCATAATAATGAAAATAGTGAGAGTAATAATGATAACCATGATGATGATAATGATAATAGTGATAATGATGATAATACTATTTATAACAATAACAATAGTAATAGTAATAACAATGCTTATGATGCTACCAATAAGAATAATAGTAATAATATTAATAGTAATGATGTTAGTAATAGTCATGATACTAATAACAATAATAATGATGATAACAACAATAGTAATATTGATAATAGTAATAATAAGGATGATCATAATTATGATAACGAGACTAATGATAGTTATGATGTTAGTAGAAATAATTATAATAATGCTGATAACAATGATAAAAGTTAGTATCAATAAAGGAAATATTAATTATAAAAATAATGATAATGATAATAGTTATAATGATAATATTGATAGTGATAATGATAACAATAGCAGTGGGGACGATGATAATATTGTTTATGATAACAGTAACAGAAATAATCGTAGTGATAAAAGCATTTATAGCTATAATGGAAGAAAAACAATGATGATAATAATCATTTTGACAATATTGATCATGGTAAAGAAAAATGATCATAATGCTGACAATGGCAGTGATAAGAGTAATAACGATAATTCTGATGTTAAAGATAAACAAACGAAGATTTTGAGAGTTTAAGAGTAAAATTTTATTCTTGTCATCATACTCTTCACCTTCTTTCAGAGGCTCAGAATGAATATCATGTTCTTTTCCTGTCGACATATAGAATTTGATTCAGTAAAAAAAAAAAAGAAAAAAAAATCTCGTAATTAGTTTTATTATTGTGCACATAGCAATGATACAAATTCTAATCACAAGATGTGAGTTTTCTGTGTCCAGGCCATCGTCACGCCGGTGGATCAGAATGTCCGCTTCTGACACGCTCTTTCCCCTTCGGTTAACTGAATTTTGTATTGGGCGTCGTTCCGTAGCGTCAACGTTAGGCGGAAGCACGTTCTCTTAGGTGTGTGTGTTGGGCGATTGATCGGTAGAGAGATGGAGAGATAGATAGGTATATAGATAGTTTGATATAAAGAACATATGGGAAAGTGTATGGATGTATAGATAGACAGAGATATACATAGAGATATATAAATAAACACACACATACACACATACATACATATATATATTATATATATATATATATATATATATATATATATATATGTGTGTGTGTGTGTGTGTGTGTGTGTGTGTGTGTGTGTGTGTGTGTGTGTGTGGTGTGTGTGTGTGTGTGCGTATGTATTTGTGTGTGTGTTGGAATATATAATATATATATATATATATATATATATATATATATATATATATATATATATATATATATATATATATATGTACATATATATCATATATATACATATATATATATATATAATATATATATATATATATATATATATACTATATATATTATTATTATCTTTATTCTTTATTGCTACTAATGTTGTTGTTGTTATATCTGTTGTTGCTGCTGTCATTATGATTATTGTTGTTGTTTCCGTTCTTAATATTATGACTATTAATGTTTTTTTTATCATCGTTATTGCTATCATTGGTATTATCATCACCATATTTATTATCATTACATATTTATATTGGTATTATCAATTATCAATATCAATTATATTATTAACATTATCATCATTACT
>NW_020871268.1:0-17180 GCF_003789085.1 Penaeus vannamei
CGATGTCTGTCCTGTGATTTGTCTCAAGGTCGGATAGCAGCATGGATAACTCCACATCTGCTTTCTTTCCGTCACGATCTGTTCTGTGTATTGTCTCAGGGACGACCACGGTCCTCCCCCGATGTCTGTCTGTGTTACTTGTTCTTCACAAAGCGGGCACTGATCCCTTAGCGAAAGTCTTGTGTTCTTGTGATTGTCACATAAGGGGAAAAACAGACCAAGTTCACAGCGATGGTATCATGTCTGGTGTAATTGTTCTGAAAGGGAACAAAGACACGGCCCGATGTCTTGTTTGTACTGTAAGTTAGTCTCAGGGCAAGAACGGACACGAATGGTTCTGGTCGATGTGTTTGTTCGGGAAAGATCACTGGCTACGATGTCTATACAGTTGTAATTGTTCAGGGGAAAGACAAGCGATGTCTGTCTGAGTGTATTGTCTCAGGGCAAAAGACACGCAATCATATCTGTCTGTGTATTGGTCTCAGCAGCACAGGGAAAAGAATAACGCCGATGTCATGTTGTGTATTGTCTTCAGGGGGAAAGACACGCCGATGTATGTCTGTGTATTGTACTGCAAGGGGGAAAAAAGTCAGCGCGGAGTCTGTATGTGTATTGTCTCAGGGGAAAGGTAGAACGTCGGTGTGGGTTGTCTGGTCTTGGTATTGTCTCATGGGGAATATAGATGACCGTGCCGATGTCGTGTGTTGTGTGAGTTGTTCTCAGTGTGGAAAAGAACGAGATGTCTGTCTGGTGTATTGCGTAAGGGGAAAAAAGACGTAATGACCATGTCTGTCTTGTGTTATGCTCAGTGGGAAAAAGAGCCGATGTTGTTGTGTATTTCTCAGGGGAAAAGACACGTCGAATGTTAGTCGATGATATCTGTTAGGGGGTAAAAGATACACGCCGATGTCTGTAGTATGTTTGTATTGGATCTCAGGTAAAAAAGAAACGTAAGACCACGTCCGTTGTCTGTTGTGTATTAGTCTCAGGGGAAAAAGACACGCCGATGTACTTGTCTGTGTATTGTCTCAGGGAAAAAGGACACGCGATTGTCTATCCTGTGTATTGTCTCAGGGGAAAAAGACACGCCGATGTCTGTCTGTGTATTGTCTCAGGGGAAAAAGACACGCCGATGTCTGTCTGTGTATTGTCTCAGGGGGAAAAGACACGCACGATGTCTGTTGTGTATGTCTCAGGGGAAAAAGACACGCCGATGTCTCGTCTGTGTATTGTCTCAGGGGGATAAAGACACGACGATGTCTGTCTGTGCTTATTGTTCTCAGGGGAAAAAAGACACGACCGATGTCTGTCTGTGTATTGTCTCAACCGGAAAAAGCACACGCGATGTCTGTCTGTGTATTGTTCAGGGGAAAAAGACACGCCCGATTTTTCTGTCTGTGTGTATTGTCTCAGGGATAAAAGACACGCACGATGTCCTGTCTGTGTATTGTCTCAGGGGAAAAAGACACGCCGATGTCTGTCTGTGTATTGTCTAAGGGGAAAAAGACACGCCGATGTCTGTCTGTGTATTGTCTCAGGGGAAAAAGACACGCCGATGTCTGTCTGTGTATTGTCTCAGGGGAAAAGACACGCCGATGTTCTGTCGTGTGTATTGTTCTAAGGGGAAAAAGACACGCCGATGTCTGTCTGGTGTATTGTCTCAGGGGAAAAAGACACGCCGGTGTCTGTGTCTGTGTATTGTCTCAGGGAAAAAGACACGCCGATGTCTGTCTGTGTATTGTCTCAGGGGAAAAAGACACGCCGATGTCTGTCTGTGTATTGTCCTCAGGGAAAAAAGACCGCCGATGTCTGTCTGTGTATTGTCTTTAGGGGGAAAAAGACACGCCGTTGTGTTGTCTGTGTATTGTCTCAGGGGGAAAACACGACCCGATGTCTGTCTGTGTTATGTCTCAGGGGAAAAGACACGCCGATGTCTGTCTGTGTATTGTCTCAGGGAAAAAGACACCCGATGTCTGTCTGTGTATTGTCTCAGGGGAAAAAGACACGCCGATGTCTGTCTGTTGTATTGTTCTCAGGGGAAAAGACACGCCGATGTCTGTCTGTGTATTGTCTCAGGGGAAAAAGACACGCCGATGTCTGTCTGTGTAGTGTCTAAGGGGAAAAGACACGCCGATGTCTGTCTGTGTGTATTGTCTAAGGGGAAAAGACACGCCGATGTGTCTGTCTGTGTAGTGTTCAGGGGGAAAAAGACACGCCGATGTCTGTCTGTGTATTGTCTCAGGGGAAAAAGACACGCGATGTTGTCTGCTCATGTCTGTTGTGTATTGTCTCAGGGGAAAAAGACACGCCGATGTTCTGTCTGTGTATTGTCTAGGGGAAAAAGAACGCCGATGTCTGTCTGTGTATTGTTCAGGGGAAAAGACACGCGATGTCTGTGTGTGTATATTGTCTAGGGGAAAAAAGACACGTCCGATGTCTGTCTGTGTAGTGTCTCAGGGGAAAAAGACACGCCGAGTTCTGTCTGTGTTATTGTCTCAGGGAAAAGACAAATTGTCAGGGGAAAAAGACACGCCGATGTCTGTCTGTGTATTGTCTCAGGGGAAAAAGACACGCCGATGTCTGTCTGTGTATTGTCTCAGGGAAAAAGACACGCCGATGTCTGTTGTGTATTGTCTCAGGGGAAAAAGACACGCCGATGTCTGTCTGTGTATTTGTTCTCAGGGGAAGAAAGACGCGATGTCTGTCTGTGTATTGTCTCAGGGGAAAAAGAACGCGTGTCTGTCTGTGTTTGTCTCAGGGGAAAAGACACGCCGATGTCTGTTCTGTGTATTGTCTCAGGGGAAAAAGACACGCCGATGTCTGTCTGTGTAGTGTTAAGGGGAAAAGACACGCGATGTCTGTCTGTGTATGTCTCAGGGGAAAATACACACGACGTATGTAGCTGCTGTGTATTGTTCAGGGGAAAAAGCAGACGTGTCTGTCTGCTGTATTGTTCAGGGGATAAAAGTACAGCTCAAAGTAATGTTCTGATCTGTGTAGTGTCATAGGGGAAAAAGACACGCACGATGTTGTACTGTGTTATTGTCAATAGGGGAAAAAAGACAGCGATGGTCGTCTGTGTAGTGTTTCTAAGTAGGGAAAAATGACACGGACTCGTATCTGTACTGTGTATGTCTCAAGAAGGAAAAAGTGACAACTGCACACACCGATGTATAGTTACATAGTGAATTTTGATGATATCATAGTAGGTAAGATCACCGTCGATGTGTGATCTGTGTATAATGTCACTAAGGTAAAATGAACGCTGAGTATGTTATTTCTGTGTATTGGACTACAGGGGAAAAATGAAATAGCACCTGAGATGTCTTGTCTGTGTATTGGCTCGGGGAATAAGAATAGCCTGAATTAATCTGTTCTGTGTATTGGTACAGTGGCAATAAGTTACATCGCTCTGAGATTTGTTACCGTTTATCTGTGTATTGCGTTCAGTGAGTTTAAATGAACACGTACCGTTATTAGTCATGTCTGTGTAAAATATGTTCTCAAAGAGGGACAAGACACGTACGTTAATTGTCTTGTTAATGATATTGCTATATTAATAGATTTAAACGTAAAGAAGTCAACGCCCGTATGTCTTCACATGGATAATAAGTTTAATCGGAGGATATTATAAGGTAACGCTGAAATGTTGTCTGTTAGTATTGTATTCTGGGGGGCCAAATAACAACGCCGAATGTTTAGAGTCTGTGTATTGTCTAAGGGGCTAAAAGGACAGTATTATCGATGTCTCTTTGTGTATTGTCTCAGGGGCAAAAATATATATAAAACGTACTCGAGATGTCTCTCTGTAGTATTGTCTCTAGGGGAAAAAGACACGCCGATGTCTTCTGTGTATTGTCTAAGGGAGATATACATAGACAATATGACGACGATATGTATAGTCTTGATGTATTAGTTGGGGAAAAAAGACATCTGATATATATTATATATAAATAGTAACCGAGATGTCTGTACTGTGTATTGTTCAGGGGAAAGCAACATATATAAGCGAAGTCTGTCTGTGTATTTTGTCATCGGAAAAGAACGCAAGATTGTCTGTCTGTGTTTGTCTCAAGGGGAAAAGCAAACAAAAAAAAAACACAAATGATGATTAGGTCTGATAGGTATTGTCTAAGGGGAAAAGTAATCAACCGATTTATTGATTTCTACTGTGTAATTAGTTCCATGATGGGAAAAAGACGCCGATGTCTGTCTGTAGTATTGTCTATGGGGAATGAAGAAACCCGAAAATGTTGTTGTGTATTGTCTGGGGGGAAAACGACACGATGTCCTGTTGTGTATTGTTTCAGGGAAAGAAGACAGCGCTGAGTTGTCTGTCTGTGTATTTTAAAGGGAAAGATAAGACACGCCTGAGTCTCTCTGGTATTGTCTCAGGGGAAGACAGAAGTAGATGTCTGTCTGTGTATTGTCTAAGGGAAAGAACGTCAACACAAGAATGATTAATGTCTGAAGTATTAAAATGTCTAGGGTAAGAAAAAGACAACGCCGATGTCTTGGTTCTGTGTAATGTCTAGGTAGAAAGAAGGAGCCACGCGATGTTCTTCTGTTGTATTGTTCATGGGAAAAAGACCCCGATGTTACTGGTCTGATGTTAGTCTGAGGGGAACATTAATAGAAACGTCACGATGTCTGTTCTGTGTATTGTTAAGGGAAAAGAACGTATATTAGGTAATACGATGTATGTCTGTGTAATTGTCTATCCGGGAAAAAAATAGACCGATATATACCGATGATTGTCTGTTTGTCTCAGGGGAAAAGACACGGCCGATGTCTGTCTGTGTAATTTGTAAAGGGAAAGACACAATTAGTATAAGTACAACGCCGCGAATGTCTGTCTGTGTATTGTCTTGGGAAAAAAAGACACGCCGATGTCTGTCTGTGTATTAGTCTCAAGGGGAAAAAGAACGCGGATGTCTGTCTGTGTATTGTCTAAAGGGGAAAAGACACGGGATGTCTGTCTGTGTAATTGTCTTAAGGGGAAAAAACACGCCGATGTCTGTCTGTGTATTGTCTAGGGGAAAAAGACACGCCGATGTCTGTCTGTGTATTGTCTAAGGGAAAAGACACGCCGATGTCTGTCTGTGTATTGTCTAAGGGAAAAAGACACATGCCGATGTCTGTCTGTGTATTGTCTCAGGGGAAAAGACACGCCGAAATGTCTGTCTGTGTATTGTCTAAGGGAAAAGACACGCCGATGGTTGTCTGTGTATTGTCTCAGGGGAAAAAGATACACATCGACCGATGTTTATGTCTGTGTATTGTCTAAGGGGAAAAGTTGACAGTTCACGAATGTTCTGTCACTTATGTAATTGTTAAAGGGGATAATAGAACAGTTAGACAAACCGATGTTATCTCTGTGTATTGGTCTAAGGGGATATAAGACTATCTGCCGATGTTCTGTTGTGTAATTGTCTAAGGGGAAAGACACGCGAGTTGTCTGTGTTTTATTTGTATAAGGAGGATAAATGACAACATCAGTAAGTTTCTCTATCTGTGTATTGTCTATGGGGATAATAAAGACACGACGTAATATGATGTCTGATGTATTGTTCATCAGTGGGAAAAAAAAGACATCGCCGATGTCTGATCTGTTGTAATGTCTTAATGAGATAAAGATATATACACTGAATATGCTCGTTGTTGATATATTAGTTATATATAGGGGAAAAAGACACTGAAGTATAGCCGATGATCTGTCTGTGTATGTCTAATAAAGGGGAAAAAGAAACTATATAATATATAGTATCGAATGTCTGTCATGTAGTTTGTTAATAGGGGGAAAAAAAGACACGATAAATAAAATAATCACATATCAGTAATATATTATATATATTATATATATATATATATATATACTATATAATATATATATATGTATGTAATGTATAATACTATATGACGAATTCTCTGTTGTAATTGTCTATAAGTACTCACGGCGATACGAGCCACGATGTTCCTTCTGATGTAACAATTTGATTCACCGAGGCACCCGGACCTCACCGCTGTTGTCTGTTATTGTCTCAGGGGACACCCGGGACACACCTCGAATTGTCTATCTCTGTGTTCTATGTCTACAGGGAGAACACAACACCCTACCAGACTGTTACTTCTACTGTGTCATTGCTAAAGGGGAAAATGCACACGCTAATATAGTATATATTTAAATATATATATAATGAGGAGAGAGAGAGAGAGGAGAGAGCGAGCGAGACGTCTGGATCTACTGAAAGACATGTAGAAGAGGGAGATGGAAAAGGCAACAAGCATCCGGGCGGATAGGATGCACTGCACTGGTAGAGAATATGAGAATCTAGAAAGGGGGGAGAACGAACGCAACGATGTACTTCTGTGTATTGTGATATAAGGGGATAAAGACCCACAACGAATGTTCTCTGTGTAATTGTCCTAAAGGGGAAAAAGAAAAAAGCCGAGCGCCGATTCACTTGTCTGTGTATGTCTAAAAAGGAATTAAAGGAACACAAAACCGCAAATGATCTACTTCTGTGTCTTGGTCTACAGGGAAAACGACCAGCGATGTCTGCATGATGGGGTTTGTCTCAGGGGATAAAGAAACAACGTGGAGTTTACCTCTGTGTAAATTGTTCCTAAGAGTGGAGAAAAAAGAACACGCCGAATGTCTGTGAGTGTATTTGAGGTTGAAGGGGTATCGAGACACAAGCATGTTCATCTGTGTATTTGTTCTAAAAGATGGAGGAAAAACGACCACCGATGTCTGTCTGTGTATTGGGTCTACGGGGAAAAAGAACAACGATGTCTGTCTGTGTGATTGCTCAGGGGAAAAAGATTAGCAACGCCGATAGATGTCTGTTGTTATTGTCTAAGGGGATAATAGACACGAACCGGATGTTCTCTCTTGTGTATTGTTCTAAGGGGAAAAAGAACACAGCCGATGTTTTGTGTATTGTCCTCAGGTGGAAAAGAGCAACGACGAGATGTGTGCCTGTGTATTGGGGAAAAGTAACGATAATATAACAATAACATGAGCCGAATGTCTGTCTCGTGTATATTGTTCAGGAAGAGGAAAAATGAACAACGCGAAATGTTGTCTGTGTATTGTATGTCTTCTTAAGAATGGGAATAAGCAACAAACCAATCGTCCTCTCTGTGTATTTGTCTATATGGTTGGAAAAAGACACGACGACGATGATTGTCTGTGTCTTGTCTCAGGGGAAAAAGATCACGCCGATGTTTGTTGTGTAATTGTATAAGGGGAGTAAAGACAAATCGGATGTCTATCTGTGATATTGTTATCTAAAGGGAAAAGACAAACGTGATTCATTGTCGCTGTGTTTGTCTAAGGGGAAAGAAACCCAAGATGTACATGTCTGTGTAATTGTTCTCAGGGGAAATAAGAATCAACGGATTTATGATAGAATAGAAGACTAGACCGAGCCTGAATGTCATGTCTTAGTGTTTTTTCTAGGGGGATAATTAAGACAGGAGCAATTCTGTCTGTAGATAATTGGGGTCTCAGGGGAGAAAGACTACGCCGATGTCTGTCTGTGTATTTGTCTGGGGGAAAAAAGACACGCGAATGTCTGTTCTGTGGTATTGTCTGAGGGGAAAAAGACACGCGTGTCCTGTTTCTGTGTTTGTCTGTCAGGAGGGAAAAGACACCCGTCTGCTCTGCTTGTATGTGTCTGGAAAAAGAATACACGTTTACGTATTCTCTCATATACAGAGTCCCTGCATTCATTTATACAGTTATAACAAACACCGTGTCTTTCTGTGTATTGTCTAGGAAGAAACCCGATTCTGGCACTGATTGTATTTGTCTCAGGAAAGACACGTGTCCGAACATTAGCGTCGCAGTCTCTTCTGTTACTTGTCCTAGGGGAAAAAGACACCCGATGTCTGTCTGTGGTATTGTCTAAGGGGAGAAAAAAAAAAGAACACGTCCGATGTCTCTCTGTGTATTGTTCAAGGGAAAAAGACACCGCCGATGTCTGTCTAGTGTAATTGGTTAAGGGGATAAAGACACGCCGATGTATATCTGGTGTAATTTTGGGAAAAGACACTGTACGGACTTATTATTCGTATTATTTTACAGTATAGTAATTTATTCTTGCATTTCGCTCGCATGCCATTGAGCCGCTGTATCCTCCCGGAATGTTGTCCTGTGTATTGCGTCTATACAGGGGATAAAAGCCACTGGCAAAACGTTATTGTCTGTCCTGTAGTATCTGTTCCAATGGGAGAAAGGGAAAGCAACGCTTGCCTAACTGTCTGCTCCTGGTAGTATTGTTTGAGGGGGTAAAAGACCACTAGGCCGATGTCCGTCTGTGTTATGTCTGAGGGAAAAAAAAGGACACGCCTCCGCAATGTCTTCTGTGTATTGTCTAGGGGGAAAATAGACCACACTCCTCCGGGATGTCTGCCTGTGTAATGTTCAGGGAACAAGACACGGCGATGTCTGTCTGTTGTAAGTCTCACAGGGGAAAAGACACTGCGAATGCTTCTCTCTGTGTATTTGTTCTCAGGGGAAAAGACACCCCTGATGATCTGCTGTGTAGTATGTCAGGGGAAAAAGACAACGATTGTTACTATGGTCCGTCTGGTAGACTTAGAGAATTTAAATATTACCAGAGCATCGCGCGATTGTCCTCGTCTGGTGTTTTTCAAGGCGCGGGAATGTTGTCTGGTGTAATGTACTAAGTGGGAAAGTGACAACGCGATGTCTTGTCTGTATAATATTGTCTCAGAGCGGAAAAAGACACCGAGTCTGCCTGTGTATTGTCTTCAGGGGAACGGTAGGAAAAAGAACGTAATATCCGTCGTTCTGTCTGTGGTTGGTCTCAGGGGAAAAAGAACCGCGATGTCTGTCTGTGTATTGTCTCAGGGGAAAGAGCACGTACTATCTCTACGATGTCTGTCTGTGTATTGTCTAAGGGGAAAAGACGCCGATTGTCTCTCTGTGTATTGTCTCAGGGAAAAGAACAAACGCGATGTCTGTCTTGTATTGGTCTGAGGGTGGAAAACAACAAATACGATGTCTTGTCTGTGTATTGGTTTCAGTGGGAAAAAGACACGAAAGTACCGATGTTGTCTGTGTATTGTCCTAGGGAGAAAAAGCACGCCGGATGTTGGTCTGTGTATGTTCTGGGGAAAAAGACACAGCGGCGATGTCTCTCTGTGTAATTGTCTCAGGGGAAAAGACACAGCCGCCGATGTCTCTTGTGTATTTGTACCCATCGGCGGGAAAAGACCACGCGCCGGAGGTCTGTCTGGTAGTTTGTCTCAGGGGAAACAGACCGACTCGCCGCTCTGTCTGTGTGATTGGAGGTCTGGGGACAAAAACGACAACGTCGATGTCGTCTTTGTGTATATGTCTGAGGGGAAAAAGAAACCGCCAGCGATTGTCTGTGTATTAGGTCTACAGGGGAAGAACAAGACACCGCCGATGTCTCTCTGTGTGATTGGTTCAAGCGGGAAGCAGAGATACGCCGATGTTGTACTGTGTATTGTCTCAGGGGAAAAGAACGCGCATGTCTGTTGTGTTATGTCTCAGGGGAAAAGACCTGGCGATGTCTGGTTCTGTGTATTTGTCTATAGGGGAAAAAAGACTAAACGAAAGTTGTCGTGTATTGCTCAGGGGGAAAGACACTCGATGTACTGTCTGTGTATTGTCTGGGGAAAAAAGACACGCTGTATTACCTTTCTCCCTAACGTCCTCCTACCGACTCTCCGTTTTCACCCTCCTGATGACTAGTCGGATGTTTTGATGTGTATTGTCTCCCAGGGATAGAAGACACGCCCCGATGTCTGTCTGTGGTATTGTTGTCCTAGGGTGAAAATAGTTACCTATAGATAAGCGCATGTCGGTCTGTGGTCATTGTCTCAGGACTAAAAACCCAGCTTCTCCGATTCCGATTCTGTCTGTTGTTTTGTTCCAGGCGGAAAAAGACAGCCCCGATGTCTGTTGTGTATTGGTTTAGAGGGCAAAAGAAGACCTGCGTTAGAATAAAACTGTCTGTGATTGTCACTAGGTGGAAAAAGACACGCCGATACAGTCCTGATTCGTGTATTGATCTATAGGGAAGAAAGAAAGAACGATATGTCTGTCTGCTGCATTTTGTCTAAGGGGAAAAAGACAAGACGAAGTGTCTTGTCTGTGTATTGGAGGTCCTCAGAGGGAAAAAGCAACCCATCGCCGATGATCTGTTGTGTATTGGTTCTCAGTGGGGAAAAAGAACAACCCGCTCGATGCTTCTGTCTGTGTTATGTCTTCTGGGGAAAAGCCTACTCGCTCGCTGCCCCGATGTTCCCTGTCTGGTGTAAACTTTGGTCTCAGGGGAAAAAGAACAGCGCCGTACTCGTATGTCTGTGTAATTGTTCTCAGGGGAAAAAAGATACCGCGATCCTGTCTGTCTGTGTATCTTTGGGGGGGGTTGTCTTCAGTGGGAAGAAGTATTTATCTATCCCGCCATGTCTCGGATTGCTCCTCGTGGTTCCTAGGGGAACAAATGACCTCCGCTGATGTTCTGTCTGTCGTATTAGGTCCTCAGGGAAGCAAAGAACGTTCCGTGCATGTTTCCTGTGTATTTGTCTCAAGTGGAAAAGACACGCCGGTGAATGGTCTGTCCTGTGTATTGTTCTCATGGGGAGAAAGACAACTCACTTTCCTCGTCAATGCTGTCTGTGTATTGTCTCAGGGGAAAAAAAAAAGGATAAAGACCGGCCCGTATCGTTTACTGTGTGGTACTTTGTCTGGGGAAAAAGTGAACAAGCACGATGGTCCTGTACTGTGTGATTGTTCCAGGGGAAAAACGACACGACTCTAGTCATATTTATAATAGAGACCGAAATGTTGATGTGTAATGAGATCTCAAAAGGAAAAGAACAACGCCGATTGTCTTGCTCTGTGTATTTGTCTCGATGAGGAAAAAGACACGAACTTAGCGGAGTTCACTGTCTGTGTATTGTTCTCTATCGCACGCTCCTTCTGGGTGATAAGACCATCATAGTCGACGTCTGTCTGTGTAGTTCTAAAGGGGAAAAAAGACGACACACGATGTGGTCTTCCGTGTTGTATTGTCTCAGGGGAAAACAAGACACGCCCGATGTCTGTCTCGTGTATTGTCTCAGGGGAAAAAGACATTGCGAGTTGTCTTCTGTGTATGTCCTCAGCGGTGAAATACGACACCGCCCGAACATGTCTTGTCCTGTGATATCTGGTCTCGAGGGTAACAAAAGACACGCCGATGTCTGTCTGCTCGTAGGGTCTAGGGAAAAAAAGAACGCACAATTGTGTGCTGTGTAATGGATCTCAGGGGGAAAAAGAAACTATATTCCGACACTTCCGAGTGTCTGGTTCTGTGTTGTGCTTTCAGCAGCGGCACAAGAACACCCGGCTCGTATGTCTGTCTTGTGTATTGTCTCAGGCTCGAGAAAAAGACACACGCCGTACTTGTTCTGTCATTGTTATTGTCCAGGGGAAAAATGACACGTCCGATGTCCACGGACCCTGTGTAGTGGTGAAGGGGAAAAAAAAAGAACAGCCCCTCGAACTCCCCCTACGTTCATATGCTTTCCACCCGCTCGTGTCGTAATGATTCGATGTGTGCTGTCGTATTGGGCTCCTCTAGGGGAAACAGACCACTCCGATGTTCTGTCTGTGTCGATGTCTCCAGGGGGAGGAAATAGAAACACGTTCATCGGAATGCACTGGATTTGATATTGAGTGACGATGCTTGGTCTGTGGTATTGTTCTCAAGGGGAAAGACACGCCGATGTGTGTCTGTGTATTGTCTCAGGGGAAAACGACACTCGCGATGCTTGGTTCTGTGTATGTTTAAGAGGGGAAAAGACACGACGATGTGTGTCTTGTGTATTGTCTCCAGCGTGGAAAAAGACATCGACGAATAGTCGTGTCTGTGTTAGTTAGTCTCAGGGGAAAAGAGCTCAGCGCTGATGTTGTCCGTGTATTGTCTCAAGGGAAAAGACATACCCCCGATGTCTGATTCGTGTTTTGTTTCACGGGAAAAATAAGACAGCAATTCCGAATCGTTGTCTGTCGTATTGTCTCAGGGCAAAAGACAACACCCGATGTCTGTCTTGTGTATTGGTCTCAGGGAAAAAGATCACCGGCCGTGTCTGTCTGTTGTATTTTTGTCTCAGGGTGAAATAAGTACATGCGGTTCCGAATCGATCCGCGTGCTTCTGTGTATTTCGTCTCATGGGGAAAAACACGTTTACCCCCCCACAATATCGGCCTAAAGCCCGATGTGTTCTGTGTATTGGTCTCAGGGAAAAGCCCAAGCGTATTAGTACACACAAAATGTGAATGGCCCGGATGTTTCTGAATAGTAGTGTCTCACATAGGGGAAAAAAGACGCCGATGTCTGTCTGTGCTTTTGTCCTCAGCGGGATAAAACACGTACTTATTGATCTTCATCCACTGCCCGACTCGTGTCCTGTGTGTGTCTAAGCGGAAAAGACCAACAGACGATGTTGTGTCGTGTGTTTGTCTACGGGGAAAAAGACCGATCTGTGCTTATTTTCGCCTTGCCTTTGTTCAATATCACCCTCGCATCAGTGCCCACAAGCCGATTCTGCCTGTGGTATTGTTCAGGGGAAAAAACAGACCAGCGCGATTGTCTGGTTTGTGTGATTGATCCTCAGGGGAAAAGACCGCGCTGATGTCTGGTCTGTGTGGGTTAAGGGGGAAAAAAAAAAGACAACGACATGTTTCTGTGTAATTGGTCTCAGTGGCGAAAAAGAACACTTACCGATGCTCTGTCCTTGTGTAGTTGTCTCGGGGATAAAGCACCTGAGATGTTCTGTCTGTGTATTGGTTTCTCAGGGGAAAAAAGACACTGCGTGTCTGTCTGTGTATGTGTTCTCAGGGGAGAAAGAACGGCCGATGGTCATGTCTGTGTACAGTTGATCTCAGGGGGCACTAAAGACATGAAAGATGTCTGTGTCTGTTGTTTTCCTCATGGGGGAAAAAGCGCACAACGACGATGTCTGTGCTGCTGTGTAGTGTCTCAAGGGAAGGGAGAAAAAAGACACCAGCTGATTGTTTCTGTCTGTGTATCTGTGGTTCAGGGCAAAAAGAAGACGATGTACTGCTGCTGTGTGTGTTCAGGGGAAAAGACACGACTCGATGTCTGTCTGTTGTATTGTCTCCGGGGAAAAAGAAACCGATGTCTTGTTGTGTATTTGTCTCAGGGGGAAAAGAACACAGCCGAATGTCTGTCTCTTGTGTATTGTCTTTCAGGGAAAAACGACGAACGCCAGATGTCTGTCTGTGTATTGTTCGGGGAAAAGACCGCGAGTGGTGTCTGTGTCATGTCTACGGGGAAAGCACAACGCCGATGTCTGTCTGTAGTAATTGATCTAGGCGGAGTATAAGACACTGCGCCGATGTTGTCTGTGTTAGTGTCTTAAGGGAGAAAAAGACACGTACGATAGTGTGTTCGTGTAATTGTTCGGGAAAAGAACACGAAATTGTTTCCTGGTACTGTTCAGGGGAAAAAGACACAGACGATTATGTCTGTCTGTGAATTTGTTAGGGGAAAAGAACAAGCAGATGTCTGTCTGTGTATATGTCTGAAGGGGAAGAGACACGCCGATGTCGTTCTGTGTATTGTCTCAAGGCGGAAAAAGCACGTACCGAATGTCTGTCTGTGATCATTTGTCTCGAGGGGAAAAAGAACACGAACGATGTTGTCCTGTGTAGTGTCTCAGGTGGAACAAAGCCACGACGGGATTGTCTGATTGATGTAAATGCGGTTCAGGGGAAAAAGAGACGTGTTGTTCTGTCCCTGTGTATTGTCAGAGCGGAAAAAGTATACGTCGGTTGTTGTCTGTGTAATGTTCTCAGGGCGGGAAGGAAGACACGAACGATGTCTGTCTGGTGGTATTGTATCATGGGAAAAGACTACGATGTCCTGTTCTGTGTATATGTTCGGGGGAAAAAGACCACGCGATATCTCATCTACCGCCATCGCCGGTATAGTAACCCGCGGGCTATCCCGTTGTCCTCCTGTACTGTGTACCTTGTCTCAGGGGAAGAGACACAGCCGATGATCTGCTTGTGTATTTGTCTCAGGGGAAAAAGACTAACGCGTTGTCCTTGTCTGTGTATTTAATGTACGGCAATAAGACCCCTCCATGTCTGTCTGTGTACTTGTTCCGTGGGAGAGACACGCCGATGTTGTTTGTAGTGAAACTTGGTCTCAGGGGAAAAAGACACGCGCGATGTTCTGTCTGTGTACGTTCCAGGGGAAAAAGGACCACGCTGAGGTCTGTCTGTGATATATGTTCTTCAGGGGAAAAAGACACGCGATGTCTGTTGTGATTGGTCTAGGGGAAAGACACGTCCCCGCCTTGGACCGATTCTGTTTGTTCTGGCTGCGTCGTTCAGGTGAGAAAAAGACCACGATAGTATAGTCTGTCTCGTGTATTTAGTCTCAGTGGGGAAAAGACACGACGTGTCTGTCTGTGTAGTGTTCAAGGGCGAATAACAAGACACCGATACGATGTTTCTGGGTCTGTGATATTGATCTCAGGGGCGAAAGACCAGCGACGATGTCTCGTCTGTGTTGATTTGTCGTCAGGGGAAGAAGACAAAGGATGTCATGTTGTGTTAGCGTGTTAAGGGGCAAAAAGACACCACGTTGTTACTAACGATGTCTGTTGTTACTGCTGTATTGTTGCAGGGGAATACGCAAGATCCGCCCTCCATCTCTCGCCTGAATGTCTGGTCTGTTGATTGTCTCAGGGAGAAAAAGAGGGACAGACACGCCGATTGGTCTGTCTGTGTTAGCTGTCTCAGGGGAAAGAAGACACGCTGATGTCTGTTATGGTACTATGTCTCAGGGGAAAAGACTAGAAACTTAGTCATCGGCCCGACTTAGAATGTACTGGTCTGTGTATTGTGCTAAGGGGAAAAGACACGCCGTGTCATGTCGTGTATTGGTCTCAGGGGAAAAGAACCGCCGTGTCTGTCTGTGATTGTCTCAGGGGGAAAAAAGCACGCCGATGGTGTTGTCTGTGTAATTGTTCAGGGGAAGCAAAAAATACACAGGCAGACATCGGCGTGTTTTTTTCCCCTGGCCAATACAGCAGAACAGACAACGACGGGTGGTCTTTTTCCCTGGACAATAGACAGAAGACATCGGCGTGTACCTTTTTCCGTAGACAAATTACACGACAGACAACGAAAACGTGTCCTTTTTTCCCACTGAGAGATACACATGACAGACAATGGCGTGTTTTCCCGAGAAATCACAGACAGACATCGGCGTGTTTTTTCCCCTTAGACAATACCACAGACAGACTCGCGTGTTTTTTCCTGAGGAATACCAGACAGACATCGGCGTGTTCTCTTTTCCCCTTAGACAAAACCCCCAGAAAAACATCGGCGTGTCCTATTTCCCCTGAGAACTAACAGAATAAGACAAGAACGTGGTTTTTATCCCCTTAGGACAATACACAAGACAGGACTCGGGTGTTTTTTCCCTGGAGAGAAACACAGACAGACATCGGTCGTGTCTTTTTTCCTGAAGACACTACACAGATTGACCTGCGCGGCGGCGTCTTTTTCCCTGAGACCGAGCAAGACAGACATCACGCGTGTCTTTTTTCCTGAGAAAATAAATACCCAACCCAGACAGACTAACGGCGTGATTTTTTTCCTGCTGAGACATAACAAAGACAGACAATGGCGTGACTCTTCTTCACTGAAGAACAATACAGCAGACAGAACGCGGTTCACGAGACATCGGCGTGCTCTTTTTCCCACATGAGCAATACCAGCAGAACAGACCAATCCGAGGTGTTATATCTTCCCCCTAGAATACACAGACAAGACTCGGCGCGTCGTACTTTTTCCCCTGAGACATACAAACCGCAGACCAATCAGTAGTCCTTATATTCCAACTGAGACAATAAACACAGATGATGGAGTGCTCCCTTTACATGAACACATTTCACATCAATGCAGACATACGGGTGTCTTTTTCCATCTGGACGAATATAGCACAGGCAAGACTGCGCGTGTCTTTTATCCCGTGAGACAATCAACAGAAGCAGAAACATCGCGAGTGTCTCTTTTCCCAGACTAGAGAACAATACACGAGAAGACATCGTCGCTGTCATAATACTTTCCCCATGAGACCTACAAATACAGACAACGTACTCGGTGTCTTTATTTCCCCTGAAGACAATCTCACAGGTCAGACTGGCGTGTCTTCCTACTTCTTCCTGAGAGCAATAACCAGAAGAGCATCGTAGTGGTTTTTTCCCCTGAGAACTAACAACAGACATCGGTGGTTCTTTTTTCCCAACGTGAGACACGAATACAACATAGGCCAAGAATTTTGGCGTGTCTTCTTCCCCTGACAATACATACAGACAGACATCAGGTGTTTTTTCCCAAATGAGACAATACACAGGTTAATATACATGAACATGGCGTGTTCATTATTTCCCCTGAGACAAATACCAGACAGACGATGCGTGATCTTTTCCCCCTGAGGTACAATACACAGCAGTACAGAGCGGTGTCTTTTCCCTGAAGACAATAACAGACAGAACATCGGACGTGTCTTTTTTTCCCTGTAGACTACAGCAGAAGAAACGACGTGTCTTTTTCTCCCTAGAGTAACAATACACAGACAGTACATCGCCCGCATGTCTTTTTTATCCCTGAGAGACACAATACAGTCGACAGAACAAGCGTGGAAGTGTGTCTTTTTCCCCTGAGACTATACACCAGACAGACATCAGGCGTGTCTTTTTTCCAACTGAGACCTAACAGAACAGTGCGTGTCTTTTTCCCTGAGACAATACAACAGAGCAGACATCGGAGTGTTCTTCCCTAGACATAGCAAGACAGACCTTCGGCGTGATCTTTTTCCTGAGACAATACACAGGCAGAACATCGGGGGTGTCTCTTTTCCCTGGAACATATACACAGACTAGACATCGGCGTGTCTTTTTCCCGCTGAGGCAATACACAGACGACATCGGCGTGTCTTTTCCCCTGAGACCATATTAATACACAGATCAGACAAATCCGGCGTGTCTTATTCCGACTGAAGACACACAACCAGACAAGGACAATCGACGTGTCTTTTTCCCACTGAAGTAACATAGACAGACAGCATCGAGGCGTGTTTTTCTCACTCCTC
>NW_020871268.1:17279-19779 GCF_003789085.1 Penaeus vannamei
AGGGGAAAACAGACACGCCGATGTCTGTCTGTGTATTGTGCTCAGGGAAAGACCGCCGATGTCTGTCTGTGTATTGGGCTCACAGGGGAACAAAAAGACGGACGACGATGTCCTGTCCTGTGTAGATAGTCTCAGTAGGGGAAAAAGCACGACGATGTCTGTCCTGTGTTATTGTCTCAGGGGAGTAACTGTCGTTGTCTGTCTGTGTATGTCTCTAGGAAGGAAAAAAGACACGTCGTTGGTCTGTCTGTGTATTTGTCTCCAGGGGAAAAGACACGCCGATGTCTGTCTGTGGTATTGTCTCAGGGGAAAAAGACACGACGATGTCTGGTCTGTGTATTGTCTCAGGGGAAAAAGACACGTCGTTGTCTGTCTGTGTAGTGTCTCAGGGGAAAAAGACACGCCGAATGTCTGTCTGTGTATTGTCTCAGGGGAAAGACACAGTCGTTGTCTGTCTGTGTATTGTCGTCAGGAAAAAGACACGCGCCGATGTCTGTCTGTGTATTTGTCTCAGGGGAAAAGACATCGAATGTGCGTGTCTGTGGTAGGGGTGGGAAAAGACCGCCGTTGTCTAGTGTATTGTGTCTCAGGGGAAAAAGACGACGCATGTCTGTCTGTGTATTGTCTCAGGGGAAAAAGACACGCCGATGTCTGTCTGTGTATTGTCTCAGGGGAAAAAAGACACGACGAATGTCTGTGTAGTGGTCTCAGGGGAAAGAAAAGACACGACGATGTCCTGTCTGTGTAGTGTCTCAGGGGAAAAAGACACGACGATGTCTGTCTGTGTATTGTCTCAGGGGAAAAAGACACGACGTTGTGTCTGTCTGTGTGATTGTCTCAGGGGAAAAGACACGCGATGTCTGTCTGTGTAGTGTCTCAGGGGAAAAAGACACGACCGATGTCTGTCTGTGTATTGTCTCAGGGGAAGAAGACACGCCGATGTCTGTCTGTGTATTGTCTCAGGGGAAAAAGACACCGCCGATGTCTGTCTGTGTATTGTCTCAGGGGGAAAAAGACACGCCGATGTCCTGTCTGTGTATTTGTCTCAGGGGGGAAAAGACACGCCGATGTCTGTCTGTGTATTGTCTCAGGGAAAAAGAACACTGTCTGTCTCAGGGGACATGTCTGTTCTCAGGGGAAAAAGACACGCCGAAGAGTGTCTGGTGTATTGTCTCAGGGGAAAAAAGACAATACACAGGCAGACATCGGACGTGTCTTTTTCCCCTGAGACAATACACAGACCAGACGACAGAACACGACGTGTCTTTTTCCGCGTAGACAATAACAGCAGACAGACCACGACGTGTCTTTTTCGCCTGAGACAATACACAGACAGACATCGCGTGTTTTTTTTCCCCGTAGACAATACACAGACAGACATCGGACGTGTCTTTTTCCCTTAGACAATACACAGACAGACATCGGCGTGTCTTTTTCCCCTCATTAGACATCGGCGTGTCTTTTTCCCCTTAGACAATACACAGACAGACATCGGCGTGTCTTTTTCCCCTGAGACACTACACAGACAGACAACGACGTGTCTTTTTCCCCTTAGACAATACACAGACAGACATCGGCGTGTCTTTTTTCCCCTGAGACACTACACAGACAGACATCGTCGTGTCTTTTCCCCTGAAGACACTACACAGACAGACATCGGCGTGTCTTTTTCCCTGAGACAATACACAGACAGACATCGCGTGGTCTTTTTCCCTGAGACACTACACAGACAGACATCGGCGTGTCTTTTTCCCCTGAGACAACACAGACAGACATCGGCGTGTCTTTTCCCTGAGACAATACACAGACAGACATCGGCGTGTCTTTTTCCCCTGAGACAATACACAGACAGACAAGACAATACACAGACAGACATTCTTTTCCCCTAGACAATACACAGACAGACATCGGCGTGTCTTTTTTCCCCTGAGACAATACACAGACAGACATCGGCGTGTCTTTTTCCCCTGAGACACTACACATACAGACATCGGCGTGTCTTTTTCCTGAGACTCAGGCAGACATCGCGTGTCTTCTTCCCTGAGACAATACACAGACAGACATCGGCGTGTCTTTTTCCCAATACACAGGCAGACATCGTCGTGTCTTTTTCCCCTGAGACAATACACAGACAGACATCGGCGTGTCTTTTTCCCCTGAGACAATACACAGACAGACATCGGCGTGTCTTTTCCCAATGTCGGTCTTTCCCCTGAGACACTACACAGACAGACATCGGCGTGTCTTTTTCCCCTGAGACAATACCAGACATCGGCGTGTCTTTTTCCTGAGACAATACACAGACAGACATCGCGTGTCTTTCCCCTGAGACAATACACAGACAGACATCGGCGTGTCTTTTTCCCCTGGACAATACACAGACAGACATCGGCGTGTCTTTTTTCCCCTGAGACAATACACAGACAGACATCGGCGTGTCTTTTTTCCCCTGAGACAATACACAGACAGACATCGGCGTGTCTTTTTCCCCTGAGACAAT
>NW_020871268.1:27279-29779 GCF_003789085.1 Penaeus vannamei
TTTATTCAATTATCTATGTGTATCTGTGTATGTATATCAGTATACACGTATACATACAAACAAACAAAACGCACACACACACGTGTATGTGTCCTTACTCATACATGCATGAATATTTGCGCTTCCGTATCAGCATGCCCATAAATTTGCACACTTTTGCAAATATCGGCCTCTATTCAAATAGATATTAACTGCAGGCAGGTCATGCATGTGAAAATGTCAAAGGTCAAACGGACTTTCAAAACAGCTGATTATCTGAGGACTATAATTGGGGAATATTCTGAGGATATTGCTGTGGCGAAAGAGCGAGGGAGAGGAATTTGAAAGAAAAAGGGAAAGAAGAGAGAAAAGAGAGAGAGAGAGAAAGGTGAAAATACGGTCTATTTCAAGGTCTAGAAAGAAAAAGGGACTATAATTGGGGAATATTCTGAGGATATTGCTGTGACGAAAGAACGAGGGAGAGGAATTTGAAAAAAAGGGAAAGAAAGAGAAAAACAGAGAGAGAGAAAGGTGAAAATGCGGTCTATTTCAAGGTCTAGAAAGAAAAGGGGAAAAGAAGAGAAAAGAGAGAGAAAGGTGAAAATTGCGGTTTATTTCAAGGTTTTAATAATTAATAGTGAAGAAGATATGAGGAAATGATAATGATGATAAAAGTACTTATTAGGGAATCACCAAACTCACTGCATAGACAGGGAACCACGGATTTATATTATACTTCATGGAATTCACGTAGAAAAATAACCGCGGAATTAAAATCAAAACGAAATAACACGATTTTAGCATTTTAGAAATAGCCAGCGCATCACGGAATTAGAATAAAAAACGAAACAAATAGAATAAAAAAAAACGAAATAACACAACACGGAATTACCATGAAAACTAAACAGCACAACGCGGAATTAAGCTAAAAAAAATATCAACATAACACGGAATCGACATAAAAAAGGAAATAATATAACATGGAATTAAAAAAAAAAAAAACGAAACAACACAACACGGAATTAACATGAAAAACGATACAACACAACACGGAATTAACATAAGAAAACTAAAGAACTTAACACGGCAATAACATGAAAAACGATACAAAACAAGGAATTAAAATTAAAAAAAAAACTAAACAGCAAAACACGAAACACAAACCGGAATTAACATTAAAAAAAAACACTCAACACACAACACGGAATGACCACCGCCCCCCCCCCCTCAAGACCGACATCAACCTCTGGGCATTATCCTCCTCCCCAGACAGATCCAGATTCATTCACTTGTACGAGAATGACATTTATACCGCAGAAAAAAAAAATCGTTTTTTACCCCCTTCTTCTTCTTCCCCGAGAGCGAGGCGCGAGTGGAGTGCCCGCGGGAGGGCGAGGCGGCGGAGGGGGGCGAGGGGGGCGAGGGGGGCGAGGGGGGCGAGGGGGGCGAGGGGGGCGAGGGGGCGAGGGGGGCGAGGGGGGCGAGGAGGGGGGGGCGAGGGGGGCGAGGGAGGCGCGCACTTCCGGGGAGGATGTGAATGAGTTGATTTTGGGCAGTTTATGAAATATTTAGTCGTGGACGCACACGCGCATGCACACGCACACGTACAAACACCAGCATACACACATACACACATGCACATACATGCGCGTACATGCACAGCAAGCACACACATGCACACACACACACACACACACACACACACACACATACACACATGCACACACACACATACACATGCACACACATACACACACACATACACACACACACACACACACACACACACACACACACACACACACACACACACACACACACACACACACACACACACACACACACACACACACACACACACACACACACACACACACACACACACACACACACACACACACACACACACACACACACACACACACACACACACACACACACACACACAACACAACACACACACACACACACACACACACACACACACACACACACACACACACACACACACACACACACACACACACACACACACACACACACACACACACACACACACACACACACACACACACACACACACACACACACACGCAACCACACACACACGCACACACACACACACACACACACACACACACACACACACACACACACACACACACACACACACACACAACACACACATTAAAAATACAAATTGCATGCGTTTTTTTTTTCTTTCTTTCTTTTTTTGAGAATTAAATTGTTTGTTGCCAACAATCGAATTCAAAAGGCTGGAAACGAGCAAAATATATTACGTTTTTACCAGATTCATTAAGCGATTCCAAATGCAAAAGTGTGGCTGCTGAATCATTGCCCTTTACTCTCTCTCTTTCTCTTTCTCTCTTACTCTTACTCTTTCTCTTTCTTCTCTTCTCTCTCTTCTCTCTCTCTCTCTCTCTCTCTCTCTCTCTCTCTCTCTCTCTCTCTCTCTTCCTCTCTCTCTCTCTCCTCTTCTCATTCTCATTCTCATTCTCAT
>NW_020871268.1:34779-39779 GCF_003789085.1 Penaeus vannamei
ATAATAATAAGAAACAGTTATATTTTACGAAATCCGCAAAAAACGGGGCCAATTCTAGTGAGGATAGATCACGACTAGTGCTTTCGAGTGACGGGCCGAGAGAGGGAGGCGGCAACGGCGGAGGAGCAGCAGGGGGGGCGGCGGGCGGCGGCGGCGCGCAGGACAGGAGCAAGAAGGAGAGCCGGTCGCCGGGCGCCCTCGAGAGCAAGAGCATCATCAAGGACGACTCCAAGAAGGACGTCCTCCGGGAGCGCGAGAAGGACAAGGACGAGAAGATGAAGGAGACGAGGAAGGACGTGTCGACGAGGCGCGTGTCGTGGGTGCCGGGCGTCACGGACAACGCCGCCGCCACCAGGGACAAGCCGGCCTACAAGAGGAGGCACTCGTCCGTGGTCAAGTCGAGCGAGGTCACCTTCCAGCGCCAGAGGTCGTTCTCGCTCGACAGCCAGCAGGTCGGCCGCCCTCGCTTTCACAAGGATGTCTACGTTTTCTTATTTTTCCTCTTCTATTTCTTCTTTGTCTTCTTCTTCTATTTCTTTTCTTTTTTTCTTCTCCTTCTCCTCATTATTCTCTTCTTCATTTTCTACTTATTTTTTTTCTTCTCCTATTTCTCCTTATTATTATTATTATTCTCCTATTTCTCATTATTATTATTATTCTCCTATTCTCATTATTATTGTTATTGTTGTTGTTGTTGTTATTCTCCTTCTCCTACTTCTTTTTTTCTTCTTCTTCTTCTTCTCCTCCTCCTCCTATTTCTCCTTCTTCTTCTTCTTCTTCTTCCCCTTGCATACCCTTAAAATGTGCAGCAAATGTAAATATCCCAGTGATAAAACGGGCCCATATCGCCTTTGAGTCAGTAAGTTAAAGAGAAACAGGATTGCATTGCATTTCGCTGCATTTCCTGTGGCAGATGCTGAAAAAAGGTGTAAATGAGCTCTGACTCCACAAAGCTGGAGGAGTCATTAGTGTGGCATTTGTGCGTTTTGACATGAATGACATGTTAACGTCATGCTGGTTCAGAATCTCATGTACACCTATTTCACAGAAGCTGCTTTGAGGTTTTTATTTTTGCTGACTTTATTGACTTTTTTTCTTTCTTTCTTTCTTTTTTACTGAGAATTATAGCTAATTAATGTGTGAGTTTTTTTTGTTGAATTTTCGAAAGTGGTTGTAATGTTCATCCTTCACGATCATAAGATAAGAATAGATGAATAGATAGGTAGATAGATAGATAGATAAACAGATGGGTATGGATATATAAATCGATAGAATCGATAAATCCATAGATATAGATGAATGGATCGATTTGATACAGACCAATATATATAGATGTTGATCAACTGATCGACAGATACAGATGTTGATAGATAGACCGATAGATACAGATATGGATAAGGAGACCGATATATAGATAGATACAGACATTGATAACGGAGTAGAAAAGGAATGGATGAGAATGAATATCTTCGCAATACAAGAGATGTATTTCTAGATATATTCGAAACCGTCAAATGCATCTCTTGAATTGACAGATATTCATTCTCATTCACGCCTACATTTGTCAGCATGAATACGGCTCATTGACAGGAAGATCGATATATAGATAGATAGATATAGACATGAACAACCATGTAGGCCTAGACATTAGATGCAAATATTGATAAGGAGATCTATATATAGCTAGATACAGATATGGATATGGAGATCTATATATAGACAGATAGACAGACAAACAGACACGTAGGCCTAGCCGCCATCTGACGCGCCCTTCCCGCCGCAGCAAGTGCGGCTGTCGATGCCCGGGTCGGCGTCGTGGCTGGTGGTGCCGCGGCCGGTCATCTCGACGGAGAACAGCACGACGCGGCTGGCGGAGCCCCGCGGCGAGCGCGACCGCTCCGAGCCGCGCTACTTCACCTTCTCGGACATCCACCCGTGCACGTGGGACGCCAACCCGGCCCACGCGGCCTCGCAGGGCGGCCTGGCCAGGGGCCCCGCCAGCGCTCGTCCGGGGGCGCCGCACTCGGCAGGGGCGGGGGGTCGCACCCCGCCGGCGCGCGGCTGCTGGTCCTGAACCCCGACGTGCCGAGGGACAGGCTCATCACCTACACGAGCGCCGAGGGGGCGAGGCTCACCTTCGCCGACCTGTACACGCGAGACTACCTGTACACCCTGCCCGTGCTGTTCCTGGCGGCGGCGCGGGGCAACTCGGCCATCACGTACCTCCTGCTCAAGTACGGCGCGTCCCCGGCATCACGGACGCCCTGGGCAACACCCGCTGCACATCGCCGCCTGCCAGATGAACGTCGCCTGGGAGAGCGTGCTCGACCTGCTGGAGTTCGGCGCCCCGATTTCGCGGCCGAACAGCGTCGGGAACAGGGCGCTGGACCTGCAGCCGACGCTCGTCAGGTGAGGATCGGGAGGGGAGGGGGGGTTACAGACCGGGGAGGGGGGGTACAGGTCGAGGGAGAGAGATGGGGGGGGGATTGCAAGTCGGTGCGGAGGGAGGGGGGAGGTTTTACAGGTCAGAGAAGGGGAGGGTTTTTACAGGTAGGGGGAAGGGGAGATTTTACAAGCCGTAGGAAGAGGTTTTTACAGGCCGGAGTGGAGGGATTTTTTACAGGCCGGAGGGAGAGAGTTACAGGTCGTAGGGGTGAGATTTGAAGGTCGGAGAGGCGGGATGTAAGAGGTCATACAAGTAATATATTTGCAGAATTTAGATAAAGTCCAGACGTTATAAATGTTAGTGAATAAGTTACAGACTTATTAATCCGAAGTTTAGGCTCCATCATAGCATTCGAATGATTTTCCGTGAGGCTGTTTCCGAAAGACTTCAGACAAATTATATTGAGGATTCGCAGGATGAGGTTTCCAGGCTTCGGCTCCTCCTAGTTTAAGGGGTTTTGGGTTATTTACAAAAGTCATGTTGTTTCCTCCTTTTTTCAA
This sequence comes from Penaeus vannamei, assembly GCF_003789085.1. NCBI lineage: Eukaryota > Metazoa > Arthropoda > Malacostraca > Decapoda > Penaeidae > Penaeus > Penaeus vannamei. Next base: position 37,726 of record NW_020871268.1, read on the forward strand.
ATCTTCAAGCAGGCTAACATAATATGGATTAAGCGAATGATATTTTTCGTGTTCGGGATTCATGCCATGTTCGGACGTTCGGAAAGAGACTTCGAGCATGGTATGATTTCGAGAATTCGTCCCTAATACGATTTTGATGCTTTGGTCACATCCTGAGGGCGAGAATCGTGTTTATAAAGACTTTCCGACATGGTTTTATGTTTAGAACTCATCCATAATACGAATTTCCGAGCTCCAGGACGAGAACCACGTTTCCAAACGCTTTCCAAACATGGTATTACACGTTGAGCATTCGTCCCTAATACTCTCGATATATTAAAAGTTCAGGTCCCGGGGTGGGGTGGGGGGTGAGGAGGGTTGGGGGGGGGTGAGGGGCAAGACTTGCGTTTACAAAGGACCTTCCACGTGGTACGATTTCTAAACTCCAGGTCGAGAATCGTGATTACAAAATCTTTCCAAATAAAGGTATTTACGTAGAGAACCCCCCCCCCCGTGGTACCGAAGCTTCGGACACCCATGTTGACAAAGTCCTTTCCAACATGGCATTATGTCGAGAATTCACTCTTAATGAAGTTATGATGTCCGGTGATTACCGCTGAATTATTATCCTGTCGCAAACATGTTTGTCTCGAGGAAGTCCCGCCAACTTTACCGCTTTATCCCAACTTCTGAACGCGTTTTTTTTTTTTTCGTTGTTTTTTTTTTTTGTTTTTTTTCATTCGTTGCGTCAGGCTGTTTGTTGGGGAACTTGACTCGTGCCGGAACGGGAGCGAAATAAAAGGTACACGAGCGAAACAAAGAGAGAGGGTCTTTGTCCAGGTAAAGTCAGATCAATTACGGAATGTTATTTCTTTCGTTCGTTTCCATTTTCGACAGTTCTCAAACCGCGATGTGATTTTTTTTGTGTGTTTTTCTTTCTTTCTTTTACTCGATTTGAAACGCACGAGGTTTTTGAAATAGACCTTGGTAAAGCATTCTTTCCTTGCTGATTAGAACATCAAAACGGTTTTTGACTCTACTTTAGTCGAATATCAGAAGGTATTAAAAGGTCTTTGGTCGTATTAAAAAGTCAGCCAATCCTTCGGCTTAATCCCTGATAAAATTTAGCATGAGATGATAAAAACAGGCGTCTTGCAGTGCTCGCAGAAATTGCAATCTCTCTCAACGAAATATTTGCATAAAAGATGTTTTCCGTTGCAAGAGCAGTTGTGGCGAATATATTACTCTCTTTCCTCAAAAAAAGAAAAAAAAAACACACACGAGTAATGCAACATTTCAACAAACAAACAACTCATACAGATGACTCAGCAATTTCTTTCCCTGCAAATGCATCCACTTTATGGCGTATAACCTCGTGGCTAGGAAATCCCTCTGCATTTTTTTTTCTTGCAAAGATATTATTGACTTTCGGATAATTAGATCAAATTGAGATCATCAGGTGTAAATATAGATTCAGTATCAATTAGCGCCGAGTTGATTCGCTGTTATTGATAGGATTTCGTGTCCAGAAAATGACCTTATAGTCTATGAGCTTCGGTTGCAGGAAGATTAAAAGAAAATGGGTGACTAAGTTCTACCATTATATGTAAACTTGTGCAGTTCATTCCCTTTGTGGAGTTCCAGAGAATGATATTATTAGATGGAATAATTTGAGCCTTACATGTCTGCAATATCTGCAATTCAGTTCGATCTTTATGCTAAAGCGCACACGCTCTCTTCTCCTTTTTCTTTCCCTCCTTCCCTTCTTCCCTTCTTCCTCCTTTTTCTTCCCCTTTCCCTCCCTCTCTCCTTCTCTCTCCTTTCTCCTCTCATTCCTCAAACCCTCCTTCTTTCCTCTCTTCCTTCCCTTTTCCCTCCTCTCCTTCTCCTTCCCTCTCTTCCTCTTCCTCCCTCTCTTCCTCTTCCCTCTTTCTCTCCTTATCTCCTTCTCCTTCCCTCCTCCTTCCTCTCCTCTCCTCCCGTCCCTCCCCAGGTTGCAGGAGCAGCTCGTCCTGGACTGCTTCGCGACCTTTGAGCCTCCTGCGCGGCCCGAGCCTGACCCCGTGACCTCGTCC
>NW_020871268.1:44779-52279 GCF_003789085.1 Penaeus vannamei
GACGAGCGAGGAGGACGAGAGGAGGGAGGAGGAGGAGGAGAGGGGGAGAGGAGGAGGGAGAGTACGCGAGACGTAGCGAGTCAGGGATCAACATATTCACATATTGCCTAGCTACTTTAGGGAGCACCAGCAAGGCAACGGGATGAGGAAGGGGGGGGGGGGGGGAGTGGAGGGTGGGAGTTGTGGTGGATAGAGGAGCAGCAGCAGGAGGAGAGAGGAGGAGGAGAAAAAGGAGGAGGAGCTGGAAGGGGAGGAATGAGGATAAGTGGAAGGGAGGAATGAGGAGAAGGTGGAAGGGAGGAATGAGAAGGTGAAAGGGAATGAGGAGAAGGGTGGAAGGGGAGGAATGAGAAGGTGAAAGGGAATGAGAAGAAAGAGAGCTGGAGGACGAGACAAAAAATATAGAAAAGAGAAAAAAAAAGAAAGATAAACATAGAGAGAGAGACTGATATAGACAGATCGGCAGAGACAGACAAAAATAGTCTGAGAATAGCGACTGACAGACAGAAACAGACACAGTGTGAATTGAGTGAGTGAGTGAGTGATGAGTGAGTGATGGGTGAGAGAGGGAAGAAAAAAAAAGAGAAATTGAGAGAGATAAATTGAAAGAGAAATTGAGAGAGAGAGAGAGAGAGAGAGAGAGAGAGAGAGAGAGAGAGAGAGAGAGAGAGAGAGAGAGAGAGAGAAGAGAGAGAGAGAGAGAAAGAGAGCGAAGAGAGAGAAAGAGAAAGAGAGAGAGAGAGAAAGAGAAAGAGAAAGAGAAAGAGAAAGAGAAAGAGAGAGAAAGAGGAGAGGAGAGAGAAAAGAGAAGAGAGAAGAGAGAGAGAGAGAGAGAGAGGAGAGAGAGAGAGAGAGAGAGAGAGAGAGAGAGAGAGAGAGAGAGAGGAGAGAGAGAGAGAAGGGGGGGTTGAAGGATGAAGAGGCGGAAACACGTTGCTATACTGCGCAGTTGGCCACCGGGGTCTCTCCACCCTTGCTAGGGAAGGAGGAATGGGAGGAGCGGGAGGGAGGGGGAGGGGATGGGGAGGGGGGTGAGGGAGGGGGGGAGAGGGGGAAGGTGGGGGAGAGGATGGGGAGGGAGGAAGGGGGGAGAGGGATGGGGAGGGTGGAAGAGGCTGACAGGGGAGGGAGAGAGGGGGAAGAGGTAGGGGGAGGGAGGAGGAGAGGGAGGAGAGGGATGGGAGGGGAAGAGGTAGGGGAGGGAGGATCGGAAGAGGGGGAAGGAGAGGATGGGAGGGAAGAGGTTGAGAGGGGGAGGGAGGGGAGGGAGGAGCAGGAGGAGAGAGAGGGATGGGTGAGGGGAGAAGGGATGGGAAGGGTAGGAGGGGAAGAGGATTTGTGAGATGTGGAGGGGGAGAGGGAAACGAGTCAGTGCCACCTTCCACCCTCCACACCCACCGCCCTTCCACCTTCCACCCACCCCCAACCCCACTGCCCTTCCACCTCCACCAATCCACCCATCACCCTTCCCACACACACCCACCGCCCTTCACCAACCCTTCCACCCACCACCCTTCCACCACCACCCTTCCACCCACCACCCTTCCATCAATTCCAACCATCACCCTCCACCTTCCTCCCTTCCACCCTTCCTCCCTTATACCCTCCCACCAATCCACCCTCCACCACCCCCACCCCCACCCTTCACCCTTCACCCACCAATCTACATTCACGCACCGCCTCCACGGAAGTGTTTATAATACATGGACTTCATGACACATAGCAACATAGGCTAACATCCGCCTCCCTCTCAACCCCGTCACATGCACACCGTCGCTAAATGCCAACACGATATGACTTTTCATGATTTTTCATTTTAGTTTTTTAGTTTTTATCCATTTTTTCTTATTCTAGTATTCGCCATTTTCTTTAACGTCAACTTTTATTTACTTTGTCTTTTTTTTTTTGCGGAGGATGCTAATTCCTGGAGTATCAAAAATGCGTTTAAAAATAAAATTAAACTAAAATGAAATAACACCAAAAACTAGAAAAAAGAGGTAAGAAAATGAACAGGAAGAAAATGAAAGGGAAAGACGAAAGAAAAATGAGAATTGTGAGAAAAAAATAACACAGCTCGAGGGAAATGCGCATACGGGAGTGGGGGTCAATAAAGAGGCACCTGTAGAGAAGGAAAGGGAAGGGATGGGGAAGGGGAAGGTGAACAGGGAAGAGAAGGGGAATAGACGGGGGAGGGGAGGGAAGGGGGAAGGGAATATGACGAGGGGAGGAAGGGGAGGAGGAGGGGGATGGGGCGGGGAGGCGAGGGGAGGGGAAGAGCAATGAAGAGACAGGGGATGGGGAGGGGAAGGGGAAGACGATGGGGAGGGTGAGGGAGGAGAGGGAGGAAGGGGGAGATGGGATGGGGGGAGGAAGGAGGAGAGGGAGGAGGGGAGGGGAGGAGAGGGATCGAGGGGAGGGGAGGGAGGAGAGGGAGGAAAGGGAGGAGAGGAGGGAAGGGAGGGGGAGAGGGGGGGGGGCGGGGAAGAGGAGGAGGAGGAGGAGAGGAGGAGCAGGATGGGAGAAGGGATGGAGGAGGAGAAGGGAGGGGGGAGGAGGAGGAGGAGGTAGGAGAGGGAGGGGGAAGGACGGAGAGAAGGGAGGGGGAGGCAGAGGAGGGAGGAGAAGGAAGGGGGAAGTGACGGGAGGCAAGGAGGAGGGGGAGAGGAGGGGAGGGAAGAGGGAGGAGGGGGAGAGGGAGGAGGAGGAGGGAAGGGAGGAGGAGGAGAAGGGAGGGGGATGGGAGGGAGAGGGGGAGGGAAGGAGGGAGGAGGAGGAGGGGGGAGGGGGAGGAGGAAGGGAGAAGGGAGGGGGAGGAGGAGGAGGAGAAGGAGGAGGGGAGGGAGGAGGGAGAAGGGGAAAGGGGGAGGAGAAGAGGAAGGAGGAGAGGAGGGAGGAGGAGGCAGGAGAAGGGAGGGGCAGAGGGAGGACGAGGAGAAGGGAGGGGGGAGGAGGAGGCAGGAGAGGAGGAGAAGGAGAGGGGGAGGGGAGGAGGAGAAGGGAGGGGGGAGGAGGAGGAGGAGAAGGAGGGGGAGGGAGGAGGGAGGGAGAAGGAGGGGGGAGAGGAGCGAGGGCAGGGGGGGGGAGGAGAGGAGGAGAAGGGAGGGGGGAGGAGGCGAGGAGGAGAAGGAGGGGGGAGGAGGAGGAAGGGAGGGGCGAGGAGGGAGGAGGAGAAGGGAGGGGAAGGGAGGAGGAGAGGAGGGGGAGGGGAGGAGGAGAAGGGCGAGGGGAGGAGAGGAGGAAGGAGAAGGGAGGGAGGAGGAGGGAAGGAGCGAGAGAGGGAGGGAGGGGGGGAAGAGGAGAAGGGAGGGTGGGAAGAGGGAGAAGGGAGGGGGGGAGAGCGAGAAGGGAGGAGAGGAGGAGGAGCGAGGGAAGGAGGGGGAGAGGAGAAGGGAAGGGGAAGGGGGGAAGAGGAGAGGGAGGGGGAGAGGGAGAGGGGAGGGGAGAGGAGTGAGAAGGGAGGGGAGAAGGGGAAGGAGGAGAGGGAGAGGAGGGAAGAAGGGGGGAGAGAGGAGGAAGAAGGAGGGGAGAGGAGGAGAAGGGAGGGGTGAGGAGGAGAAGGAGGAGGGGGAGAGAGGAGGAAGAAGGGAGGGGAGGAAGGAGGAGGAGAAGAAGGGAGGGGGAGAAGGAGGAGGAGAAGGGAGGGGCGAGGAGGAGGGAGGAGAAGGGAGGGGGGAGGAGAGGAGGAGAAGGAGGGGGAGGAGAGGTAGGAGGAGAAGGGAGGGGGGAGGAGGAGGAGGAGAGAAGAGAGAGGGAGGAGGGGAGGTGAGGGGGAGGGGGCAGGAGGAGAAGGAGAGGGGAGGGAGGAGAGAGCGAGGGAGGCGGGAGGGAGAAGGGAGGGGGGAGGGGAGGAGGAGGGAGGGGAGGAGGGGAGGAAGGAGGGGAGGAGGGGCGGGATAAGAGGAGAAGGGAGGGGGAAGAGGAGAAGGGAGGGGAAGAGGGAGGAGGAGGAGAAGAAAGGAGGGGAAGAGGGAGAAGGGAGAGAGAGGAAGGGGAGGGGGAGGAGAAGGGGAGGGGGGAAGAGGAGAAGGGAGTGGAAGGGAAGGGGGGAAAGAGGGAGAAGGAGGGGGAAGAGGAGGAAGGGAGGGGCGAGAGGAGAAGGGAGGGGGGAGGAGAGAGAGAAGGGAGGGGGGGGAGGAGGAGGAAAGGAGGGGAGGGGGGGAGGAGGAGGAAGGAGAAGGGAGGGGAGAGGAGAGAAGGAGGGGAAGGGAAGGAGAAGGGAGGAGGAGAAGGAACGGAGAAGGAGAGAGGAAGGAGGGAGAAGGGAGGGGGGAGGAGAGGAGGAGGTTAGAGGAGGAAGGGAGGGGGGCAGGAGAGGAGAGGGAGGGGGAGGAGAAGAAGGGAGGAGGGGAGGAGGAGGAGAAGGGAGGGGTGGGGGAGAAAGGGGGTACATCCAGCTAGTGCGAACTTGGCCTCCGGGTCCCTCACCTCACGTGGGCACTGCTCCCCTCTCCCTCGCCCCCTCCCCTTCCCCCCTGTCTGATGCTCTTGCTCTTGCCCTTGCTCTTGCTGCTCCAACCAGTCTGTGTCATCACTTCATTCATACCCCTTTCCCATACCCACATTTCTCGAGTTTCTGTTGCTACCCATGGTTGCACGTCGTGACAGAAACGGACAGGGGGAAGGGAGGAGGGAGGAGGAGGAGGAGAGGAGGAGAGGAGGAGGAGAAAGGAGGAGAGGAGGGAGAGGGAGGTGGGAGTGAAGAGAGTGGGAGAGGTGAGGAGAAAGAGGAGTGCGAGAGAATGAAGAAGAGGAATGGGAGGGAATCAGTGGAAGAGAGAATGAGAAAGACGGAGGAGTGGAGGAGAGAATGAGAAAAGAGGAGTGGGAGAGAAAGTGGAGGAGAATGGGAAAGTGGGAGAGAGAGAATGAGAAAGATGGAGTGGGAGAAAGTGAGAGGGGAATGAGAAAGGGGAGTGGGAGAAAGTGAGAGGAATGAGGGAGAGGGGAGAAGTGAGAAAGTGAGAGTGAATGAGGAGAGGGAGAAAGTGAGAAAGTGAGAGTGAATGAGGGAGAGGGAGAAAGTGAGAAAGTGAGAGTGAATGAGAGAGAGAGAGAGAGAGAGATGAGAGAGAGAGATGAGAGAGAGAGAGAGAGAGAGAGAGAGAGATGAGAGAGAGGAGAGAGAGAGAGAGAGAGAAGACAGAGAGAGCCAGCCAGCCAAAGACAAAAAAAAAAAGAGAGCACACACACACACACAGAATGACAAAACACAGCATTTAAGAATTTTATAATCCCCCCCTACCCCCCACCCACTCCACCCCCCAAAAAAAAAATCACCCCGTTTACCTTGGCGCCAATCAGGACTAACATACCCCCACAGACGCACCACCAAGGCATGCCTTATAGAACCGAGAACCAAAGCAAAACAAAATAAACAGCAGCGTCGACATCACCTCCACAGTTGGCCCTGCTTATGCGATCCCATATACAGGGGAGAGAGGGGTGAGGTGAGTGAGGGGTGAGGTGGGTGAGAGGGTGAGGGTTGAGGTGAGGGTTGGGAGAGGGGAGAGGGGGTGAGGTGAGGTGAGGGGTGAGGTGGGTGTGAGGGTGAGGTGAGGTAGGGGGGAGAGGGGCCGGTGAGGGGTGAGGTGGGAGGGGGTGAGGGTGAGGTGGTGAGGGGTGAGAGGGGTGAGGGGTGAGGTGGGAGGTGTGGTGGGTGGGAGGGTGAGGTGGAGAGAGGGGGTGAGGGAGGTGAGGGGGTGAGGGTGAGGTGGGAGGGGGTGAGGGGGTGAGGGGTGAGGTGGGCGGGGTGCGGGGTGAGGTGGTGAGGGGTGAGGTGGGAGAGGGTGAGGAGGTGAGGTGTGAGGGAGGTGAGGGGTGAGGTGGGACGAGGGGTGAGGGGCGGAGGGGTGAGGGGTGAGGTGGGAGAGGGGTGGAGGCGGTGAGGTGGGAGAGGGGTGAGGGGTGAGGTGGGAGAGGGGGTGAGGGGTGAGGTGGGAGGGGGTGAGGGGTGAGGTGAAAGGGGGGGTGGGGGTGAGGGGAGAGAGGGGGTGAGCGGGTTGCGGGTGGGAGAGGCGTGAGGTGAAGGTGGGAGAGGGGTGAGGGGTGAGGGGGAGAGGGGTGAGGGGTGAGGGTGGGAGGGGGTGAGGGGTGAGGTGGTGAGAGTGGGTGAGGGGTTGAGGTGAGGGGGGGTGAGGGTGAGGGTTGGTGAGGTGATGGGAGTGGGGTGAGGGGGGTGAGGGGCGAGGGGGTGAGGGGTGATGGTGGGAGAGGGGGTGAGGGTGAGGTGGGTGGGAGATGAGGTGGGAAGGGGGAGGGGGTGAGGGGGAGAGGGGTGAGGGGTGAGGTGGAGAGGGGGTGAGGGGTAGGTGGGAGAGGGGTTGAGAGCGGTGAGTGGGAGAGGGGGTGGGGTGAGGTGGGAGCAGGGGGTGAGGGGTGAGGTGGGGAGAGGGGTGAGGGGTGTGAGGGAGAGGGGGTAGGGTGAGGTGGGGAGGCGAGGGGGGAGGAGGGGGGGGAAGGGGAAGAGGGAGGGGGGGAAGGGGAGAGGGAGGAGGGGAAGGGAAGGGGAGGAGGGGGAGGGGGAAGGGGAAAGGGGAGAGGGAGGAGGGGAAGGGGAAAGGGGAGTGGGAGGGAAGGGAAAGGGTGAGAGGAGGGGGGGAAGGGAAAAGGGAGAGGGAGGAGGGGAAGGGAAAGGGGGAGGGGAGGAGGGGAAGGGAAAGGGGAGGGAGGGGGAAGGGAAAGGGGAGAGGGAGGAGGGAAGGGAAAGGGGAGAGGGAGGGAGGGGAAGGGAAAGGGAGAGGGAGGAGGGGAAGGAAAGGGGAAAGGGAGAGGGAGGAGGGGAAGGGGGGGAAGGGAGGGAGGGGAAGGAGGGGAGAGGGAGGAGGGGGAAGGGAAAGGGAGTGGGAAGGGGAAGGGAAAAGGGAGGGGGAGAGGGAGGAGGGGAAGGGAAAGGGAGTGGGAGGAGGGGGAAGGTGAGGGAGGAGGGGAAAGGAAAGGGGAAGGGAGGAGGGGAAGGAGGGAGAGGGGAGGGAAAGGGGAGGTAAGGGGAGGGAAAGGAGAGGGAGGAGGGGGAAGGAAAGGGAGAGGAGGGGGGAAGGGAAAGGGGAGGGGAGGAGGGGGGAAGGGAAAGGGGAGAGGAGGGGGACGGGAAAGGGGAGAGGGAGGAGGGGAAGGGAAAGGGGAGAGGGACGGAGGGGAAGGGAAGAGAAGAGGGAGGGAGGACGGATGGGAAGGAGAGTGGAATGGAGGATGGATGGAGGGAGGGAGGGAGAGGGATGAGGTGGAGGAGGAGAGGGTGGAGGAGAGGAGGAGGGGAGATTAGAAGGGGAAGGGGGGGGGTGATGGAGGTGGAAGCAGAGCGAGGGGGATATGAAGGGAGAGGTAGGGAGGCATAAAGGGAGAGGAATGTTAGAGGAGGTGAGGAGAGAGGAGGGGAGGCGAGAGTAGGGAGAGAGGGAGGGAGGAGGGAGGGGGAGGGGGAGGGGGAGGGAGAGGATGAGACGAGGGAGATGGAAGGAAGGGAAGGAAAGGAGAGGCGGAAGGGAGGGAGGAGGGAGGGGA
>NW_020871268.1:54779-64779 GCF_003789085.1 Penaeus vannamei
TTATCATCCTTCAGTTTTTAAGAAAATGAATATTAATTTCACGCTGAAATAAGAAGCGACTGCATGACCTCCGACATCATTTCCCAGCTTGGGTGTTCATTTCCTCGAGTCTTTGCGTGTCCCCGTCTGCCTACCTGTGTCTACCGGTGCCTTGCCTGTCTACCTGTGTCTACCGGTGCCCTGTCTACCTGTGTCTACCGGTGCCTTGTCTGTCTACCTGTCTACTTGCCTGTCTACCTGTGTCTACCGGTCTGCCTGTCTACAAGCTTACCTGTCTGAGCCTGTGTGTCTGCCCGTGTCGGCTTGTCTTCCAGCCAACTTGCCTGCATGGTTCTGCCTGCTAACTATGCCTACCTAACTATGCCTACCTCACTATCCCTACCTAACTATGCCTGAATGGGTTCAGCTTGCCCGCCCGTGCTTGCCTATGCCTGCCTACCAGATGACAAGATTATGAAAGATAACACGGGGGAAGAGGAGAACAATAATAACACTAACAATAACAAACACTAACACTAACAACAACAACAACAACAACAAAAACACAAACATCAGCAAGAGAAACAATATGGCCACCCGACGTCTGCATGACCGCCGCCATTGTTCGAACCGGCGCAAAATGGCTTCGCTGATACCCGGACCTCCTCGTACAATACAACAACAAATACAATACCTCGATTACAATACAATGGGAAGTCGCTCCCGGCGTGTAAATGGGGTAAGGGGTAAGGGGTAGGGGTGGGGGATGGGGTTTAGAGGGCTCGATGGGGGGGGGGAGAGAGAGGGGAGGGGGGGGAGTTTATTAAAGCTTTAAAAATGGGAAATGAATTATGAATTAAATATATCCTGGATAGTTTATTGTAGGAATACGCAGGAGGGGGAGGGGAGGGAGGGGAGGGGAGGGGAGGGGAGGGGAGGGGAGGAGGGGAGAGGGGGGAGGAAGAGAAGGGATGAGGAGACGTAAAGAGGAAGGAGGAAAGGCGATGATGGAGGCGGAAGGGGAAAGGGAGGAAAAGGGATGATGGAGAGAAATGGGGAAGGGGGATAATGGAGGGGGAAGTGGAACGGGGGGGAAAGGGGAGGAGGAGGAGGAGGGTTTGAGTAGGGGGAGTAGAGGTAGAGAGGAAAGGGGATAAGAAGGCAAATACAATGGAAAATATATAATAAAAATAAATGCATAAATTCATTAATCTTAAAACTGACGCCCATACACCCCCCTCCCCACACACACATATATACGATAAATAGATAGAAAGATAGATAGATAGATAGATAGTTTGATATAGATAGAGACAGAGACAGATAAATAGATATATAAATAGATAGAAAGAAAGACAGATAGATAGATAGATAGATATATAGATATAGATAGATAAGATTTAGATAAACAGATAGACCATATAAATAGAAAGGAGAGAAATAGAGAAACATGGAATAAGAACCGACGAGACAAATATGGAACAAGGAAAAACGAATCGATAGACAAACCACACCATAAGATAATATAAATACATATGATAATGAATAAATACAACGAAATAGTAAACACCAATAAATGACTAAAACAAGTGAATAATGAAAGAAAGAGAAAGAAAAAAAAACGGAGGGGAAGCACATCAGTCGCAGTTGACTCCGCAAGCAATCCTTTAACTTCTTCGCTTTACTCTTCTTCTTCCCTTCCTTTATTCTTCGTTGTTCTTGTTCCCTTCCTTTATCCTTCGTTGTTGTTCTTCCCTTCCTTTCTCCTTCGTTGTTCTTCTTCCCTTCCTTTATCCTTCGTTGTTCTTCTTCCCTTCCTTTATCCTTCGTTGTTCTTCTTCCCCTCCTTTATCCTTCGTTGTTGTTCTTCCCTTCCTTTATCCTTTGTTGCTTTCCTTCCCTTCCTTTATCCTTCGTTGCTTTCCTTCCCTTCCTTTATCCTTCGTTGCTTTCCTTCCCTTCCATTATGCTTCCTTCCTTTACTTCCCTTCCATTATCCTTTGTTGCTGCTTCTTCCCTTTACCAAAGACTTAAAAGAATTCAAACTTAAAAGCTCTTTGTTGCTCTTTGCGCCCATCATTCTCTCCCTTTTTCTTAATTCCTCTTTCGTTCTCTTGAATCGCTTTGCATAGCCAATAGTTTTTTTTGTGTTTTCTTTCTACTCCATTTTTATCCAACCTATTTTTGGGTCTGTTTACTTTCGCGCCTCACTTCGTTCTTCTATTTTTCTCTTTCTTTTAGTCTTTCGTCGTAACCATTTATCAAATGAACCAAACAGGGGAAGGGAAGGAAGGCGAATAGGAATATGTAGGAGGAGGAGGAGGAGGAGGAAGACAAGTAAGAAAAGGAAGAAGGGAAAGAAGAAAAGGAAGAAGAAGGGGAGGAAGAAGAGTAAAATAAGTAAGAAGAAGGGGAGGTGGGACAGTAAAAAGAGGAAGAAGGGGAGAAGGAAGAGAGAAGAAGAGGAAGAAGAAGGGAGGGGGAGAAGAGGGAATAGAAGGCGGCGGGAGAGAGGGAAAATAAGACGACGACGAAAAGGAGGATGAAAAAGGGGAGATGGACGAAAGAGGAGAAACAGGAGAGCAAGACGAGGGAGGAAGAGGAAGGAGAAAGAGGAGTAGTATAAGACGAGGGAGGAAGGGGAAAGAGGAGAAACAGGAGAGACGAGGAGAAAATGAGAAGTGGTGTAGCGACGAAAAAAGGTAACGCAAGTAACCGAGACTAAGCAAAGAATGATAAAAAAGACGAAAGAGAACAAAAGAAAAAACGACCTTACGAAAAAAAAGGACGGAATGAAAGAATAAATTCGTTAATCGCCAGGTAAGGTAACCACCACTAGCTTCCCCCCCACCCCCACCCCCCAAAAAATAATTTAAAAAAATAAAATACAATAATAATAACTAAAAAAATAAAAAAATAAAAAAATAAATAAAAAGAAAAAAAATGTCCCATAAACCTTTTGAAGGTCACTCGTTTTTTTTCTTCACAACGAATCACCATAGGCCTAAATCCATGTAATAAAATGTAACAGAAAAAAATCGACCTTCAACTCTAGGAAAAGAGCGTTTTTGTCTTCAATTCTTCATAATATTGTCCTTGACTGGGAGCAGATGGATAGATAGAAAGAGGAGTAGATGGATAGATAGAATAATGAGTAGAATAGAGTAGATGGATAGATAGAGATGAGTAGATGGATAGATAGAAAGAGAGTAGATGGATAGATAGATGAGTAGATGATAGATAGATGAGTAGATGGATAGATAGAAAGATGAGTAGATGGATAGATAGAAAGATGAGTAGATGGATAGATAGAAGATGAGTAGATGATAGATAGAAAGATGAGTAGATGGATAGATAGAAAGATGATAGATGGATAGATTGAAGATGGATAGATAGATGGATAGATAGAAAGATGAGTAGATAGATAGAAAGAGAGTAGATGGATAGATGATGATAGATGGATAGTAGAAAGATGAGTAGATGGATAGATAGAAAGATGAGTAGATGGATAGATAGAAAGATGAGTAGATGGATAGATAGAAAGATGAGTAGATGGATAGATAGAAAGATGAGTAGATGGATAGATAGAAAGATGAGTAGATAGATAGAAAGATGAGTAGATGGATAGATAGAAGATGAAGATGGATAGATAGAAAAACGAGTAGATGGATAGATAGAAAGATGAGTAAGATGGATAGATAGAAAGATGAACAGATGGATAGATAGAAAAGATGAACAGATGGATAGATAGAAAATAACAGATGAATAGATAGAAAGATGAGTAGATAAGTAGATTGACATGTAGATGGATGGATGGATACTACGAGAAGAGCAGAGAACAGTAAGGGAAAGGAGAGGGAGAGAGGAAAGAGTGAGTGAAGGGAGCGAGGGAGTGGGGATGGAAAGAAGGGAGAGATGAGCGATGGGGTATGGGAAGGGGAAAGAAGGGAGGGAAGGGGAGGGATGGAAAGAAGAGAGGGAAGGGGAGGGAAGAGTGAGCAAGGGAGGGGGAGGGAAAGGGAGAGGGAAGATGAATAGGGAGGGGGAGGGAAAGGGAGAGGGAGTGAGGTGGAAAGAGAGAGAGAGAGAGAGAGAAGAGAGAGAGAGAGAGAGAGAGAGAGAGAGAGAGAGAGAGAAAGAGAGAGAGAGAGAGAGAGAGAGAGAGAAATAACACACTGCACCATGCAAAAATTACACACACAACCTGTTCATCCCAGAAAATGACTTTTTTGTCCAATAACACAAATCACACTTAAAAAACTATAAGCCCCTCCCCTCCTACTCACCTCCTTCCTCAAAGAAAGAAAGAAAGAAACGGAGAAAAAATAAATAAATAAAACAACAACAAAAACCTTCCAACATAATAACAGCCCTCCATACCCACCCCCACCCCCACCCCCCCAGAGCGCGTCTCCCAGCACATCCACAAAACCACCGCGTCCGCATCACACCCGAGGCGATGACGTACCCGCCTTGGATGCGCGGCCGTAATACACTAAATAATCCACGATAGGTTACAGTACCTGCCAATTTTGCGGGAGGTTAGGTTAGGTTACGTTGGTTAGGTTAGGTTAGGTCTGGTTAGGTTAGGTTAGGTTAGGTTAGGTTAGGCTCAAATTTAACCAGGAGATCCAAATTTCGTTTTCTCACATAAAACTGTGATCGTAAAATCACCTCTATCCACGATAGGTTACAGTACTGAAATTCGGCGGTGAGGTTACGGTTAGGTTACGTTGGTTAGGTTAGTAGTTTAGATTAGGATAGGNTTTAACGCACGGAAGACCTCCACACATTTTCGTTTTCTCACAAAACCTGATCGTAAATCACTCTATCTCCACGACTAGGTTACAGTCCTGCAATTTGGGAGGTTAAGGTTAGGTTACTGGTTAGGTAGGTTAGGTTAGGTTAGGTTCGGTTATCGGCTCAAATTTTTTAACCAGTGAGACTCCAAATTTCTCGTTTTCTCGACATAAACTTGATCGTAAATAACTCTAATCCACGATAGGTTACAGTACCTGCAATTTGGGGAGAGTTTAGTGCCTTATGTTACGCTTGGTTAGGTTAGGTTAGGTTAGGTTAGGTTAGGTCTTAGGCCCTAAATTAACCAGGAGACCCCAAATTTCCCGTTTTCCTCTCACATAAACTTGATCGCGTAAATCACTTCTAAATCCACGATAGGTTACAGATACCCTGCCAATTTGGGGAGGTTAGGTTAGGTTACGTTGTTAGGTTGTTAAGATTAGGTTAGGTTAGGTTAGGTTCTCAAATTTAACCAGGTAGACTCCAAATTTCGTTTTCTTCACCATAAACTTGATCGTAAATCACTCTAATCCACAATAGGTTACAGTACCTGCAATTTGGGGAGGTTAGGTTAGGTTACGTTTTGGTTCTAGGTTGTGCTTAAGGTTAGGTCTTAGGTTACGGTTTAGGTTAGGCTCAAATTTTAACCAAGGAACTCAAATTTCGTTTTCTCACATAAACTTCTGATCGTAACAATCACTCTAATGCCCATCGATCACGGTTACAGTACCTGCAATTTGGGGGAGGTCAGGTTTAGCGTTACGTTGGTTAGGTTAGGTTAAGGTTAGGGTTAGGTTAGGTTAGGTGCTCAAATTTTAACCCAGGAGCTCAAATTTCGTTTCTCCACATAAACCTTGGATCGTAAATCACTCTAATCCACGATAGGTTACAGTACCTGCAATTTGGGGATCGTTAGGTTATGCTTACTGCTTTGGTTTTAGGTTTCTTAGCGTTATGGTTAATGGCGCTCAATTTAACTCACAGACTCCAAATTATTCGTTTTCTTTCACATAAACTTGATGCGTTTCTTAATCTTCACTCTTCTATATCCATCGATGGTTACAAGTACGCTGCAATTTGGGGAGGTTAAGATTAGGTACGTCGTTTGGTTAGGTTAGGTTAGGTTTAGGTAGGTTAGGTTAGGTCCCTCGCTCAAACTCTTTTAACCAGTGACTATACTCAAATTCTTCGTTTTTCTCACATAACTTGATCGTAAAATCACTCTATCCAGCGATAGGTTACAGTACCTGCAATTTGGGGAGGTTTTAGGTAGGTTACGTGCGTTAGGTTCGGTTCGGGTAGGTTAGGTTTAGGTTGGTTAGGTTAAGGCTCAAAATTTAACATGAGACCCAAATTTCGTTTTCTCTCATCATAAAACTTGATCGTAAATCACTCTAATCCACGATAGGTTACAGTACCTCTGCAATTTTGGGGGAGGTTAGGTTAGGTTACGTTGGTTTGGTTAGGTTAGGTTAGGTTAGGTTAGGTTAGGCTCAAATTTAACCAGGAGACTCCAATTTTCGTTTTCTCACATAAACTTGACGTAAATCAACTCTAATCCCACGATATCGGGTTATCAGTACCTGCAATTTCGGGGAGGTTAGGTTAGGTTACGGTTGGTCTTTCTAGGTTCAGGTCGTTATGCGGTTTAGGTTACGTCTTTAGGCTTCAAATTTCTTAACTCAGTGAGACTGACTTAAATTTCTGTCTTTCTCACATAAACTTGATCGTAAATCCCTTTAATCACGATCAGGTTATCAGACCTTCAATTGGGGAGGTTATCGGTTTAGGTTACGTTGGTTGGTTCCGGTTCGGGTTTGGTTTAGGTTTAGGTAGGCTCAAATTTAACCAGGAGACTCCAAATTTCGTTTTCTCACATAAACTTGATCGTATAATCAAACTCTAATCACGATAGTTTTACAAGTAATCTTGGAATTTTGGGAGTGTTAGGTTAGGTTACGTTGGTTCAGGTTAGGTTAGGAGTTTAGTCACGGTTAGGTTAGGCCTCACAATTTAACACAGGCAGACTCCAAAATTTCGTTTTCTTACATAAACTGATCGTAATCACTCTAAATCCATCGATATGGTTACAGGAACCTCCTCGCAATTTGGGGAGGCGGTTACGTCCTTGTTACGTTGGTTAAGGTTTAGGTTAGGTTAGGTTAGTTTATGGTTAGGCTCAAAATTTAATCCAGGATGACTTCCCAATTCGTTTTTCTCCACATAAACTTTCGATTCCGGGTAAATCAGCTCTAATTCCAGCATAGTTACAGTACCTGGAAATTTGGGCGGAGGTTACGGTTAAGGTTACGTTGGTTGGTTAGGTTAGGCTTAGGTTAGGTAGGCTAGGTTACGTCTCAATTTAACAGGAGACTCCAAATTTCGTTTTCTCACATAAACTTGATCGTAAATAACACTCTCACATTCCACGATAGGTTACAGTACCTGCAATTTGGGAAGTTTAGGTTAGGTTACGTTGTTTAGGTCACGTTTAGGTTAGGCGTTAGGTTAGGTTTAGGTACCTCAAATTTAATCCTCAGGAGACTCCAAATTCTCGGTTTTCTTCACATAAACCGCGATCGTAAATCAGCTCTAATCTTCCCACGATTAAGGTTTATAGTATCCTCGCAATTTGGGAGGTTTAGGTTAGTGTTACGTTTGTTAGGTTAAGGTTAGGTTAAGGTCTCAAATTTAACCAGGAGACTCCAAATTTCGTTTTTCCACATAACTTGAATCGTTTAATCACTTCTAATCCACGATTAGCGTACAGGTACTGCACATTTGGGGGAGTTAGGTTAGGTTACGTGGTTAGGTTAGGTTGGTTAGGTTAGTTGTTAGTTAGCCTCAAATTTAACCTACGAGACTCACCAAATTTTTCGTTTTTCTCAACTATAAACTTGATCGCTAAAATTACCTCATAATCCACGATAGGTTCAGTGTAACCTTCAATTTTGCGGGGAGGCTTAGGTTAGGTACGTGGTTAGGTAGGTTATGGTATAGGTTAAGGTTAGGTTAGCTCGCTCAAATTTATACCAGGAGACTCCAATCGTTTTCTCAATTACATACTTGATCGTAAATCACTCTAATCCACGGTAGGTTACAGTACCTGCAATTTGGGGAGTTAGGTATGTCTACTGTTTGGTTATGGTTAGGCTCAAATTTAACCAGGAGATCACACATCTTCTTTTTCTCACATATAACTTGATCGTAAAATCACTGCTAACCCACGATAGGTTACAGTAAACTGCAATTTGGGAGGTTAGGTTAGGTTACCTTGGTTAGGTTCGGTTCGGTTAGGTTAGGTTAGGTAAGGTTAGGTTAGGCCTCAAATTAACCAGGAGACTCCAAATTTCGTTTTCTCACATAAACTTGAAATCGAAATCACTCTAATCCACGATAAGGTTACAGTAACCTGCATTGGGGAGGTTAGGTTAGGTTAGGTTAGGTTAGGTTAGGTTAGGTTAGGTTAGGTTAGGCTGAAATTTAACCAGGAGACTCCAATTTCGTCTTTTTTTCCACTCAACATAAAACTCTGATCGTAAATCAACTCTAAACCACGATAGTTACATGTACCTCGCTTGCAAACTTTGGGGGGAGGTTAGGTTAGGTTACTTGGTTGGTAATAGGTTAGGTTTAGTTCTCCTCATCTTTTCTTCTCTTTCCCTCTCTCTCTCTGGTCTTGTCCTGTCTCTCTCTCTCTCTCTCTCCCTCTCTCTTCTCTCTCTCTCTCTCTCTTCTCTGCTCTCCTCTCTCTCTCTCTCTCTCCTCTCTCTCTCTCTCTCTGCTCACTCTTTCTATCTTTCTTTCTTTCTCCCTCTACTCTCTATCTTTTTTCTTTCATTCTTTCTCTCTCTCTCTCTCTCTCTCTCTCTCTCTCTCTCTCTCACTCTCTCTCTCTCTCTCTCTCTCTCTCTCTCTCTCTTCTCTCTCTCCTCTTTCTCTCTCTCTCTCTCTCTCTCTCTCTCTTTTTTTTCTCTTTCTCTCTCTCTCTCTTCTCTCTTCTTCTCTCTCCTCTCTTTTAAGGGCAGAGGAACCGGGGTGGGTGGGGATTCCCCGGGTCTCATTTCAGGTCCGATTTACGCCCCATTGAAGCTAGGGTACGAAGGCAGGTTGGGTGGACGGACTTAAGAGTGCGATGACGATGGTGGGTGTGGTGGTGGTGGGGGGGGGGACTGGTGTGTGTTGGGGGACTGGTGTGGTGGTGGTGAATTTTGGTTGTGTTGGGGGATAGTGCGGTGGTGGGGGAATTTTGGTGGTGTTGGGGGATGGTGTTGGTGGTGGTGTTGGGGTTTGGTGTGGTGATGGGGTGGGGGACTGGTGTGGTTGATTTTGGGGTGTGTTGGGGGATTGGTGTGGGTGATGGGGAATTTTGGTGGTGTTGTGGGGGATTGGGTGTGGCGGCGTGGTGATTGGTGGTGTTGGGGATTGGTGTGGTGAATTGGTTGGTGTTGGGGGTATTGGTGGGTGGTGTTGAGGGATTGGTGTCGGTGGTGTGGTGTTAGGGGATTGGTGTGGTAATTCTTGGTGGTGTGGGGACTGGTGTGGGTGGTGTTGGAGGATTGGGTGTTGGTGGTGAATTTTGGTGGTGGGTTGGGGACTGGTTGGGGGTGGTGGTGTTGCGGGATTGCTATGGTGGTGGTGGTGTGTGTGGTGGTTTGGTGTGTGTGTGTGTGTGTGTGGTTGTGTGTGTTGTGTGTGTGTGTGTGTGTGTGTGTGTGTGTGTGTGTGTGTGTGTGTGTTTGGGAGATATTTTTTTAAATGCATGTTTTACCTAGAGTTTATAGTGATGCTATCGTCGAATATCATTGGATTTCGGCATAATATATATCTTTTGCTTTGGATACCAAAGGACCCGAAAAAGGAAATCCAATTCAAGAGTGGGATTAAAAAAAAAAAAAAAAGAAAAACACAGAACATTCCTGCAACACCGTTTGCAACATGACCAATGATTTAGATCAGTATCATGTCTATTCCTCTCTTCTTAAAATGTGTTTATCACTCCGAAATGCCTGCCTAAAAAAGAAAAAGAAAAGAAAAGAAAGAGAGAGAGAAAAACAACAACAAACAACAACAACAACAACAGAATATTTGTCAAGAAGACTGATGGTATTGCAAATATGATCTGCAATTTTCTGACTCCTTCATCAGAACAGCTATTATCCGGCTTGTCCGATGTGGTTGCAGTGCAGTTGCAATCACGAAAGCTATTGTCACAAGTAGT
>NW_020871268.1:77279-84779 GCF_003789085.1 Penaeus vannamei
AACTCACAACACCACCCACAATCCACAACATACAATCCACCCACAATTCACAATCCACCACCCACAATCCACAACCCACAATCCACCCACAATTCACAATCCACCGCCCACAATCCACACACCCACAATCCATCACCACAATTCACAATCCATCTCCCACAATCCACCCACAATTCACAATCCATCACCCACAATCCACCCATAATTCACAATCCGCCCACAACTCACAATCCACAACCCACAATCCACCCACAATTCCAATCCACCCACAATTCACAATCCACCACCCACAATCCACAACCCACAATTTCACAATCCACCACCCACATCCACAACCCACAATCCATCACCACAATTCACAATCCATCACCCACAATCCACAACCCACAATCCACCCACAATTCACAATCCACCACCCACAATCCACAACCCACAATCCATCACCCACAATTCACAATCCATCACCCACCCACCCACAATTCACAATCCATCACCCACAATCCACAACCCACAATCCACCCACAATTCACAATCCATCACCCACAATCCACAACCCATAATCCACCCACAATTCACAAATCCATCACCCACAATCCACAACCCACAATCCACCCACAATTCACAATCCATCACCTACAGTCTACAACCCCCAACCCACAATCCACCCACAATTCACAATCCATCACCTACAATCTACAACCCCAACCCACAATCCACCCACAATTCACAACATCACTACAATCTACAACCCCCAACCCACAATCCACCCACAATTCACAATCCATCACCTACAATCTACAACCCCCACCCACAATCCACCACAATTCACAATCCATCACCTACCATCTACAACCCCCAACCCACAATCCACCCACAATTCACAATCCATCACCTACAATCTACAACCCCCAACCCACAATTCACCCACAATTCACAATCCATCACCTACAATCTACAACCCCCAACCCACAATCCACCCACAATTCACAATCCATCACCTACAACCCACAATCCACAACCCCCCATCCACCCACAACCCACAATCCACAACCCACAATCCATCACCCACAATCCACAACCCCACAATCCACCATCACCCACAATCCACAACCCCCAATCACAACCACAATCCACCCTTAACCCACAATCCACAACCCACAATCCACCCACAATTCACAATCCATCACCCACAATCCACAACCCCAATCCACAATCCACAATCCATCCAATTCACAATCCACAACCCACAATCCACCCACAATTCACAATCCATCACCCACAATCCACAACCCCCAATCCACAACCCACAATCCACCACAAAAGTCCCTCGGTGGCAATTATCGGACTCCATTTTCGCCAAGCTGTAAATGTTAAATCCGGGACCTTTTCATTATGTGAGGGCGGGGGGGGGGAGTGCCGCGGGGGGGGGTCTTGGTACGCGGGGAGGGTGGGAGTTGGATAAGTAGAAGAAGGAGAAGGAGAAGAATAAGGAGGAGGAGGAGGAGAATAAGGAGGAGGAGGAGGAAAATAAGGAGGAGGAGGAGGAGAAGAAGAATAAGGAGGAGGAGGAGGAGAAGAAGAAGGAGAAGGAAGAAGAAGGAGGAGGAGAAGGAAGAGGAAGAGGAAGAGGAAGGAGGAGGAGAAGGAGAAGGAAGATGAAGGAAGGGGAAGGAGAAGGAACAGGTAAAGGAAAAGGAAGAGGAAGAGGAGGAGACGAAGTGGAAGAAGAAGGAAAAGGAGAAGGAGAAGAAAATGAGAAGAAGAAGAAGAGCATTGTGATGATGAAGGTGATAATGCTAATATTAAGAAACGAAAGAGAAAGGCAAGTATCGAGAAAGGATTAGTATAAATGCAGGAAAAATAGAAGGAAAGGAGAAGGAGAAGGGAAGAATAAAGATATGGAGAGAACGGGGTGGGAAAGAGGGAGGAAGGCGGAAGAGAGGAAAGGAAGAATAAATTGGAGGTCATAGAGTTACGCAAACAAAGTGCAAAGAATGAGTGAGTGAGTGAGAGGCAGAAAGATAAAGACGAAGATAGATAGATAGATATAGAGAGATAGATAGAGATGGATAGAGATACATAGAGATAGATAAGAGATAGATAGAGATAGATAGATAGATGGAGATAGATAGATAGATAGAGATAGATAGAGATAGATAGACAGATAGATATAGAGAGGGAGAGAGAGAGAGAGGGAGAGAGAGAGAGAGAGACAGAGAAAGATCAGAGAAGAGAGAGACAGAGACAGAGAAAGATCAGAGACAAAGAGCGAGAGAGAGAGAGAGAGAGACATAAACCGAAAATTGTTCTTTAGTTCTTATAAATCTGACCGGAGTAAGTTCACAGATGCTGGGATAAGTTCCATGTCTATTTGTAGCGGACTTTCATATGCATTGTTTTGGGTCTAATTTCTTCATTTTCTCTTCCATAAATGCGCGCTCTCTCTCTCTCTCTCTCTCCTCTCTCTCTTCTCTCTCTCTCTCTCTCTCTCTCTCTCTCTCTCTCTTTCTCTCTCTCTCTCTCTCTCTCTCTCTCTCTCTCTCTCTCTCTCTCTC
Organism: Penaeus vannamei; assembly: GCF_003789085.1. NCBI lineage: Eukaryota > Metazoa > Arthropoda > Malacostraca > Decapoda > Penaeidae > Penaeus > Penaeus vannamei. The sequence continues at coordinate 79,835 of NW_020871268.1, forward strand.
TCTCTCTCTCTCTCTCTCTCTCTCTCTCCCCCCCTTTCGAGGTTTGCTCTTTGGGTCGAGAACAGCTTCGTCAGGTGACCAGTGACGTCACAATGCATCGTCACTGATACGACACAAAAACGTCACGGGAACCACAGTACGCATGCGCAGGTGTGTGTTCGTTTGTGCGCAGGGGTAAACGGCCCGAAAGTTTCCCAATCATTGCCTTTTTCCAACTCAAGTTTAATTCATGCCCTTCACATCACAACAGCAAATCGATCTTGGATTCTTACCGAATACGCGCAAGAATATACCGGAACGTAGCTCTGGCTGATCGGCCGAATTTCAATTGAAAATGAAGAGCTACCACATATCCGACTTGTTTACGTGGAGGAGGTGGGGAGAGATCAGGGACAAAGAACGAGAGAGGAGAGGGAGAGGGAGAGGGAGAGATCAGAGAGAAAGAGCGAGAGAGAGGAGAGAGAGAGAGAGAGAGAGAGATCAGAGACAAAGAACGAGAGAGAGAGAGAGAGAGAGAGGATCAGAGACAAAGAGCGAGAGAGAGAGAGAGAGAGAGAGAAGATCAGAGACAAAGAGCGAGAGAGAGAGAGAGAGAGAGATCAGAGACAAAGAAGAGAGAGAGAGAGAGAGAGAGAGATCAGAGAGAACGAGAGAGAGAGAGAGAGAGAGAGAGAGAGAGAGAGAGAGATCAGAGACAAAGAGCGAGAGAGAGAGAGAGAGAGAGAGATCAGAGACAAGAGCGAGAGAGAGAGTGAGAGAGAGATCAGAGACAAAAGAGCGAGAGAGAGAGAGAGAGAGATCAGAGACAAAGAGCGAGAGAGAGAGAGTCAGAGGACAAAGAGCGAGAGAGAGAGGGAGAGGGAGAGGGAGAGATCAGAGACAAAGAGGTAGATAGAGATAGAGAAGAGAGGGGGAGACACACACACACACACACACAGAATCAAGAGAGAGAGAGAGAGAGAGAGAGAGAGAGAGAGAGAGAGAGATCAGAGAGAGAGAAGAGAGAGAGAGAGAGAGAGAGAGAGAGAGAGAGAGAGAGAGATAGAGAAGAGAGAGACAGAGAAGACAAAAAAAACGGCTTATTGGAAACAGTTTTGAAGAGCCAATAAGACTTAGGAGAAAAAAATTGTATTCCCCAAAAAAGAAAAAGACAAAAATAGCAAAATAGAAGCAATATCTTCATATATGGACAAGTCTGAAATTAAAGAAAAAATCTTCTATTATTACTGCAATATTGATTGTTCAACGCTGTTTTTTTTATACTTGAATTTCATCATTGTGTTTCATTTTTGAGAAAACATTGAAAAGGTTTTGTTTTTTTATCAAAGTATTTCTGCGTTTGTTTGTCCACTTGATTGCATAATCTGAACTTTATTATTATTATCATTGCATTTGTTATTATCTTCATTATAATCATTATCATTATCATTATCATCATCAAAAATACAAATTTTGTATTTTTTGATTTCAACCAATTGGGTAATAATGAACAATCAATTTTATTATTTTGTTTATTTAATTTATTTTTATTAGATTTTTAATAAAAATATTGTTTCTTTATTTTAAAATACAATGATAATTATCACAATTTTGATATTATAATTGTATCAATAAATTGTAAATATTTTAAAGAAAAAGAATTATTTAATTTTGATTATTTTACATTACACAATACAAAAATTAAACTTATAATTTTTGTTTTTGGATTTTATAAATTCAATAAATACAATTTAAATGCATCATCCATAAAAAAATTGAATTTTTTAATTTAATTTGAATTTTATATTTTTTACATTTTTAACTCAATTATCAATTGGTATATTATTTTTAAAAATTTTACACATAAGATTTCATTGTATTAAAATTTTATTTGTATTGTTATTCAAACAATTAAAACTAACAATTATTGAATATTTAATTTTATTTTTTTTAAAATTAAATTAAAATTTTAAGTATTAAATTTAAAAATGATATTTAAAAAAATTCAATAATTATCAAATATTTTGATTATCAAAGATTTAAAACATATTTTCATAATAATAAATTTGAAATCATAGATATATTTATAGCATTTTTTTTTTAGAAATTTAACAAATTTTAATTTTGAAGAATATTTTATAGCAAATGAAACAAGATATTGGTTTAAAATAATTTAAAAAAATTTGTTTCATTGTTATTTTCAATTATTTAATCATAGAAAATAATTTTTATAAATATTTAACACTTATAAAAATATTTGTTTTAATTTGAGATATTACCATATTTTCCATATAAAAAGATAGATTGTACACATTGAATTGTTAATTTTGGCAATTACATTATATTTTAATTAAAAATTAAATTAAAAAAATTAGAAAAATAGAATATTTTTTAATTTAAAAAAATATTATAATTTTTTAATTAATAACTTGTTTTTTTATAAATACACTATCACAATTTTTAAACAATTTGCATTTTTTTTTATTTTTTAACCATTTAAAATATTTCCATTAATTTTTGTTACAAAATATCAACAAAAACCAACAATTAAAAATAAATTATCATATTTGTATCAACAGCCAAAATATTATTTGACAAAAAAAATATTAATAATTTGTTAGATAACAAAAACATATTTCTTTCATAATTTTTTTCATCAATTTGATTTGTTCAACATTAATTGTTAATATAATTTGAATAAATTGATTAATGCAATTTTGAAATAATTATTTTATTTCATTTTATCATTACAATTTTTTAAATATTGATTAATAATTATATAATTTTAAATATCAAATGAAACAAAAAAAATTAAAATCTTGTGATATTTTAATTTTCCATAATTTGATTTTTTAATCATTGTTTTTTCTATTAATTTATTGTATTACTAATTGTTTAAAACTTGTTGTTTGAATTTTCATTCTTTAATAGAAAATCTAAACAATTTATTTAAGAATTATATTTATATTAATTTGAATTTATTTTTGACATATAATATTCTATTATTTTATTTTTTATCACATTTTAATTTAAAATTGAATTGTTCACAATCAATTGTTGTAACTATTGTGAATATTATTATTATAATAGAACACATTCATAACGCAAAAATCATTTATTTGTCATCACCAATAAAACATCATTATTCAAATTAAGTAATAATAATAAATTTTTCACAATAAATAAAATATATATGACATAAATAATACTATGAATTATTTATTGTTTACATAATATATTCATAAATTAAATTAAACAAAAATTTTTTCAATTAAATTGAAAATAGCACATTTTTCAAATTTTTTAACAAATTTTTTTTTTTTATTATTTAATAATCATTTGGTTTTGACAATATATTTTGGATATCAATTAAAAAAGACAAATAATAGTTAAATTAATATATCTTTAATTCAGAACATAATAATTTAATTTAAATAATTATGATTTACATAAATATGCATTTTACATCAATAAATTGACAAATAAAATAAATTTAATAAATTTATTTTTTTACTTGAAGAATATAACAAATATAAAACAAAACAACATTTATTTGAACAATCAAATTTTATTTTTGATAATTGGGTAATAAATAAAATTAAAATCATGATTAGAATTTTCATACATTTTAAATTTTAAAATTTAAAGAATCTTTCAAATTTTTAATTTCACAACATTCAATAACAATTTTTGTTTAATCAGATTTCTCAATTAAAAATAAAATTTTTAAATTAACAACAATTATTAAATATTCATGATTTTTATTTATAAATCAAATTAGAAAAAAAAAAAAAAAAAAAAACGCATTTTATAATTGGTCATAACAATTTTTTGCACATTTTAATTCATTTCAAATATTGATAAGTTGTGGCTACATATTGGTTAATATAAATCATATATTATTCGTGCAGATAAAAACACATCATTCATCAATTCTGCAATAATAATATAACAATTCAAATATGGCGATTGGTTTTAATTGTTATTATTATTGTTATTATTATTATTATTATTACTATTAATTATTATTATTATTATTATATTTGTATTATTATTATATTATTATTATTATTTGATATCATTATTGATATTACTATTATCATTGTTGTGTATTGTATCATTATCATCATTATCATTATTATTTATTGTTATGTTTATCATTATTATTATTTATTAATTATTTTTGTTCATTCATTCATCATCAATCATCAACAATCATCATCATCATCATCAAATCATCATCATTATCATTATCATTATCATATCATTATCATTATCATTAATCTTATCATCATCATCATCATCAAATCATCATCATCATCATCATCATCATCATCATCATCATCATCATCATCATCATCATCATCATCATCATCATCATCATCATCCTCACCCCTCTTCACCAACTCCCTATCCCTTCCCTCCATCTCCATCTCTCCCCTTCTTCCATTTCTTTCTATTTCCTCCCCTCTCCCTCCTTTACTCGTCTCTCGCTCTTTTTCTTTCGCCCTGCTTTCTTCCCTCTCTTCTTTACCCCCACCTTCCTTTTCTCCTACTCCTTCTGCTTCTTTCCTCTTCATCCTCCTCCCTTCCTCCCTCCTCCTCCCTCCCTCCCCCACCTCCACCCCCTCAATCCTCATCCCTCACTCCCCTCTCCCTCCCTCCCTCCCCCACCTCCCCCTCTCCACCCCCTCCCTCCTCCCCCCTCCTCACACCCCCCTCACCCCACACCCCTCTCCCTCCTCCCTCCTCCACCCCTCCTTCCCCCTCCCACCTCCTCCCCCTCCTTCCCTCCTCCCCCCCCCCCCCCTCCCCCCCCCCCCTCCTCAAAATGAAGCCAGAAGTTCCAAGACAAATGAACTCGTAACTCCGAACATTCGCATATCTTAGAAGGTCACTTGGCCGTTATCAGGAAAAGGTCAAGGGGGGGGGGGGGGGAGGTCGAGAGCTGGATCTTGACTGGAAG
>NW_020871268.1:89779-99779 GCF_003789085.1 Penaeus vannamei
GGGAGGGGGAGGAAAGGAAGTATGGGTAGGGAGGGAAGGGGACAGGAGGAGGAGGAGGGAAGGGAGGGAGGGGTTTGGTGGGAGGAAGAGAGAAGACGGGGTGGGGGGTCGGGAGGGGGGGTGGTAGGTGGATAAGGGGAGGGTGAGGGAAGGAGGAGAGGAGCTAGGAGGGTGGAGGAAGGAAGGGAGGGTGATAGGAGGAATGGGTGGAGATTAAGGGAGGTTGGAAAGGAGGGGGAGGGGGAGGAAGAGAGTATGAGGGAGTATTATTCTCCTTTCTTTTCATGAGTGAGTAAGGAGGAAGGAGGAAGGAAGGAGGAGGACGAAGAAGGAGAAAGGGAAGGGTTGGTTGGTTTGGGAGGAGGAGGAAGGAGGAGGTGGGAGGAACGGTGGATGGAGAAGTAGGAAGAAATGGAAGAGGTGTGGATGGAAGGGTGGAGGAGGAGGGAAAGAGGGAGAAAGAGAGACAAGAAAAAAAGATAACAGAAAAAAGAGAGAAGAAGAAAGAGAGAGAGAGAGAGAGAGAGAGAGAGAGAGAGAGAGAGAGAGAGAGAGAGAGAGAGAGAGAGAGAGAGAGAGAGAGAGAGAGAGAGAGAGAGAGAGAGAGAGCAAAAGGAAAAAGAAGAGGAAGAGGAAAAGGGAGAGATAGATAGAGAGATAGATAGAGAGCAGAGCAGAGACAGAGACAGGCAGAGCGCGAGAGAAAGAGAGAGAGAGAGAGAGAGACAGAACGCGAGAGAAAGAGAGAGAAAGAGAGAGAGAGAGAGAGAAAGAGAAAGAGAAAGAGAGAAAAGAGAAAGAGAGAGAGAGAGAGAGAAGAAGAGGAAAAGTCAGCCTGTGGTCACGCATCCCAGGGGCGTAATCCGACACGCCTCCGCCAAGACGACCTGCCTGCTAAAGACGACCTGCTTCTGTTAAGACGGCTTGCCTCCCTTTGCTTGTCTTCTCCGCCCGCCTTCCGATGGTCGCCTGGCCTGGTGGGCTTCGTTTTTTTATCTTTTTTTTTTAATCTTTCTATTGGTTTGTTTATCTATTTTTCGGTTTTTATCTTTTTTTCTTTCTTTCTATTCGTTTTTTTTTCTTTCTTTTTTCTGTTCGTTTGATGTAGATGTATTATGATTTTTAGGATTTTTAGGAGGGGGGAGGTAGGTGGAGAGAGAGAGAAGAGGAGAGAGAGAGAAGAGAGAGAGAGAGAGAGAGAGAGAGAGAGAGAGAGAGACAGAGACAGAGACAGAGACAGAGAGAGACAGAGACAGAGACAGAGACAGAGACAGAGACAGAGACAGACAGAGACAGAGACAGAGACAGACAAGAGACAGAAGACAGAGAGAGACAGAGACAGAGACAGAGACAGAGAGAGACAGAACAGACAGACAGAAGACAGACAGACAGACAGACAGACAGACACAGACAACAGACAAACATCAACATCAACCAATCATTCACTCAAACAGACACAGACACACACCCAAAACAAAAATGACTCCCCATAAAGAACCGAATAGAAAACGACAAAACGAAGAAGAGAAATAGAAAGAGAGAAGAGAACAAAGGAGAAGAACACCAAGAGAAAAGAGGAAGATAAACCAGGGAGCCAGAGCGAGGGGAAGTGAGGGGAGTTGAATGTGTGTGTGTGTGTGTGTTTATGTGTTCATGTCACGCGTGAATGTGTGTTTGTTGGTGTGCGAAGGAGAAGATCCACACGCATTAGAGGCGCTCAGTTAAGCGAGAAAATAGATAGATAGATAGAGAGAGAGAGAGAGAGAGAGAGAGAGAGAGAGAAGAGAGAGAGAGAGAGAGAGAGAGAGAGAGAGAGAGAGAGAGAGAGAGAGAGAGAGAGAGAGAGAGAGAGAGAGAGAGAGAGAAGGAGAGAGAGAGAGAGAGAGAGAGAGAGAGAGAGAGAGAGAGAGAGAGAGAGAGAGAGATAGATAGATAGATAGATAATAGAGAGAGTAAATAGATAGATAGATAAGTAGGTAAACAGACATTCAGAGAGACAGACAGACATATAAATAGCTATAAATGCAGAGAGAGAGAGAGAGAGAGAGAGAGAGAGAGAGAGAGAGAGAGAGAGAGAGAGAGAGAGAGAGAGAGAGAGAGAGAGAGAGAGAAAGCGAACGGAAAGAGAAAGAAAAAGAGGGAAAGTGGGGAAGAAATGGAGAAGAAGAGAGAAAAATAACGTTAAAGGTAGTAAGGGAAAAGTAGAATAAGTAGACATGTCTAACATAAAAAAAGAAAGAAAAAAAATCGTTGTATTTAAAAAGGGAGAAAAGAAAACAGAAAAACACCCCCTCAACCCCTCCCCACAACACCCAAACCCCACTACTTTCCCCCCACACCCCCCCCCCCTCCCCCCTCCCCCCACACCACCCTTCTCTCCACCTTCCCCTCCCCTCCCCCTCCCCCTCCCCTTCCCTTCAACCCCCCTCCACACCCCTTCCCCCCCTCCCCCCCCCACACGCCCCAAACCCCCAGCAGGAGAACCAAGTCCCTCAGTGTAACAGAGTAACTCGGCACTTGCTTCATCAGGGACAAGATTATCACTATTAGGCGCTTGTTGGTTTTATCCTGTGGGGGCACGCGGGCAGAGGAAGGGAGGGAGGGAGGGGAAGGGAGGGGAGGGAGAAGGAGAGAGAGGGAGGGAGAAGGAGGGAGGGAAGGGAGGGAGTAAGGAGGAGGGACGGAGATGGAGGGAGGGAGGAAGGGAGAAGGAGGAGGGAGAGGGGGAAGGGAAGGGAGAAGGGGTAAGGGCAAAGAGAAGGAAGGGAGGGAGTGGGAGGTAAGGGTAAGGGAGGAGGGAGGAGGGAGGGAAAAGGAGGGAGGAGGGAAGAGGGAGAGGAGGAGGGAGAGAGGAGGGAGGGAGGGGGAGGGAGAAGGAGAGAAGGGAAGGAGGGAGGGAGGGAGGGAGAGGGAGATGAGGGAGGGAAGAGGAGGAGGGAGGGAATGGGAGATAGGGAAGGGAAGGGAGGGAGGGAGAAGGAAGAGGGGGGAAGGGGAGGGAAGGGAGAGGAGGGAAGGGTAAGGAGAAGGAGGGGAGGGAAGGGGGAAGATGGAGAGGGAGATAAGGAGAAGGAGGGTGGGGTAAGAAGGAGGAAAGGAGGGTAGAGAAGAAGGAATAGGAAAAGAAGAGGAGAGAGAGAGAGAGAGAAAGAGAGAAAGACAGACAGACAGACAGACAGACAGACAGACAGACAGAGAGAGAATGAATAATAGAGAGAAAAAAAAGCAAGAAACAAAACAAAACAAAAAAGAATTAATAATGACATAGCAAATGACACATTTCCTTAAGAGACATGCCCCAACCCGGGTATTTACATATAAACAGATGCGTGTTAAATTGCAGTGTCATTAAGCGGGTATGTAAGAGGAAGAGGATGAAGAGGAAGAAGAGAATAGAATGAATAAGATTGATATATGATATAGATTAAGAAGAAGATGGAGAAGAAGAAGAGAAAAAGGAAAAAGAAGAAGAAAAAGGAGGAGAAATAGAAGAAGATGAAGAAGATAGAGAAAGAAGAATAAGAAAAAAAAAAAAGAAGGAAAAAAATATTAAAAAGAAAAAGAAAGAAAGTGAAGGAAAAGGAAGCGAAGTTAAACAGGAAGAGGAAGCGGAAGGCAGGAGAAAGCAGAGGAATAGGAGAAAGACATAAAAAAAAACAAAAAAAAACTAAAAACGGGAGAAGAAAAAAGGCAAAGACAGAGGAAAATAGAGGAAGAGAATTGGGGAAGTAGAAGAAGGCAGAGAAAGGAAGAGGAAAGTAAGAGTAAAAGTAAGGTAGCGGAAGAGAAAGAGGAAAATAAAAGAAGAAGGCAAAGGAAGAGAGAGGAAAATAAGAGGAAGAGGAAGAGAAAAATAAAAGAAGAAAGCAAAGGAAGAGAGGAAAATAAGACGAAGAGAAAGAGGAAAATAAAAGAAGAAGGCGGAGGAAGAGAGAGGAAAATAAGAGTAAGGAAGAGAAAGAGGAAAGTAAGAGGAAGAGGAAGGCAGAGAAAGATAAAAGTAAAAGTAAGGCAAAGTAAGTGAAAGAGGAAAATAAAAGGAGAAGGCGAAGGAAGAGAATAAAGAAAATAAGAGTAAGAGGAAGGCAGAGAAAGATAAAGAAGGTAATGAGAGTAAGGAAGAGGAAGAGAAAGAGGAAAACAAGAGGAAGAGGAAGGCGTAGGAAGAGAAAGAGGAAAATAAAAAAAGAAGGCAGAGGAAGAGAGAGGAAAGTAAGAGGAACAGATAGAGGAAAATAAAAGAAAAAACAGAGGAAGAGAGGAAAATGAGAGTAAGAGGAAGGCAGAGAAAGATAAAGAGGGAAATGAGAGTAAGGAAGAGGGAGAGAAAGAGGAAAATAAAAGAAGAAAGCAAAGGAAGAGAGAGGAAAATGAGAGTAAGAGTAAGGAAGAGTAAAAGTAAGAGGAAAGCAAGAGGAAGAGGAAGGCGGAAGAAGAAAAAGAAAAGAGGCAGAGGTAGAGATACAGGAAAATAAAAGAAGAAAGCAGAGAAAGAAAGAGGAAAACAAGAGTAAGAGGAGGTCAGTGGAAGAGAAAGAGGAAAATAAAAAAGGAAAGTAAAGGAAGAGAGATGAAAATAAAGAGTAAGGAAGAGGAAGAAAGAGGAAACCAAGAGTAAGAGGAGAGCAGAGGCAGGCCGAGAGAGGGAGAGCAAGGCATCCGTCAGAAGCAAAGTCGCGCTGACGGCCCGCGCTGACGCCTACCCCCCCCCCCCCCCCCCACGCCGCCTCTCCCTCTCTCTTGTTTTACCTCTTGCTTCTTCTCTTTCTCTCTCTTTCTTTCTCTTTCTCTTGGTTTTTCTCGTTCTTTCTTTTTTTTTTTTTTCTTTCTTTCTTCTTTTTCTTTCTTTCTTTCTCTTCTCTCTTCTCTCTCTCTCTCTCTTCTTTCTTTCTTTTTTCTCTCTTTCTCTCTCTCATTCTTTCTCTCTATCTATTTATCTATCTATCTCTGTCTTCTTTGTCTCTTATTTATTATTATTTCTTTCTTTTCGTCGTCTTCGCCATCTTCTCATTTTATTTTACTTTATCATTTCTCTTCCTTCTCCTTCTCGTCCACTGATTCTTCCTTCCTTTTGTTGTTGTTTTTTTGTTTTTGTTTTTATCTTTTTCGTCATTTATTTTAATTTTTTTTCTTTTCTCTTCATTTTTCCTTCGTTAATCTTATTTACGTTTCTCTTCTATCTCTTTTGATATTGATCTGGAATTTATTGTCTTATCCTTATTCTTATCTTTATTCCCTCCTTCTCTAAGTACCTTTTCCTTATTCTTCTTTCTTCTCCATTCTTCCTCCTTTTATCCTTTTCTATTCCATATTATCCGAATTCTCCTATCTATCCGTTATTATTCTTTCGTCTCTCTCCATCCTTTATTCCTCTCTGGCTCTCCTATCCTTCACCCTCCTCTTTCATTCGGTTTTTACGTCTTGTTATCTCTTCCTTTCTCTCTCTCCCTCCATCCTTCCATCTTTCGTCCATGTCATTCCATCATCATTATCTCCTCCTTCTCTTCCCATCTCCCTCCTCCCTTCTTTGTTTGTGCTAATCCTCTTCTCTGTTCGTATTCCATCTCCCCCTTTCGGTGTATTCTCTCTCCTTCCTCCTTTTATTCTAGATTGTTCTGTCTTTCCTCATTCGTCTTTTTCCTACTCTATCTCCCCAAATTCTCTCTCTCGTCCTCTCTCTCCTCTTTCCTTCTCTTTTTCGATTTATCATCCTCTATTTTCCTCTTCCTCCTTCCTTATTCTTTTTTTTTCTCTCCATCCCCCGTTTCACTACTTCTTTTCCTCCTCTTTTATTTCGTCTTTTCATTTCCTCTATTCTTCTTTCTCTTCTATCGTCTTGTCTTTCGCTACTCCCCCTTCCTCCTTCTCTGCTCCCTCCCTTCTTTTTTCTTTCTTTTTCCTCTCTTTTCTTCTTCTTCCTCTCGTTCCATCTCTCCCCTCTCTCCTCTGCTTTATTTATCTCTCCCCCTTCTTCCTCTTTCGTCTTATTACTCTGTTTCTTCGTCTCTCTCCATTTCTCCCTACGTTTCTCAACTTCTCTCCTCTTCCCTCTTCTGCATCTTCTCCTCCACTCTCCCACTTCCACTTTTCTGTCCCCTTATTCCACCTCTCTTTCTCCTACCTTCCTTATTCTGCCTTCCGCCCCCCCTTCCCCCTTCCCCTCTCCCTCCCCTCCTCCCTCTTCCTATGTATTCAGACTTCCTCTCTCTCCCTCCCATCCTTCCCTCTTCCTCTCCTCCCTTCCCTTCTCCCTCCCTCCCTCCCCTCTCCTCTTCCTCTCTCTCCCTCTCCCTCTCTCCCTCCCTCCCCCCCCCCTCCCCCCAATATCTCCCCCTCTCCCTCCTCTCCCCCCCCCCGAGCACTGTCAGTATGTAATCAACCAACTTCAGAGCTTTACAACGCTCCCCTTGTGGACGAGACTCTCTCCTGCGCCCGTCCTGTAAAGTTCCCTGCTCCCCTCACTCTCTCTTTTCTCTCTCTTTCTCTCGCTCTTTCGCTCGCTCTCTCGGTTCTATCGTTTTTCTTTCTTTCTTTCGCTCGCTCGCCTCTTACGCTCGCTCTTCTCTCTCTCTCTCTTCGCTCTCTCGCTCTCTCTCTCTCTCTCTCTCTCTCTCTCTTCTCTCTCTCTCTCTCTCTCTCTCTCTCTCTCTCTCTCTCTCTCTCTCTCTCTCTCTCTCTCGCTCTCTCTCGCTCGCTCTCTCGTCTCTCTCTCTCTCTCTTCTCTCTCTCTCTCTCTCTCTCTCTCTCTCTCTCTCTCTCTCTCTCGCTTGCTCTTTCGCTCTATCGTTCGCTCTCTCTCTTCTTGCTCTCTCTTGCCCTTTCTCTCTCTCACACACACAACACACACACACATACACACACATACACACACACACACACACACACACACACACACACACACACACACACACACACACACACACACCACACACACACACACACACACACGTTGCAAAGAGAGAAATAAACAAATAACTAATTAAATATATAAATAATAAATAAATAAAAAAAAAAAAAAAACTGAGAGCTTCTGACACGCCGAGATAAAAAAAAAACTCCTCGTTATCAAACAGGCGGAGCTTTTTGCGTATGCGTGTGCACGTCTGTAAGTGATAATTTTATCGGCAGTTAAACCAGAACTTTTCCAATACTAAACTTCCAACAGAAAACGGAAGGCGGCGGCGTGGATGAGAGGGGGGACTCAAGAGAAGTGTCAGGTGCAAAATGTTACATACTTTCGTTGCTTTTTTGTATTTCTGTAAGGCAAAAAAAAGAGACGGCGGGGGGGGAGGGGGAGAGAAGAGGAGAGAGGATGACCGGGGAGAGAGGAAGAGAGATGGAGAGTGAAGAGAGAGCTGGAGAGTGAGGAGAAGAGAGAGAGAGAGAGAGAAGATGAGAGAGAGCATGAGAAGACATGAGAGAGAGAGCAGCAAGAGAGAGACATGAGTAGAGGAGCATGAAGAGAGAGAGCATAGAGAGAGAGAATGCGAGAGAGAGAGAGAGAGAGCAGACCAGACAGACAGACGCTAGAGAAAGTTAGAGAAAGACAAAGAAACAGAAAAATAACCCGAGATATATAAAGACAGATAGCACAGAAGACAAACAAACAAACAGACAAAAGAGAAATTAAAGATAAAAGAGACAGGAAAGTTATTGGAAGACCACGAGGTATTTGGGGTCGCCTAACCAGGAACAAATGTAGATGTGGATTTTATTTTTTATTCATTATTTTCCGGTAAATATGAAGAAGGATGTGTCTAAGGATTTGGGGGAAACAATGCGAGCGAAGAAGGAGGAAGGAGGAAGGAGAGAGAAGGGAGAAGGAAGAAGACAGGGAAGAGAGGGAAAGATAATTTGGGAAGAAGGGAAAGGGGAGAGAAAGACCAAAGGAGGGGAAAAGAGGAAAGGACGAGAGAAGGAGAGAGAGAGAGGAAGCAAAGAAGAAAGGGGAAAAAAGAGAAAATTCGAGATTAAGAGGAGGGGAAACGAATGGAAAGAGGAAAGATAGGAGGGAGGGGGAAGGAGAGAGCGAAAGGACGCGACGGGGGAGGCGGGAGGGCAGGAGGAGGGAAAGAACGGAACGGAGGGGAGGAGGGAGGGAGGGAGGGAGGAGAGGGAAAAAGGAGCGGATGGGGGAGGAAGGAGAGGGGAAGGGAGAGAGGGAAAAGGAAAGGCGGAAAGGAGGGAGGGAACGGGGAAGAGAAGAGGGAAAGAGCGGACGGGGGGAGGGGAGGGAGGGACGGAGGAGGGAGGGAAAAGCGGACACGGGGGGAGGGGGACGGAGTGCTCTTCAGCTTGAAAACAAGTATTGGCCCTCCCCTCGTAAGGGAAGTTTCGAATACACGGAAAGAATGTTGTAGATGCCTCTCCCTCAGAGTGCAAAAGATGTTTTATGAAGAAAGAGATCTGCTGGCTGATTCTCTCTTTGTTTCTCTCTTTTGCTTTCTCTTTCTCGTTCCTTTGTTTTTTTTTCTTGTTCTCTCTGTCTGTCTGTCTGTTCTTCTCTTTCTCTTCTCTTTCTCTTTCTCTTTCTCTTTTCTCTCTCTCTCTCTCTCTCTCTCTCTCTCTCTCTCTTCACACACTCACACACACACACACACACACACTACACACACACACACACACACACACACACACACACACAACACACCACACACACACACACACACACACACACACACTCACACACACACACACCACACACAACCCACCAACACACAACACACACACACAATTCATACTCACCTCCTTGCTCTACATACACCTGTACGTGTAACGAATAATCCTGGATGAATGATATATTGATCTTCTATTGAGAAGAAGAGGAAGAAAAAAAAATAGAAACAAGAGAGAAAGGAAGAAAGAAAGAAACAAATAAACGGAACAAGGTGCAAGTCAAAGAGAACCCTGGTGACTTTTTTTTCTCTTTTTTCCCCTTTTTCCCACCCATTATGCGAAGGATTGATTGGAACATCTCACTTTTTTGTCTATTACTCTTCTTCCTCTCTCCCCATTTCTCCTTACGGATCTCAACCTCGCTCCTCCTCCCCTTCTGCATCTTCTCCTCCACTTTTCCTCTCTCTCTCTCTCTTTCTCTCTTTCTCTCTCCCTCGTTCCTCTCTGTCTGTCTGTCTGTTGTCTCTCTCTCTCTCATCCTCCTCTCTCTCTCTCTCTCTCTCTCTCTCTCTCTTTCTCTCTCTTCTCCCTCCCTTCCCTCCCTCCCTTCCCTCCTCTCCCCTCTCTCTCTCTCACTCTCTCTCTCTCCTCTCTCTCTCTTCTGCTCGATCCGCATGGCTTGAGGTCGGGGTGAGAAATATCCGCATTTCGGGGTGACTGCGGGAGGAGGATCGACATTGGTATTAAATAGAGGAATAAGGATATATATTTGATCAAGCAGATATATATTGCTTGATTTATTGGAACACAGAAGTCTTGGATCTTGTTCTTTTAATGATTAGTTCATTCATGTTGGATATTTGTTATTTGGTTCACTTATTAATTTTGGATCAGTTGTACCAAATTTGGATCAGTTGTATCAAATTTTGTATCAGTTGTACCAAATTTGGATCAGTTGTACCTAATTTGGATCAGTTGTACCAAATTTGGATCAGTTGTACCAAATTTTGGATCGGTTTGTACCAAATTTTGTCAGTTGTACCAAATTTGGATCAGTTGTACCAATTTGGATCGGCTGTACCAATTTGGATCACTGTTGTAAAATTTGATCAGCTGTACCAAATTTGGATCAGTTGTACCAAATTTTGATCAGTTGTACCAAATTTTGGATCAGTTGTACCAAATTTGGATCAGTTGTACCAAATTTGGATCAGTTGTACTAAATTTGGATCGGTTGTACCAAATTTGGATCAGTTGTACCAAATTTGGATCGGTTGTACCAAATTTTGGATCAGTTGTACCAAATTTGGCACAGTGACTAACCCTGACGTACGGTATTCGAGCATAAAGTATTCCACAAATGCATAAAAAAACTATGATCTTT
>NW_020871268.1:119779-125501 GCF_003789085.1 Penaeus vannamei
CTCCCCTCCCCCTAACCCCTAACCCCTTTCCCCCATAACCCACATACCCCCCCCCCCACCCAACCCCAACCACCCACCCAGCTACCCCCCCCCCTCTCACAAATGACAACATTACAAAACCTTTACACGCACGAAACACAATGGAACAGCGAGCGATCGACAGCGGCACACGGGGGGATTGTGCTTGCGAAAACACCTGGCTGTCGAGTGGGCAACAGCGGGCAAGCAAGCAAAGATTCGTCGGTTACTTTGATGCGAATTTGATTGGTCTGGAGGGGGGTGAGGGGGGTAGGTGGGTGGGGGTGGGGGTGGGTGGGGTGGGGGTGGGGTCTGTGTCTGTCCCACTTTCCCTCTCTTCGTGTTTGTTTGTTTGGTTGGCTGTCTGTCTGTCTGGCTGTCTGTATCTCATTCTCTTTCTCTCTCTCTGTCTCTTGCTCTCTTTTCTTTCTCTCTTTCGCTCTCTCTCTCTATCTCTCTTCTCTCTCTCTCTGTTCTCTTCTCTCTCTCTCTCTCTCTCTCTCTCTCTCTCTCTCTCTCTCTCTCTCTCTCTCTCTCTCTCTCTCTCTCTCTCTCTCTCTCTCTCTCTCTTCTCTTTCTCTTCTCTCTCTCTCTCTCTCTTCTCTCTCTCTCTCTCCTCTCTCTCTCTCTCTCTCTCTCTCTCTCTCTCTCTCTCTCTCTCTTCTCTCTCTCTCTCTAACAAGCACACAAAGTTGATAGGAGGAGAAAAAAGAGAGAGAGGGGAGGAGAGGAGGGAGAGAGAGGAGAGAGAAAGAGAAAGAGAAGGAGAAAGAGAGAGAAGAAGAAGAGAAAGAGACAGAGACAGAGACAGACAGAGAGACAGACAGAGAAAAGAGAGAGAAATAGAGAAAGAAAGAGAAAGAGAAGAGAGGGATTGATAACGCTTCCAGAGATGTTGAATTAGTTCCCAAAGCGTCTTGTTCCAAATCTTTTCATTTTCGGATTAAAAAGAAATTTAGCCTCTCGCGGCAAATATCTGCTGGTTGTTTTTTTTTCTCCCGTTTGTACATGGACAAGCACATGCATGCACAGACAGGAGCATGTATACGAACACAAACACGGACACGCACACGAAGAAACACGCAAACGCATACACACACTCATACATACACACGCGCACACGTATACATACACATAGACGCACAACACACACACACGCACATACACATACACACGCGCACACGTATACATACACATAGACGCACAACACACACACACGCACATACACACGCACACTATACATACACATAGACGCACAAACACACACACACGCACACATACACACGCAGACACACATACACACGCAGACACACACACGCACACACACCACACACACACACACACACACACACACACACACACACACACACACACACACACACACACACACACACGCACACGCGCACACGCACACGCACACGCACACGCACACGCACACGCGCACACACACACACACACACACACACACACACACACACACACACACACACAACAAACACACACACACACTATCATTATTGTTATTGTTTTTATTTTTTTAATATCATCATCATCATCATCATCATCACCATCACCATCACCATCATCAATCACCATCATCATCATCATCATCATTATTATTATCATTGTTATTATTATTATCATCATCATTGTTATTATCATTGTTATTATTATTATCATCATCATGTTATTATATTGTTATTATTATTATCATCATCATTATCATCATCTTATCATTAATATTATCATCATTGTTATTGTTATTATCATCATCATTGTTATTATCATTGTTATTTTAGTTATCTGCGAGTGGTCTTCAGAATCCTCGTCCTCATTTCGTCTCTTCATTTCGTCCTCATATCATGTCACTTCATCTCATCATATTGCATCCCTGTCGTTCAAATTACATCTCACTGTGCAATATTTTCCCTCTCCACCACTCTCCATCTCCACCATTTTTCGTCTCCACCACTTTGCATCTCCAATATTTTTTTTTTTTCCGTCACCTTCCCTCTCTATGACTTTTCTTTTCCTCTCCACCACTATTCTTCTCCATTACCCTCCTTCTCCACCTCTTTCCCTCTCCCTCTCCCCGACCCTCCTTCTCCATCACTTCCCTTCTCCCCCCACCCTCCTCCCCTCTATCCTCCCTCTCCCCGTCACTCTCCCTCTCACCACTTTCCCTCTCGCTCTCCCTCTCCCCTCCTTCTCCACCACTTTCCCTCCCCCCACCTCCCTCCCTCTCCCCATCCCTCACCCACCCTTCCTCACCAACACTCCTTCTTCCCCCCCACCACTTCCCTCCGTCCCCCCCCAACCCTCCTTCTCCCACCACCCTCCTCTTTCCCTTTCTCTCTCATTTTCTCCTCACCTGAACACATTCTCTCGAAGCTAAAAATTCCCTCTCTCCTCTTGCTCTATTCTCTCTCTCTTCCTCTTTTCTCTCTCTCTCTCTCTCTCCCTCTTGCTCTATCCTCTTCCTCGCTCTAGCTCTATTCCTCTCTCCTCTTGCTCTATTCTCTCTCCTCTTGCTCTATTCCTCTCTCCTCTTGCTCTATCTCCTCTCCTATTCTCTCTATTCTCTCTCCTCTCTCTCTTGCTCTATTCCTCTCTCTCTTGCTCTATTCTCTCTCCTTGCTCTATTCCTCTCTCCTCTTGCTCTATCTCCTCCTCTTGCTCTATTCCTCTCTCCCTCTTGCTCTATTCCTCTCTCCTCTTGCTCTATTCCTCTCCTCTTGCTCTCCTCTCTCCTCTTGCTCTATTCCTCTTCCTCTTGCTCTCTCCTCTTCTCTCTTGCTCTATTCCTCTCTGCTCCTCTTGCTCTATTCCTCTCCCTCTTGCTCTATTCCTCTCTCCTCTTGCTTCTATTCCTCTCATCCTCTTGCTCTATTCCTCTCTCCTCTTGCTCTATTCCTCTCTCTCCTCTGCTCTATTCCTCTTCCTCTTGCTCTCTCTCCTCTTGCTCTATCTGCACTATTCCTCTCTCTCCTTTGCTCCTCTCTCCTCTTGCTCTATTCCTCTCTCCTCTTGCTCTATTCCTCTCTCCTCTTTCTCTATTCCTCTCTCCTCTTGCCTCTATTCCTCTCTCCTCTTGCCTTCTATTCCTCTCTCTCTTTCTCTATTCCTCTCTCTTGCTCTATTCTCTCTCCTGTTGCTATTCTCTCTCTCCTCTTGCTCTATTCTCTCTCCTCTTCTCTCTTCCTCTCCTCTTGCTCTATTCCTCTCTCCTCTTGCTCTATTCCTCTCTCCTCTTGCTCTATTCCTCTCTCCTCTTGCTCTATTCCTCTCTCCTCTTGCTCTATTCCTCTCTCCTCTTGCTCTTCCTCTCTCCTCTTGCTCTTGCCTATTCCCTCTCTCCTCTTGCTCTATTCCTCTCTCCTCTTGCTCTATTCCTCTCTCCTCTTGCTCTATTCTCTCCTCTTGCTCTACTCTCTTGCTCATGCTCCTCTATTCCTCTCTCTCTTGCTCTATTCCTCTCTCCTCTTGCTCTATTCCTCTCTCCTCTTGCTCTATTCCTCTCTCCTCTTGCTCTATTCCTCTCTCCTCTTGCACTATTCCTCTCTCCCTTGCTCTATTGCTCTATTCCTCTCTCCTCTTGCTCTTTTCCTCTCTCCTCTTGCTCTATTCCTCTCTCCTCTTGCTCTGTCTCCTCTTCTCTCTCTCTCCTCTCTCTCCTCTCCTCCTCTTGCTCTATCCTCTCTCCTCTTGCTCTATTCTCTCTCCTCTTGCTCTATTCTCTCTCTCTTCTTTCCTCTCTCTCTGCTCTATTCCTCTCTCCTCTTGCTCTATTCCTCTCTCTCTCTTCTCTCTTCTTGTCCTCTTGCTCTATTCCTCTCTCCTCTTGCTCTATTCCTCTCTCTCTCTCTTTGCTCTATTCCTCTCTCTCTCTGCTCTGTTCCTCTCTCCTCTTGCTCTATTCCTCTCTCCTCTTGCTCTATTTCCTCTCTCCTCTTGCTCTATTCTCTCTCTTGCTCTATTCCTCTCTCCTCTTGCTCTATTCGCTCTCCTCCTCTGCTCTATTCCTCTCTCTCCTCTTCCTATTCCTCCTCCTCTTGCTCTATTCCTCTCTCCTCTCTTGCTCTATTCCTCTCTCCTCTTGCTCTATTTTCTCTCTCCTCTTGCTCCTATCTCCTCTTCTATTCCTCTCTCCTCTTGCTCTCTCTCTCCTCTTGCTCTTTTCTCTCTCCTCTTGCTCTATTCCTCTCTCCTCTTGCTCTATTCCTCTCTCCTCTTGCTCTATTCTCTGCCTGTTGCTCTATTCCTCTCTCCTCTTGCTACTATTCCTCTCTCCTCTTGCTCTATTCTCTCTCCTCTTGCCTATTCCTCTCTCCTCTTGCTCTATTCCTCTCGTCCTCGTCTCCTTCTCCTGTTGCTCTCTATTCTCTCTCCTCTTGCTCTGTCCTCTCTCCCTTGCTCTATCCTCTCCTCTTGCCTCTATTCCTCTCTCCTCTTGCTCTATTCTCTATTCCTCTCTCCTCTTGCTCTATCTCTTTCCTCTCTCCTCTTGCTCTATTCCTCTCTCCTCTTGCTCTATTCCTCCCTCTCTCTCTGCTCTATTCCTCTCTCCTCTGCTCTATTCCTCTCTCTCTCTTGCTCTATTCCTCTCTCCTCTTGCTCTATTCCTCTCTCCTCATTGCTCTATTCCTCTCTCCTCTTTGCTCTATTCCTCTCTCCTCTTGCTCTATTCTCTTCCTTGCTCTATTCTCTCCCTGTTGTATTCCTCTCTCCTCTTGCTCTATTCCTCTCTCCTCTTGCTCTCTCCTCTTGCTCTATTCTCTCCTCTTCCTCTTGCTCTATTCCTCTCTCCTCTTGCTCTATTCCTCTCTCTCTTGCTCTATCCTCTCTCCTCTTGCTCTATTGCTCTATGCTCTCTCCTGTTGCTCTATTCCTCTCTCCTCTTGCTCTATTCTCTCTCTCCTCTTCTCTCCTCTTGCACATTTCTCTCTCTGCTCTCTATTCCTCTCTCCTGTTGCTCTATTCTCTCTCTCTTGCTCTATTCCTCTCTCCTCTTGCTCTATTCCTCTCTCCTCTTGCTCTATTCCTCTCTCCTCTTGCTCTATTCCTCTCTCCTCTTGCTCTATTCTCTCTCTCTTGCTCTATTCCTCTCTCTCTTGCTCTATCTCCTCTCTATTCCTCTCTCCTCTTGCTCTAATTCCTCTCTCCTCTTGCTCTATTCCTCTCTCCTCTTGCTCTATTCTCTCTCCCTTGCTCTATTCTTTCCTCTTGCTCTATCTCTCTCTCCTCTTGCTTCTATTCCTCTCTCCTCTTGCTCTATTCCTCTCTCCTCTTGCTCTAATTCCTCTCTCTCTTGCTCTATTCCATCTCGTCCTCTTTGCTCTATTCATCTCTCCTCTTGCTCCTATTACTTCCTCTCTTGCCTCTAATATCCTCTCTATCTTGGCTCTATTTCTCTCTCTCTTGTCTATTCTCTCTTCCTATTCTCTATTGCCTCATTCTCCTCTTGCTCTTTCTCTCTCTCTTGCTCTATTCATCTCTCCTCATAGCTCCTACCTCGTCCCAGTTCGGTCGGCACCTCCTAAGAAGGTCGGCGAGCTTCTTGGGACATTTCAGTGCCAGCTAATTCGCCCGTTGCAGGGGGGCAGGTGGAAGTCCCTGTGGCAGTCTGCCTCGGTGCGGCGCTTGGTTTGGTACCACACCACTTTTTTTTAAAAATGAGCTTGTGGTTTTTTTAGCTTTGTGTTTT
>NW_020871268.1:131401-133901 GCF_003789085.1 Penaeus vannamei
ACGAAGAAAGGTAGAAGGCGAGAATACTAATTAACAAAACAAACAAACAAAAAAAGCACCACTCAACGAATAGTATATTAACAAAACATGTGATACACAGACCAAAGATCTGAAACAGAATACCAAAAATTAAGCAGGAAAAAATGGTAATAAAAATGCTAATGAAAACTAAGAAAAACAAAACAAACAAAATAGAAACAAAATAAAGAGGAAATATTAGTATAGAAACAGGAGAGACCAAAACATAAATTAATTAAACCTAAGAACATATGCGTGAGATTAATTGAATGATTAAGATGTTAAAAAACTAAGTAAGTAAATTGATTTAGAAAGATAATGATTGATATGAAATTATGAAGTTATATAAACAACTAATTAAATGAAAGCAAACGAATTTAAAGAAAATTTGTATATACATGTTAAACTTTATTATAAAAAGATATATAATGATAAAGTGTTGTCATAGATTGAAATAACAACAAAAAAGAGAAGAAGAGAGAGAGAGAGAGAGAGAGAGAGAGAGAGAGAGAGAGAGAGAGAGAGAGAGAGAGAGAGAGAGAGAGAGAGAGAGAGAGAGAGAGAGAGAGAGAGGGAGAGAGAGAGGGAGAGAGAAAGAGGGAGAGACTGAAAGAGGGAGAGACTGAAAGAGGGAGAGACCTGAAAGAGACGAAGAAAGAGAGAGAGTGAGAGAAAGAGAAAGAGAGAGAGCAAAAGAGAAATAGAGAGAGAAAGAGAGAAAAAGAAATAAAAGAGAAAGAGAAACAAGAATAAAAAATTTGTAAACGTAAACCCTGGCTAACCACCTCGAAACCAGCTGGCTGGTGTCCATCTTGGTAGAGTGAAGATCCAGCTGGTGTCGCCGAAGAGACCAGACGGCGCCGATGGGGGGGGGAGGGCGGAGGGGAGTAGGAAGGGAGGAGAGGGAAGGGAGGAGGGGGCAGGGAAGGGAGGAGAAGGGGAGGGGAGAGGGGGAGGGGGGAGAGGAAGGGAGGAGAGAGGAGGGAAGGGGAATAGGGGAGAGGAGAGGGAAAGGGCGGGGGAGGAAAGGGAGTAGAGGGGAAGGAGGGGGCAGGAAGAGGGGAGTAGGAGGGAGGAAGGGAGGGGGAGTAGAGGGAAAGAGGGAAGGGAGAAAGAGGGAGGATGGGGCAGGGAAGGGGGGAGAGGGAAAAGGGGGAAAGGGGAGAGCGGGAGGGGCAGGGAAGGGAGGAGAAGAGGTAAGGGAAGGGTAGGGAAGGGAGAGAGAGGTAGGGAAGGGGAGAGTAGGAAGGGAGGAGAGGGGGTAGGGAAGGGAGGAGAGGAAGGAGAAGAAGGAAATGGGGAAGGGGTAGGGAAGGGGGAGAGGGGGAAGGCGGGGGGAGAGGAAGGAGGAGAGAGGTAGGGAAGGGAGGAAAGGGAAAGGGGGAAGGGAGGAGGAGAGGGGAAGGAGGGGGCAGGGAAGGGAGGAGAGGGTAGGGAAGGGGGAGTAGGAAGGGAGTAGAGGGGGAGGGGGAGAGGAAGGGAGGAGAGGGAAAGGGGTAAGGGGAGGGGAAGGGGAAGGGGGAGGAGAGGGGTAGGGAGGTAAGAGGGAGTAGAAGAAGGAGAATAAAGAATAAGTGGAGCAGGAGGGGGTGAAGAGGGGCAGGGGGGAGGAGTGGGGAGTAGGAGAAGAGTCTGGGGAGTAAAGGGAAAGGAGGGAGGGGGATAGCCAGAGGAGAGGAAGCAGGGAAGGAGGGAGTGGGAGGAGAAGGCAGGGGGTGGGAGGATATGTAGGGAAAGAGAGAGCGGGAGAGGAGTGGGAGGAGGAGAGGGCAACATAGGAGGGAGGAGGAGGAAAAGGAGAAGGGATAGAACAAGGAAATAGGGAGAGAGAGAGAGATAGAAGAAGGAGGAAGGAGGAACGGAGAAAGGAGAGCAAACGAAGAGGGAAAAGAGAGAAGGAGAAGAAGAGAGAAGAAGGAATGAGGAAGGGAAGGGATAAGAAAGAAAAGATTAAGAAAGGGAGATAGACGAAGAAAGAAGAGAAGCAAGGAACAGGAGCAAGCTGAATGAAAGAGGAGAGAAGGAATAGGGAAGTAAAAAGGAGGATCGAGGGAACCAGGGGATAGGGGGGAGGAGAGGAGGAGAGGGGGGTAGAGGAGAGACGAAGATGGATAGGGGGAGAGGGGAGGAGGGGGGGAAGAAGGGGAGAGAGAGAGCTTATGCAAATAGGGGAAATGAAGAGCCAAGGAACTACCACACGCCGAGGAGGGGGAACTATGATAGAAAAAAGAGGCTTGACAGCGGTGTCTCGAAGTGTCCTGCGGTGTCTTCGGTGTTCTGTGTTGTTATGGTGTCCTTTTGGTGTCCTGTGATGTGGTATTGATGTCCTATTTGGTGTCCTGTGATGTGATATGGTGTCCTTTTTGGCGTCCTGTGATGTGTTATGTGTCCCTTATGGTGTCCTGTGTTGTGATATGGTGTCTCTTTAGTGTCTGTGATGTGCTATGTGTCCTTTTGGTGCTGTATATGTATTTGGTGTCCC
>NW_020871268.1:146401-155025 GCF_003789085.1 Penaeus vannamei
AATGTTTCTTTCCGCCATAACATACAGACAAAGAATTTCCATAACATTATTGATGCCACTGATAAACGAACAAGGAGAGAGAAGAAGAAACCGAGCAGGAAGAAAGGAGAGAAGAAAAATGTCTCTGAAAAAGAAGAAGAAACTGAATTAATATATGTAGAAGAAGAGGAAAAGAAAAGAAAAAAAATTAAAAATGACGAGTGATGCAATTGATAGTAAAAAAAAAAAGAATAATAATGAATCAATAGATGTAATAAAATAAATAAAATATGTGAATAATCTAAATGAAATAAAAAGTAAATGATAGCGAAAAATAACACAGTAGATATAAGCACACCCACATGAAAAGGAGAGATTTTAGTCGGAGGGAAAAAAATACGGAATATCAACCTATTAATTCCTGGCCATGTGTGAAAGGGTCAAAATCCTATCCAATGCGTGATGAGTTTGCGGCTTTGTTCTTTGCTTTTTTTCTTTTTTTAGTATTTTTTGTTTGTTTACTTGTTTTTTTTAATGTTTTTGAGATGTACCGATTGGGGTTTGTTTGTTTGTTTGTTTAGTTCTTTGATATTAATCTTTAACTCTTTTGTATTTTTGGTTCTGTTATACTCTAGTAATAATAATTTAATGATCACTGTAAAAATTAGCATTAAATAGTGTTAATGAATGAATAAGTAAAATAGATAAACAGATATAAAAAAACAAGCATTACAAATAAGAAACGAACTGTTGGATAAAATTAGATGGATAGATAGACAGGCAGGTGTTAAGATAGATAAATAGATGAGATAAGGTCAAATAGATAGACTGTATAGTATACAACGATAATAAGGTGAGATAAATAGGAGGGATAGGACAAACTATTTATACATGTGTGTGTTGTGTATACACAAATATAATACTATATTATATAGGTTAGATGACCCTATATTATATGGTATGAATCATAGTTAACTAGAGTAGTGGTCAGACTTATTATAAACTACTCTAGTACGATCATAATCCCTCCCCATCGATAACTCATTTATATATGCTAATAGTATATACATATATGATATATATCACTAGTGTCTATTATCGCGAATATCGAGTTACTCCGTCTGGTGATCGCACGGTGCTCATTAGCTCTACACCATATTATTATTATATATAATTATATAATTATTATATATTATATATATATATATACATACACACATAATATAATATATAATTCATATATATATATATACATACTAAACTATTATTATATATATCATTTTATGATAGTATACATAATATATACACATATATATATATATATATACTATATAGATATTATACTATATATATATATATATATATATTATATATAATACACACACACACACACACACAGCACACACACACACACACACACACACACACACACACACACCACACACACAACACTCACCCACACACACATATATCTATAGTATAGGATATATCATATAATATATATATCTATATATACATATATACTAACCTATTAAATATTATATTATTATAGGACTTATTAAAGGCGGCCTTAACTATGGCGCCTCATAATTGAGATGACGGAGAGGTGCTCTCAACAGCAGAAATGGGAGTAATCACCGCCGGCCAATGAACCTGGAAAGCCGGCTTCCATAGAGGAACACGTCAGCTCTTCAACTGCTGCATCTACATTCACGAAAGGAGAGTATCAATAATCCCACAAGATCGTAAGATCGCGAGAAAATACTGACGAGCATAGAAAAAGAATATCAAAGCGCAGCAAAACACGATTAACACCACCAGTGAAAAAGCGTCCCCCCAAAAAAAAACGAAGAAAAAACGCAAGATTTTCTCGATTTTTTTTTTTTGTTTTTTTTTTTTTTTTTTTATTTCTTTTAGATGCAAGGAATTGTTCATGTGTTACAGAAGTGATTATTTTATAGATATTATTTTCTGTACATTGATCTGTTTATTGTCTTTTTGAGATTAAAAGGGAGGTTAAAGAATACAGGACAAGACAGAGATCGGTAGAATAGGAGGGTGCAGAGAAAAATTGAAAGGAGGGTGAAGGGACCGAGGGGGGGGAGGGTTTGACTTGGGTATAGAAATGGAAATTCCGAATACGATATCTTAATACACTCCAGTTTTGAAGAGGACGATATAAAGGAGAGAGAGGAGAGAGAAAGGGAGAGGAGAGGAAGGGAGAGAGAGAGGGAGAAGGAGAGATATAAAGAAAGAGATAGAAGAGAGAAAGGGAGAGGGGGAGAGGAAGGGAGAGGAGAGAGAGAGGGGAGAAGGAGAACTAAAAGGAGGAGAGGGAGAGGAAGGGGAGAAGAAGAGAGAGGAGTGAGGGTGTCGAGAGGAGCAGAGAGAAGAGAATGGGAAGGAAAGAGGTGGAGAAATGTCTGATAATATTCACAAGAGTAGAGAAAAACTAAAAAACAAGAAAGCAATCAATTTGGAAAAGAAAGAGAGAAGAAAAGACAAAAGAACCCCTTAAAAAGATAACACATAGCCCAATGCCAAAGAATATAATCCATACAATAGAATCACGCAAAATAAAAAATTAGTCGAACCATTTCACACAAAATCGGTCTTTGGCAGATAAAGAGACAGTCCGAATTCACATGGTTTGGAAAACGACGACAACAAAAAACAATGAAATATAATGTCACCAAGTTAGCGAAGAGAAAGAAAAAAGAAAAAAGAAAAAAAAAAAAAAAAATAGTGAGGATATAAAATGCTCAAAGATTGAAGTTGTAGTGTCGATGAGACGGCGTCGCCGTAAGCGGAGTGTGTATGGGTGGTAGTGTTGGTGTGGTAGGAGGGAGTTAGAGGAGGGAGAGAGAGATTAGGAGGGACGTAGTCTCTGATTTTCTCTCTCAAATGTCAAATGCATGGAATTCCATGTATATTTTTCAAGGGTATGTATGTGTTCGTGTATTTATGTTGTTTAAAGCGGGATGTATTGTTGTTTGGTGAGTGTGCGGGAGAAAGTGTGTGTATGTGGTGTGTGCGTTGGTGTGCAATGTGTGTGGTGTGTGACTGTGTGTTGTGTGCTTGTGCGTGTGTGGTGTGCTGTGTGTGTGGGATGTGTAGATGTCGCGCGGCACAGACGGCGAGGCAGCAACATAAACGGTGCGGGGGTCCAACACCCACATACTCATACAGACCCCATCGTGTTAACACGTTGATCTGTGCTGGTATATCCATCGCTGGTCGTAATATGATCGCTTGTCTGATAGTCTCTGTGGGATCAGTATCGTTGTCGCTTGATCCTGCACTCGTGTCTGCTGTGTCCGCCTGCCAAGATATCCGCCAAACAGCGTCCGCACATCGCTCGTGTATTGCGTATGCTAGACTGCACTCAAACGTAGTTCGCTGCGTCTGGTTGTGTCTGTGTCGAATAGCTGTGTGCTGGTGCCACTTCCCTAACGACATCCGCTCGTCCACCTTCCGTCGACCAATCGAGAAGAACAATCACAGCTACGCGCTCTAGCCTACACGTAACACACTTGCGGCGTGCCTGCATGTTTGTGTGTGTGTAGGGTGCGTTGAGTGTGTGTGACTGTGTTTGTGTGTTGTTGTGTGTGGAACTGTGTGTTTTCATGTTTTTGGTGCTGTGTGTAGTGTTTTTTTATTTCTGTGTGTGTGGTATTGATGTATGGTAGTTCGTGTGTGCGTTTTTGTGTATATTTTTTATGTGTGTGGTTGGGTTGTGTATGTATGCAGGTATACATTATCTATCTATCTATCTCTATATGTATGCGTATGCATACATATGTGTGTGCGTATTCGTGTGTGTGTGGGGGGATGCGTTTTTAAATGTGTGTGTGTGTGTGTTTATGTATGTATGTATGTATGAATATGCACAAGTATTTGTGTCCGTGTTTTCATTTGTATTTTCGCCTATACAAGTTTGCGTATACTCTTTCATATCTATGTATGTGTATGTGTCATATCGTAGAAACGTGTCTGTTTTTTTTAGCTTAATGCGTTGTGTATATATTTCCACGTGTACCTGTTGTGTGTATACTTTTATGTGCACATGTGTGTATATATTGTCTACACAAATAAATAAGTGTTTTTTTTTATGATTTAATAGATAAATGCCTACATTAATAGATACCTGAACGAATGAATCAGAGTTTGAACCAATTAATCTTAAGAGAAATAGTATAAGAAACAGATATGCAGAATAATGAAGCTTAAAAAAAACAAGATGATATTAAACAGAAAAAGATAAAGATGTAAAAACAGACATGCAAGGATAATGAAGCTTTACGAACAAGATGAGTATTAAATATTAGAAAGCAGACATGAAGGATGATGAAGCTTTAAAAAAACAAGATGGTATTAAACAGAAAAAGATAAAGATGTAAAAACAGACATGCAAGATAATGAAGCTTTAGAAAATAAGATAATATTAAATAAGAAAGATAAAGATTAGAAAGCAGATATGAAGGATGATGAAGCTTTAAAGAAACAAGATGATATTAAACAGAAAAAGATAAAGATGAGAAAACAGACATGGAAGGTAATGAAGCTTTTAAAAAACAACATAAAATTAAATAAAAAAGATAAAGATTAGAAAGCAGACATGAAGAATAATGAAGCTTTAAAAAAACAAGATAATGTTTTAAAAAAAAGATAAGGAGGAAAAAAACAGACATGCAAGATAATGAAGCTTAAAAAAACAAGATAATTTAAACAGAAAGAGATAAAGATGTAAAAGCAGACATGAAGGATAATGAAGCTTTAAAAAAAAAGGTAATAAAAAAATAAAGATAAGAAAACAAACAGCAAGATATTGGTTAAAAAAAACAACAAGATAACATTAAATAAAAAAGAGATAAAGACATGAAAAGATAATGAAGCTTAAAAAATCAAATAACATGAAACAGAAAAAATAAAGATAAGAAAACAGACATGCAAGATAACTGAAGCCTTTAAAAAAAACAAGATAACATTAATAAAAAAAGATAAAGATAAGAAACAAAAACATGCAATAAAGAAGCTTTAAAAACACAAGATAACATTAAAATAAAAAAAGATATATAAAGGTAATAAAAAAAAAATAAAGATAAGGAAACAAACATGCAAGATATTTCTTAAAAAAAAAAAAAACACAATAACAGTAAATAAAAAAAATAAAGATGAGGAAACAGACATGCGAGATATTGAAGCTTAAAAAACACAAGAATAACATTAAATTAAAAAAAGATAAGATAAGAAACAAACATGCAAGATAATGAAGCTTAAAAAAAAAGCAAAAACAAGATAACATTAAATAAAAAAAGAGATAAAGATAAGAAAACAAACATGCAAGATATTGAAGCTTAAAAAAACACAAGATAACATTAAATAAAAAAAAGATAAAGATAAGAAAACAAACATGCAAGATATTGAAGCTAAAAAAAGCAAAAACAAGATAACATAAATAAAAAAAGAGATAAAGATAAGAACAAACATGGCAAGATATGAAGCTTAAAAAAAAACACAGTAACATAATAAAAGAAGAGAAAGATGAAGGAACAGACATGCAAGATAATGAAGCTTAAAAAGTCAAGATAACATGAACAGAAAGAAAAGATAAAACAAACATGCAAAGATATTAAAGTCTTAAAAAAATGGATAGAAAATAAAGAGAAGAAAACAAACATGCAAGATTAGAAGCTAAAAAAAACAAAACAAGATAACATAAATAAAAAAAGAGCATAAAGATGAGGAAACAGAATGCAAATGCAATACATCAGCTTTGCATGTGTGTAAGTCATCATGCAAGTTGCATGACTGTTACCTTAGAGTGGCTCTCATTGCATGGTGATGTTGCCTTTCTCTGCGTTTGATGCTCCTTTTGGGAGAGAAAGAGGAAGAGGAAGAGGAAGAGGAAGAGGGGGAAAGAGAAGAGAAGAGGCATTAGTGGAGGAAGTGGGAGGGTATTATGTGTGTGTGTGTTCTCCTTTTTCGTTCTTTTTCTCTGTGTCTTCTTTTGTATTTTTGTTTTTTTTCTCTCTTTCTTTTTTTTCTTTCTCTTCGTTTTATATGTATTTCGTTGTTTCTTTCTTTCGTTTTTCTTTTTTTTTTTCTCTTTATTCGACTTTCGTTTCTCATTGTCTCTCCTTTATGTCTGTTCCTGTCTGTGTCTATTCTCTGGCTTCTCTTCTCCTTTCTCCTTGTCAATAAACACACAACACACAGACACACACCACACACGCACACACCACACGCACACACACGCACACACACACACACACACACACACACACACACACACACACACACACACACACACCACACACACACACACACACACACACACACAACACACACACACAAATTAAATAAAAGAAGAGTAACATTAAATAAGAGAGAACATTAAATAAAAGAAGAGATACATTAAATAAAGAAGAGATAACAAAAAGTAGAGATAAAGATAAGAACAAAAACATGCAGATTGAAGCTAAAAAAAAAGCAAAACAAGATAACATTAAAAAAAAGAGATAAAGATAAGAAAACAAACATGCAAGATATTGAAGCTTAAAAAAAACAAGATAACATTAAATAAAAAAAAAAATAAAGATAAGAAAACAAACATGCAAGATAATGAAGCTTAAAAAAAACAAAGATAAACATTAAATAAAAAAAAAGAGATAAAGATGAGGAAACAGACATGCAAGATAATGAAGCTTAAAAACAACAACAAGATAACATTAAATAAAAAAGATAAAGATTAGAAGGCAGACATGAAGGATAATGAAGCTTTAAAAAAAGGGTAATATAAAAATTAAAGATAAGAAAACAAACATGCAAGATATTGGTTTTAAAAAACCAAGATAACATTAAATAAAAAAAGAGATAAAGATGAGGAAACAGACATGAAAGATAATGAAGCTTTAAAAAATCAAGATAACATGAAACAGAAAAGATAAAGATAAGAAACAAACATGCAAGATAATGAAGCTTAAAAAAAACAAACACAAGATAACATTAAATAAAAAAGATAAAGATAAGAAAACAAACATGCAAGATAATGAAGCTTTAAAAAACACACAAGAAACATTAAATAAAAAAAAGAGCATAAAGATAAGAAAACAAAACATGCCAAGATATTGAAGCTTAAAAAAAAACACAAGATAACATTAAATAAAAAAGAGATAAAGATGAGGAAACAGACATGCGAGACAGTGCAATACATCAGCTTTGCATGTGTGTAAGTCATCATGCAAGTTGCATGACTGTTACCTTAGAGTGGCTCTCATTGCATGGTGATGTTGCCTTTCTCTGCGTTTGATGCTCCTTTTGGGAGAGAAAGAGGACGCGGGGGAGAGGAAGAGGAAGAGGAAGAGGAAGAGGGGGAAAGAGAAGAGAAGAGAAAAGAGAAGAGAGGCATTAGTGGAGGAAGTGGGAGGGTATTATGTGTGTGTGTTCTCCTTTTTCGTTCTTTTTTTCTGTCTCTTCTTTTGCATTTTTTTCTTTTTTTCTCTCTTTTCGTTTTATATATATTTCGTTATTTCTTTTTTTTTTGTTTTTCTTTTTTTTTCTTTATTCGACTTTCGTTTCTCATTGTCTCTCCTTTGTGTCTGTGTCTGTCTGTGTCTATTCTCTGGCTCTCTTCCTTTCTCCTTGTCAATAAACACACACACACACACACGCACACGCACACGCACACGCACACGCACACGCACACGCACACGCACACGCACACGCACACACGCACACACACACACACACACACACACACACACACACACAACACAACACACACACACACACACACACACACACACACACACACACACACACACACACACACACACACACACACACAATATACAAACAAACACACCACACACACACACAAACAAAAACACACACATATACATACGTACAAACATACATTCCACATATAGAACAAATCTCCGTACACAGCCAATATCCCTCATCCTTCCAGCCTCCGAAGCCAGCATCCCCGTTGCTCTCTCAATGACGGAGATTCTTGCCCCTGATTTCGGCCAAACTTTTAACACTATTTTCCCTCTATTTTTTCTCCCACACTTTCTTTAGCGGGAGTTTAATAATTAATTTCGGATTTTATGGTGAAACTGTTGAACAAGCTAGGCGCCCGCGATGGATGACGAGAGGGCGAGTTGGGCACTATTTTTTTTTTTTTTTTTTGGTGGGATGGAAGGTTGATGGGATGGGAGGGGTGGGAGGAGAGGGAGGGAGGAGAGGGATGGAGGGCGGTGGGAGGACTGGAAGGAGTGAGTGAGTGAGTGAGTGAGTTGGAGGCCGTGAGGTAGGTGGTGTGAGTGAGTAGAAGTAAGTAGAGTATAAGTAAGTAAGTAGTAAGTAAGTAAGTAAGTAAGTAAGTACAGTAAGAAAAAAGTAAGTGAGTAAGTAAGTACAGCGTAAGTAACGTAAGTAAGGAACGTGTGAGTGAGTGAGTGGTGAAGTAGGGGGGAAGGATGTGAGGCGGGAGGAAGGGAGGTGAGGGAGGGAGGGGGATAAGGGGGGGGGTGGGAAGGGGAGAAAGAGAGGGAGGGAGGAGGAGGAGTAGGGAGTAGGGGGGAAGGTGGTGCGGGGGATGGTAGGGCGAGGGGGGAAAGGGAAGGAGAGGGGGTGAG
>NW_020871268.1:158092-160592 GCF_003789085.1 Penaeus vannamei
ATGTGTGGTGTGTGTGTGTCTGTGTCTGTGTGTGTGTGTGTACGTGTGTATAAGTGTGTGCTCATGTGTGTGTACGTTTTTATAAGTGTGTGCTCATGTGTGTGTGTGTGGTCATGTGTGTGACTGGTACTAAGTATGCAGGTATGCCTCTCCATATGTTTGTGTACAAGTGTGTTGACAACTTTATATGCGTTGTCACATCTCGGTCAGGTAGGCATGTTACCGTATACTAATGTCAATTGTTGTTGGGTATTTTTTATTCCCATATATATGCTGTTATCATATTCTTAGTATGTATGTGTGCATCTACGTCGACTAATCTATAAATCTATTTTCACTCTACTTCATTGGGATTTATATGTATTGATAGACTTTGTACTTAATTGCCTGTAATTTGGTTTTATGTTGTATCTACATATCTGTCTATATATTTATTTTATATGTCTGTTGATCTATCCACCTATCTATCAGTTAGATTATCTTTCCATAAGGAAATATCTCTCTATCGTATAGCTTAATATACAATATTTATCTATTTTTCTATCACTAGAATTAAAAAGCGAGAGATTCTAAGACAAACAGCGAGAGAGAAATAAAGAAATGCAAACAAACGCAAATAAGCCAAGAGACAAACAAACAAACAAACACTAACAAACAATCACACAAACAAACCGACCACCGCACAAACAATCACCATCAGGCAAAAGCGCAAACAAACAGACACAAACAAACCCGGAGACGACCAAACAGAAGGGCAGACAGGTGAACGCACGCACGCACGCACGCACGCGCGCCGCCGTCCCCTGGAGCCGCGGTGCCGGAGAACCTCGGGCGCTCAGGTGGGTGCCAGGTGTACCTAAATATTATGGTGCGAAGGAGGCCTGGCAACACTCCAGTAGTCCTAACACTCGCTGCCACCCTCCTCTCTCGCCTCCCCTCCCCTCCTCGCCTCCCCTCTCCTCCTCTCCGCGTCTCCTCTCACCTCCTCCACTCATCTCTCCTATCCCCCCCTCCCCACGTCTCCCTTCTTCCCCTCCTCACCTCACCTGCTCGACCCTTCTCCCCCCCCGTCTCCTTCTCCTCCCTCCCCTCTCTCCCTTTCTCCCCTCCCCCGTCTCCCTTCTCCCCTCCCTCGTCTCCCTCTCCCGACAACCTCGCCCCCCCTCCCTTCCCCTCTCCTCACAAACCTATTCCTTCCCCCTTCTCTCCTGTCTTCCCTGCCCCCTCCCTCCCTCTCCCTCATTCTTCTCCCTCTCTCCTCTCCTCTCTCCCCGCTTCCCTTCAAGGCCTAGAAGGTGTCAAGGGAGGGATAGGGAGTATGGAGGACGAGAGAGAAGGGAAAAGGAAGGGGTAGAGAGAGAGGAGGGGAAAGGGTGGAGAGGGGGAAGAGGAGAGGAGGGGAAAGGGAAGGGGTAGAGGAGAGAGGAGGGGAAAGGGGGGAGAGGGGAGAGGGGGAAGAGGGGAGAGGAGGGGTGAAAGGAGAAGAGGGGAGAGGAGGGGAAAGGGGGAAGAGGGGTTAGGAGGACAGGGGAAAAAAGAGGGGAGAGGAGGAAGAGGGGATAGAAGGGGAAAAGGCGGAAGGGTTGAAGGTGAGTAACGACTGTGAATGGTGTGGAAGGTGGCGGGTTTTGTTTCTTTGTTGTTTTTATTAAGAATGATTCCTTTTTGCTTTCTTTACATCTGCGTTTTTATTTATGTCGATGCTTTAATATTGCAGTAGCCAGAGGAAGTGAAAAAAATCATATAGTGTGAAAAAGACAGAGAGAGAGAGAGAGGGGAGGAGAAGAGAGAGAGAGAGAGAGAGAGAGAGAGAGAGAGAGAGAGAGAGAGAGAGAGAGAGAAGAGAGAGAGAGAGAGAGAGAGAGAGAGAGAGAGAGAGAGAGAGATGATTGTTAACTAAGATTAATTGAGATGTACAGATCAATACTTTTGGAAGTATCATTCAAGATCAAACCTGATAATGAAGATAATGATGATAATAAGAGCAACGACGATAATGACGACATCAGCGAAAAAAGTACCTATTAAAAAGGAAGAATAATCTTACTTAATCAAGGAGAAAACAGAAGACAACGAAACAAAAGAAGGGAAAGGGAAAAAGGGAAAACAAGAAAGAATTGGGCAAAAGGCAAGACCCTTCCAAGGCAAAGCACTTTTCGACCCAACGTTATTTTCGTCCTGTTGTGAGGCCGGCATTTTGGCACAGCCGTGACTCTGCCTCTGTCATAAGTGATGGCGCTGAGGCCGGGGCGTCACGGAGGCTGCTAGCTTCATGAAGGGAGGCAGCGAGATAGATTGATAGATAAGGTAGATAGGTACAGAACCTGATTGTGTATGTACATATGCAGATATAGATGCACGCACACACCACACGTTCGCGCACACACACACACACACGCACACACACACACACACACATACACACACACACTCACAACACACATACACACACACACACACACCATACACAACACACACACATACACACACACACACACAC
>NW_020871268.1:175592-178092 GCF_003789085.1 Penaeus vannamei
TAATATAAGCAATAATGATAATGATATTGATGATTATGATAATTGCTGTTATTACAGTTATTAAGATTATCATTATCATTGTAATGTTTTACTATTATTATTGTTATACTTATACCAAGAGAAATACTAATGCTAAAAATAATAATGACAATAATTATAATAATAATGATGATAATAATGAAAATAACAATAAAAATAATGATAATAAGGATAACATTAACAATGATAAGAGTAATAATAACAATAATTATAATATTAGTAATAATGATAATAATGATACATGATGATAATTATGATATTGACTTTCATGGGGATAATGGCAGCAATATTAGTAATAAAATAATAGTGTTAATGGTAATGGTAACACTGCTAATGATAAAAGGGATACTGATTACTGTGGTAATGATATTATTGATGGTAATGACAATGATGATGGTATTGATAGCAATAATGATCATGTTGATAATGATTATGACTGTAATGATAATTATGAGGAAAATGAGAATGATGATATGGATAATGATATTAATAAAGATTATGATAAAGATCACACTAATGAAAATGATGACATCAATAATAGAATAATGATGAAAATAAAAGAGCAATAATAATCATGATTATAACTCTAGTTATGATGTTCATTATGAGTGTAATGATAATGACAATTATAATAGCAATAAATTGAAAAAAAAAATCATGGTGATAATGAATATGATAGCAATGATAACAGTCTTAAGGATTACATTAATGATGTTGATAATAACAAAAATAATAAGGATGACAATGTTAATAATGGTAACAGTTATTTCAACGATAATCATAATGACAAAGATAATGACATTTATAATGATAACGATAATAATGATTATACCAATAATAGTAGTAACGTTAATGATAATAATGATAATGATAATGACCATAATGATGATGATAATGATGACTATATATGTAATGATGATAACTACAGCAACAAATCAAATGATGAAAATGCCAATAATGATAATACTAATGATAGTGATATTAATGATGACAATGATAATGATAAAAAAACACAAATTATAATTAAGATAATGATAATAATGATAATGACACTGATATCAACAGCAATGGTGGTAGGAGCAAAAAGATAATAACATCAAGCAACTGCAACAATAATCATAAAGGTAAGAATAATGCTGATGATGATCCCAGATAATTGAATTGAGCCAATTAATTGCAGGAATTCAATTATGATAATGATAACTACAACAGACATACAGTTAGAAACAAATAGTCCCATACAGATGAATACAAACAGATGCATCTAGTAAAAGCACATAAATACACACACATACACATTTACCAGAATATGACAGAAATACCCAAACGTTCCACAACAAAACACACAGCCAAAAAACAACCCTCCTTTTCCATCCCTTCCTCCCAGCCCTCCCACCTTTCCCCATTTTCCCTCCCTCCCCAACTCCCCCCCCCACCCGCCTCCTCTCTTTCCCTCCCACCTCCCCTCAATCCTCCCTAACTTCCCCACTCCCCTTTCCCTACCTCCCCTCCCCTCCCTCCTCCCTCCCCCCACCTCCCCTCCCTCCCTCCCTCCCCCCTCCTCCCTAACTCCCCCCTCCCCCTTTCTCTAGTGAAGCGTGCATGGAGCTTATTATTATAGGCATGACTCCGGCCACCCCCACGCCCATATGAACCTCTCTCCCTCCTCCTCCGCCCACCCGTCTCCTCTTCCCTACCCTTCCCCCTCCTTCCCTCTCTCCTCACCCACCCGTCATCTCTCCCTATTCCCCACACCCCATCCACCCTCCCTCCCTCCCTCC
This sequence comes from Penaeus vannamei, assembly GCF_003789085.1. Classification (NCBI taxonomy): domain Eukaryota; kingdom Metazoa; phylum Arthropoda; class Malacostraca; order Decapoda; family Penaeidae; genus Penaeus; species Penaeus vannamei. Next base: position 177,413 of record NW_020871268.1, read on the forward strand.
ACCGTCATCTCTTCTTACCCTCCCCCCTCCCCCTCCCTCACTCCACCAACCAGTCATCTCTTCCATACACCCCCTCCTCCACCCTCCCTCCCTCCCCCCACCCATCCACCCGTTTCCTCTATCCTATCCCTTCCCCCATCTCCACCCACCCCTCTGCTCTACCCAACGACCCGCTCCTCCTCCTCCTCCTCCACCTCCTCCTTCCCTCCTCTCCTCCTCCTCCTCCTCCTCCTCCACCACCACCTCCTTCTCCTCCTTTCCTCAATACCTTCCTCTAAGTCTACCCACGAACCACCCCTACAATCCCCCCTTTCTCCCCCCTCCTTCGATAATCACAGTTATTTTTCCCTTGCAATGACGACAGCGCCCGCCGTGAAATAGTGCACCAGGTCATTGCACTGTGCAAGGGGGAGGGGGCAGCGGCTCTGGTCTGTAAGGGGGGGGGAGGGGCTGGGTACAGGGGTGAGGTAGGCCGGGTTGATAAAGGTGGGTCACACGCGTATACAGACATATACAAATATATACACATAAATACACGCACACACAGCACACACGCATGTACAATATACACACACACGCACACACAACGAACGCTCATGTACATAAACACACTGAGCCACATAGACACACACACATACACACAGACACACATAAACACACACACACACACACACACACAC
>NW_020871268.1:190592-193092 GCF_003789085.1 Penaeus vannamei
GTGTGTGTGTACATATCCGTCACCAACTTACCCGCCTACAGCCTCATTACGAGCCGAAACACGGGTAATTAGACCCATTGAAGGAACCGATAACCGAATCCGACGGAATGACGGAACACAAATCAGCGAAGAACAGAACAATCCCTAATTACACGTATAATCCGATTGGTTAATTAATATGCACGTGATTCATGATAATTAGGTGAGACTGTCACTTGGCGGAAAAGAGTTTAATACTTTTTTTTCCTTATTTTTTCCGTAATGGAGAAGTTTTTAAACTTGTGTGTGAAGCCTGGAGAACAACCAATTAAAACTTTGAAGATTTTTTTTTTTTTTTTTTGAGGTGGGGGTTGTAGATGGAGGGGGGGGGGTGAAAAGGTACGAAGGGGGAGGGGGAAGGGGGGGGAGGGGAAGGGGGGGGGTGAGGGGGCGGGGCGTGGGATCAAATTTGTGTTCGCTAATTTAAGACGCAGATGATGGTATGCCGATTTTTTTTTTCTCTGTTTTATATGTTTCAGTCTTCGCTTTATATTTCAGTCAAAATTCTGTCTTTGTATTCTGCTTGTATTCCTGTCTACCTGTCTGCTTTTTTTCTTTTTGTTTGATTTTTTTCATCTCCATTATTCTCTTTCTCTCTTTCTCTATTTTTTTTCTTTTCTCTCTCTCTCTCTATCTCTTCTTTCTATTTTCTTCTCTCTTCTCTCTCTCTTTCTCTAAAATCTCTCTCTCTCTCTCTCTCTCTCTCTCTCTCTCTTCTCTCTCTCTCTCTCTCTCTCTCATCTCTCTCTCTCTCTCTCTCTCTTTCTCTCTCTCTCTCTCTCTCTCTCTCTCTCTCTCTCTCTCTCTCTCTCTCTCTCTCTCTCTCTCTCTCTCTCTCTCTCTCTCTCAATACTTTAAAAGCAATTTTCCTAGCTATGCCTCCTTTTCCTTTCCCACATACACCATTTCTTTTTAACAATCCTCTCGCCCTCACGCCTTGGACACCATCAAAACCCATACATACTTTTTTTTTTTTTTTTTGTCTAATTACAAAACTCCACAATCACAATTATTTAACGAGACAACACACATAATTCAGCCTTCGTGACGTCACTGGATACGACTTGTCCCAATGCTCGGATGCGACGCGGACTTCGGATTCGCCGAGGTGCTGCTTGGTGTGATGCCAGGACCGATCAGGACGAGGCTTTGAGACGTTTCTCATCCGGAATAGAATTGATTTATAGGCCTAGTTTTCGGGGGGGGGGGGGATTTGCTCTTGATTTTGAGGAGGAGAAGAGAAGGGGAAGAGAGGGAGAGGGTAGAAAAAGGGGAGGAGGGAGAGAAAGAGAGGAACGAGGGAGGGGGAGGGGAGGAAGTGAGGAAGAGGGAGAGTGGGAGAGGAAGCGAGGAAGAGGGAGAGGTAAGGAGAGAAGTGAGGAAGGAGAGGTAAGGAGAGAGAATGGGGGAGAGGAAGAAAAGAAAAGAGGGAGAAGTGGAGTGAAGGAAGAAAAAGAGAAAGAAGAGAAAGTAAGCAGAATAAAAGAAAGCGAGGAGAGAAAATGAAAAGAAAGAGAAAAAGGAAACAAAAACATAATAAGCGTGCAAAGATGGAGCCATTTATAAAGTTATTAAGTACACGAAGCTTTAAATGATAAATGACACGCAACGAACTTTTTCCTCCTTTTGAAAATAACGATCAAGCAAATCAAAACAAACGGAATAACGAACCCAGAAAGGCGGGAGAAAACACCGATGAAAAATTGAATTAAAAAAAGAAATGGCGGGAATATGATACCTTAATTCGATACCCAAACTGTCAGTCCATGAGTAATTAACACAGATATAGTATCTAATCTACGTCATTGATTAGTCAGCGCCAGGATTATGGCATCGAGGGAATAACGGCCCCTGATTGGTCGAGAGCTGAAATGGGGTCATGAGTGATTGGTCGACGGCTGAAACAAGATCAAGAGGTGATTGGCTGAGAGCTGAAACAAGAGCGAGAGTGATTGGTGGAGATCGGTCACTCCCCCCCCCCCCCCCCCGCGGTTAATGGGATCTGCCAATCAGGTGACAGTATCTCCGGGACCAGTCGGGAGAGATGTCTCATTTGCTTTTGGAGATTGAAAAGCACAAAGCCTGACTGTGCGTGTGTGGGGTGTATACATGTACGCTAAACACACGCACACAGACATCCAATAACGTACATATAGATATAATTACTTACTCACACGCACCTATATACATCTACGTGTACACAAATATACGATGAGACGATAAGCAAGTAGACTGGGTGCTTATACAAACAGACGCACATACGTGTATAAAGCTGCGTGCGCTGATATCAGAAAAGAAAGAGCCAAATTAGAGACAAGGAAATAGAGTCAAACATTTGCTTAAACATGCTTGGAAAGTCAAGGTCTCATCCAGGATAGCAAACTCGCGAAAAAGAAAAAAAATGTAATAGATATGACCAAAAGAAAAATTAGTTTGAACAAGCACAGGTACATGTTCAGCA
>NW_020871268.1:221865-229365 GCF_003789085.1 Penaeus vannamei
GCTAGGTGTCTGAAAGGCTGTATTACATGGCACTCTGAATATAATGTAACAAGTTGTTCGCTTATTTCTTCATTGCATAATTTTACACTTCGTTTTTTCAACATTACAGGCCTGTACTGACTGCCAGTACAATCTATATCCCAGCCTGATTTTGCGGTCACATATGTCACCTGTCTTGTTCTTGTTTTGTTATAAACCATAGATTGAAAACATCTTGCATAAACCTGTCATAGTGTTTTATGCTACAGCTTTCAGGCCGTTGAGAATGAATCAAGTCAGACAAGTCCTCTTTGAGGAAGTTTTAATTATGTGTGAAATCCTAGCAAGAGGTACTCCAAGATCTATATCAACACTTTGCTTGTCACACATGCTGATTTTGCTAGGCGGTCAGCATGATATGCCTGGGGATTCCAACATGCGATGGTATCCACACAAAACGAATGGTGGTTTGGAAGCTGGCGTGCGAGAACCGTAGGGTTATGTCGGCAGGTATTTGCTGGAATCGGTTTTAATCACTTATTTTATCTACCTATTTATTCCTTTATTTATTCATCTATGAATTATTATTGTTTTTATCATTATTGTTATTATTGTTATTTTATATTATTATTGATATTAATGTTATTATTACCATTATCACTGTTATTATTATCATTATTACTATCAATATTATTATTATTATTATTTATTATTATTATTATATTATATTATCATATTATTCACTATTATTATTTTATCATTATTATTATCATTATTATTGTTATTATTATTGTCATATATTATTTATGATGATTAGTGTATGATCTTATTTATTTATTCTTTACAAAACCTTTTCATAAATTATTCACAATTACAGCGATACATAAAAAACGTGAGTAAATAAGAATAAAATTAAAAAAGTAAATATAACTTTAACATGAAAGTAAGTAAATAACAAATGTCGATTATCGATTGTTGAAAATAAATCAATAAACTTCGATACATTATGAATGATAAGTACCGTCTGGAGTCATCAGTCACGTCATTGAATAATAAGTCACGTCATGAGTCATAAGTCACCTCTCGCATGACTGTCATGAGATTGGCAAAGAGCTCACACCCCTTCCCTTCCAAAGCCTTTCTTCTCCCAAGGACATTCCATTCTTTTTTTTCTTCTAATCTTTTGTTGTTGTTTGTTGTTGTTGTTGTTGTTGTTGAGATATGAATGCCTCGCCCTGTGACATGACGAGACGGAATGGGGGAGTCGCAGGGAGTTAGTTGTTGACGGAGAAATATTAAACTGGATTTTGCGTTTTAGTTGTTTGTTGTTTTTTTGTGCTTGTCTTGTCTCTGTCTATGTCTGCCTGCCTGTTTCTGGCTCTATTTCTATCTCTCTGTCTCTATCTATCTATCCACCTATCTATATACACACACAGATATATATCTATCTATCCACCTATCTATCTACACCTCCACACATACAACACATATATATTATATATTATATATATATAATATATATTATATATTTATATATTATTATAATTATATTATTATATCCACCATCTATCCGTCTGCCCCTATCTACCTATCTCTTATCTATCGACATGTCTCTCGCGACTCTCTTCCTCATTCCTTCACCCCCCCCCCCACCACCTTCCTCCTCCTTCGAAATTCCCAACAATTAATATAATAACAGAGTTGGACATTTACGAAGATAAAAGAAAAATTCTGCCTTCGGATAGTGCTAGGCCTACATACCCTTCTCCCTACAATCTTCCTTCCTCCCTCCTCCTCCCCTTTTGTTTCTTGCCGCCTTTGCCCCTCAGCCTCCATTCCTCCTCTCTTCTTCTTCCTCCTCCTCCTCCTCTCCTTCTCTACATCTCTTACCTCCTCTCCCCTCCCCCTAGTTCCCTCCTCTCTACCTCCTCCTCCCTCCACTCCCTCCTCCCTCCACCTCTCCCCTCCCATCTTCTCCTTCCCCTCCCTCCTCCTCCTCCATCTCCTATTCCTATTTCCCTCCTTCCTCCACCTCCTCTCCGCTCCCCCCTCCTTCCTCCTCCTCCCTCCACCTCCTTCCTCTCTCCTCCTATGCCTCCTCCCCTCCCCCTCTCCACCCCAGTAATTTTACCCGAAGCGATTTCAACAAAAGCCTCAAGACCGCCTCGGCTTGGGCCTGGGGGCGTGGTTCTCTACTTTCTTCGTGGCTTTAGTACGGGAAGGAGAAAAATTGTATTAATGACTATTTTTATGATTATCTAATATTATTATTGTTATCATTATTATTATGCATGATTATGATTTCAATAAATGTATTTACGTGGTTACATAAGCATAATTCATACTTTATTCATATTACACTTCAAACACCTTTCTTATATGCACAACGCGTTCTAATCCCTCTCTGAACCTAGGCCCTATCTATTACTTCATCCATTTTTTTTATTATTTATTTATTTTTTTTAATAAGCGACCACCACCAAATAAACGATTAATCTACATCCAAGTTTATAATTCCTTAAAGGGAACCCCCGTGGTGTTGGTTGCGGGTCGTACGAAAAACAGAGGAGATTATAATGCTTTATTTCAGTCCTAGAGTATCCCCGTTAAGTCATCAGTCTTAATGTATAAGATGTATAAAGAATGATAAAGTGGCATTACGGGGTGTTATTTCGAAAGTTTTTATTGTAGTTGTATGTTTTTTAGAGTGGGGATAGGGAGGTGGAAAAATGGGAGAAAGGGAGTAATGTTTTGTTTTAGAGTGGGGGAAAGGGAGGGATGAGGGGAAAATGGGGAAGAAAGGGAGATGTGTTTTGTTTTAGAGAGAGGGAAGAGCGAAGTGGGAGAAGGGGAGGAGGGAGTGTTGTTTCAGGAGGAGAGGGAGAGATGAGGGGTAAAAAAAAGGGAAGGGAGGGAGCGTTATGTGTTTTCTTTTTTAGTAAGATTGTGTAGTATGTTATGTTGACAAAATGAAGAGATTAAAGGCAGATGGAGGAAGGGGGGAAAGGAGATAAATGGAGGGAGGCAAGATAAGATAACCCGATCAGTATGTAAGTATATAATGGAGGGAGAGAGAAAGAAAGAAAGAGATAATATAATAATGATCTACACAAAATCAAACAGGAAGATACTGTCAATATCTTCCAATTCCGGCAGAAGGATAAATAGAAAAGACGAAAAGAGTTAAAAAGAGAGAGAAAGAGAGATAGACATCTTAAGACATCCATCATAGAAGTCGTGAGGGAGTTGGCTTGTTACCTGCGTCTTCACGTCTTGTTTTAAATCACTCGTATCGGAAGGGAATGTAAATCTAGCCATGCACACACAACACATACGGACATGCACACATACATACATGTACGCACTCGCACGTACACACACACACACAAACACACACACACACACACACCACACACACACACACACACACACACATACAATGTACGCACCGCACGTATATGCACGCACATACACACACACATACTGACGGTCTCTCTCTCTCTCTCCTCTCTCTCTTCTCTTCTCTCTCTCTCTCTCTCTCTCTCTCTCTCTCTCTCTCCTCTCTCTTCTCTCTTCTCTCTCTCTCTCTCTCTCTCTCTCTCTTCTCTCTCTTCCTCTCTCTCTCTCTTCCTCTCTCTCTCTCTCTTCTTCTCTCTCTCTTCTCTTCCTTTCTCTCTCTCTCTCTCTCTCTCTCTCTCTCTCTCTCTCCTCTCTCTCTCTCTCTTTCTCCAATCATTGGCACAACACAGGGAAGATTGTGTGTTAGGGAGTGAGGGAGAATTCGTGAAAAAATTTTACCACAGGGTTTTTGTACCAAGAAAGAGTCGAGACTTTGGTTGTTGTTTATGTGAATAATATATATTTTTACGCTTTCTTTCTCTCTTTTTATTTTTTTTATTTTTTGTTTGTTTCTTGAATTTTAGGTATATGCTTTCTTTTTTTTTATTCTCAAAGGCTGGATTTTTTTGTTTTTTGTTTTTTCTTTTTTTGTTTTATTCTGTTTTATATCGTTCAGTACTAATATTCGAGAAGGTAGTGATAATAATGACGATAATGATAATAATGATCATAATGTTGATAGTGATAATGATAATAATTGTAAGAACCAAAACTATTATGATCATAATGATGATGCTAATAATGATAATGATAATAATAATAGAAATAATAATAATAATAGTAATAGTAAAATAGTGTAGTAGTAGTAATGATATATACTGATAATAACAAAAATATCAATAACATTAAAACGGTGATGATGATAATGATAAAAGATTATACAAAAGGAAGACATTCATAGTCATATCAACACTTCAAGGGGGAAATAATAGTCACACTGGCTGTAATGTGACATGATTCTATATTTCAATACACGTCTAACATCTTAAAAACGTGACATAAACATATATGGATATGTATATGTATACGAGCTTTATATTAATGAATAGATAAGATACACATAGAAAAGAACTTCACGAATATACGGGTTGATAACAAATAACAAAAATTGGATCACAGGACTGTAGAAAATATTTCACGCTTAAACCCCAAAATTGATGACGCATATCAAATCGCGTAAATTTAAATTAATTTGAATAAACTTTTGATGAATGTGACATAAAACGATGATAATAATAATGCTAATGGTAATAATAATGATACTGCTGATGATGATCACGATGACGATGGTGACAGGAATGGCGATAGTAATTAAAACGATACGATAAAGATACCAGATAATAACGAGAGTGAGAGGAAATTGACTAACTGACAACCTCCGGCAGGTCGGAAGGGCGGGGCTACAGACGCCAGGCAGTTCATTCACGAGTTGACGGTACTCACGTTTAGTTGTGTGTAGAAGTCGGTGCCGTTCAGACCCTCGCTGGTGTAGACCGTAATTTCGGTGCGGTGTGAAGTGCTCATTCATAGAAAAAAAGTGCGATAGTATGTTTCTGTTGGGGATACGTGGTGTTTGATCGCGTGGGGAGATCGTTAGATTAAGAAAGATGCGGTACGGAAATAGATGAAGTTGTTTGGAAACTATACGCAGAAGTGACTGAAAAGAGCGATCTTGAATGCTGGTGAAATTGGTACATTTCCCGCACGAAGAGGTTGAAGATTTGATATTTTGATTGCAAGAAGTCACTCGTGTTAAAGGGGAATGGGGGACTTTGAACTCGAAAAATATCCTTTATTGTTCTGAAAAGTTTGTAGTTATTGATGTTGTTATTACTGTTGTTTTGTTGTTGTTATTATGGTTATTGTTGTCGTGATTATTCTTATGATTTATCTCTCTGTTTCTGTTCCTTTCTACTTTTTATTGTCATTATTGTACTAATACTACTACTACTACTTCAGCTACTACTACATCCACCTTCTATTCCGATTTCTGTTCTTCCTCTTCTCTTCTTCCACTTCTCTTCCTGTTCCGATTCTACTCTTCCATCTCTTCCTCTCTTCCTCTTCCCCTTCCTCTTCTTCATATATTTTTATCATTCACTTCATTTAGATGACAGAGAGAGAGAGAGAGAGAGAGAAAGAAAGAAAGAAAAGAGAAAAACAATAGAGAGAAATAGCAAACCCTCCATTTTTTTATTCACTCAAAGCCACCATCTTGGGAATCCTAAGATGTCCTTTAAGAAAAAAAAAAATCCTACAAGGAGTTGGGTTCGGAACCGCCCTTGTATGAAAGGAACATGACGGGACAAACACACACAAACAAACAAACAAACAAACACCCTTTTGTTACGTCGGGACAAACATACAACAAACAAAAAAAACAAAACTTTTGTTACGGTCGTGACAACACACAAACAAACAACACCTTTTTGTTAACAACAACAAACACAAACACCCTTTGTTACGTCGGGACAAACAAACAAAACAAACAAACCCTTTGTTACGTCGGGACAAACATACACAAACAAAACAAAACACTTTTGTTACGTCGGGACAAAACATACACAAACAAAACAAACCACTTTTGTTACGTCGGGACAAACATACGCAAACAAAAACAAAACCCTTTTTACGTCGGGAAACATACACAAACAAAAACAAACACCCTTTGTTACGTCGGGAACATAACAACAAAAAAACACCTTTGTTACGTCGGGCAAAACAAAACATACGGACAAACATAACAAACCAAAAACCCTTTTGTTACGTCGGGACAAACATACACAAACAAAAAAAACAACTTTTGTTACGTCGGGACAAACACAAACAAAACAAACAAACTTTTGTTACGTCGGGACAAACATACGCAAACAAAACAAACACCTTTTGTTACGTCGGACAACTACACAAACAAAAAACACCCTTTTTTACGTCGGGAACAAAAAACAAAACAAAACCCTTTGTTACGTCGGAAACATACGCAAAAACAACACTTTGTTACGTCGGGGACAAAAAAAAACACTTTTGTTACGTCGGGAAACATACGCAAACAAACAAACACCCTTTTTACATTACACAAACACAAACTTTGTTACTTTTGTTACGTCGGACAAACATAACAAACAAAACAAAAACCCTTTGATCAAACATACAAACAAAACAAACAAACTTTTGTTAGTCGACAAAAACAAACAAAACAAACAAAACAAACAAACACTTTGTTACGTCGGGACAAACACACACACAAACAAAACAACAAACAAACACCGTTTTGTTACGTCGGGAACAAACACACAAACAAAAACAACAAACACAACCCCTTTGTTACGTCGATACAAACCACACACAGAAAAAAACTTTTGTTACGTTAGGTCTTCTGTCGGATTTTTTTTTGCTTTAGAGGTGTAAATAGGATGAGGAGTAAATGCGTGTGTGGAAGATAGAGAGAGATTAGGATATCGTAGGGTAAAGCAGAGAGATATATGTTAATGGAATATAGCTGAGAGATAGAACAAGTAGATAGATATATATATATGTATGTGTGTGTGTGTGTGTGTGTGGTGTGTTGTGTGTGTGTGTGTGTGTGTGTGTGTGTGTGTGAGTGTGTGTTACGAGATGACAATAAGCTAATAATATTGATCATAATACAACATTTACAATAACCGACTGATAAAAAAAATGACAAAACACGGGACTACCCCGTCCCCCCCACAAAAAAGATAATATATATGAATAAATAAACACTATCAAATAATAAATAAAGATAATAATAATAAAAAGATATAAATAATAAGTAAATATCAAGAAATTAAAAAAGAGAGAAACTAAGCAGAAACGATCTTTGATAAAAAAAAAAAAAGAAAAAAACGCTCCATTGAAGATATAAATAAATAAGTAAATATCAAGAAATTAAAAAAGAGAGAAAACTAAGCAGAAAAAGATTTTGATTAAAAAAAAAAAGAAAAAAAAGAGAGAGAAAACTAAGCAGAAAACGATTTTGATAAAAAAAAAAAAAAAAAAGAGAAAAACTAGAGATAAAAAAAAAAAAAAGAGAGAGAGAAAAATAAGCAGAAAAAGATCTTTGAAAAAAAAAAAAAAAAAAAAAAAGACAGAAAACGGTCT
>NW_020871268.1:231865-239365 GCF_003789085.1 Penaeus vannamei
AGAATTTGATGTAGAATTAGTGTCTTGATTTAGAAAAAAAAGAAGTTTGTTAAGGAGCTGGTTTCTGAAGGAATAAGATGCTATGTTACATATAAACAGGCGGTTGATATATGTACAGAGATACACACACACATACACACGCGCGACACACACACATACACGCACACGCACGCACGCACGCACCACGCACGCACACACACACACACACACACACACACACACACACACACACACACACACACACACACACACACACACACACACACACACACACACACACACACCACACACACTCACACACACAGCACACACACACACGACCTGAAACAAAAACTCCCCTCCCCCCTCCCCCCCACTCCCCCTCTCCCCCTCCCCCTCCCTCCTTGAATAATTGAAAGAAAATTTTCAAAAGTTCTCCAAAGGTCTTTCGCCAATTAGTCAAAAGTTCTTGGTGTCGGACATATACTTAAAGGCAAATGCGTTTTGTAATTGCAGCTGAGCATCTCCTTGCAACGGAAATGACCGAGAGTCGCTTGCAAAAAGTCATTGGCTTCTTGTTGCACGTCATCGAAGCATCTTCATAATTATTTTTTTTTTTTTTTTTTTGTGTGGTGTGGTGTGTGTGTGTTTTAAGGTGTATATATACGTGGCTATGCATATGCACACATACGAAATATATAGATACGCACTCCAACAACACACCAAACACACACACACACATGCATACACACACACACACACACACACACACACACACACAACACACACACACACACACACACAACACACACATCACTCACTCACTCACTCACTCACTCACCACTCACTCACTCACTCACACACACACACACACACCACACACCACACACACACACACACACACACACACACACCACACACACACACACTCACTCACACACACACCACACACACACACACACACACACACACACACACACACACCACACACACACACACACACACACACACACACACACTCACACACACTCACACACACACACAACATGCCTCATATTTATGATGAATTAATCCCCTTCACGAGATTCCGCTGGCATGAGGTGAACAGCATCATCAGTGAGGAAGGCAGCCTCATGAACTCATAACACGAAGCATCGCACCTCATTGAAGTGCCGAAGTCTGGCGGGGAAGTGGGCATCCTGTAGGGAGGGGAGGAGGGGGGAGGGGGAAGAGGGAGGGAGGAGGAGGAGGGGAGGGAGGGAGGAGGAGGGAAGGAGGGAGGGAGGGAGGAAGAAGAGGAAGGAGGAGGGAAGGAGAAGGGAGGGGAGGAGAAAAGGAGGAGGAGGAGAAGGAAGGAGGAAAAGAGAGAGAGAGCAAAAAGAGAGAGAGAGACAAGAGAGAGAGACAAAGAAAGAAAGATAGAGAGAGAGCAAGAAAGAGATAGAGAGAAGCAAGAAAAAATATAGAGATAGAGCAATAAAGAAATAGAGATTAGAGCAAGAAAGAGATAGAGAGAAAGAGAAGACAGAGCGAAAAGAGAGAAGACAGAGAGACAAGACACATGCAGGAGGAGCATTCCGCGGCACTGGCAGCACCCATCTGCACTATGGCCCTCTCCGAATCATCAAAAAGAAGGAAGAAGGATTAGATATGTGGATGATCGTAGGGTGGAGAGAAGGGATAGAAGGAGAGGAGGGGAAAGGTGATGAAGAGAGAGAGAAGGAGAGGAGAGAGAAGGAGAGAAAGTAAGAATAGCAAGAGATAGAAGGAGAAAAGGGATGAGAGAGAGAAGAAGAGAAATAAAAGAAAGAGAAAGATAGGGAGAGGGAGAGAAAAAGAAGGAGAGGGGATAAGAGGAATTAAGAAACACCAGGAAAGTTTTTTTTTTTTTTTCTTATATGGACAGATGGAAGCGAAATAACACTGGAATTGATTGTGTGGAAGAACTTCAGATTTTGAAGTTTTAGCTACAGATTTTTTTTTTTTTCTTTTTTTAATACTCTTATTTTATGAGACGAGCATTTTTTTAGATGGACTTCTGCATTATTATTATTATTATTATCATTTATTATTATTGTTATTATTATTATATTATCGGTAACAATGTTAATGATAAAAAAAATCTGCTAACAGAATATAACAGAAAGCTAATGATTCCGTGTAAAAAAAAAAAAAAAAAAAAAAAAAAAGCCAATAGTTTATTTAAATAAAAAAACTTCCTCTTAAAAAAAAAAAAAAAAATCTTAAAGCCATTCTTACATCCGGTGTATTGTAAAGGATGAACGGGGGCGGGGGGGGGGGGGTATAGTAGAAGAGCTTACCGCCCGCTGCTGTGGTGGGCGTGCGGCGTAGGGGGGGTAGGAGCCGGCGTGTGATGGATGAGGTCGATAGAGAAAAGAAAATGGAAGAGAAGATTTTTTTTTTATTTTGTTTATTATTTTTTATTTTTATTTTTTATTATTTATATTATTTATATTATTTATTTATATTTTTTTTTTTTTTTTTTTTTTTGCTAGACGTAGGTGTTGATTCTGATGGTGGTTTACATCTGAAATTTGTTTTTGTCGTTTTTCTTTTTTTTCTCTCTCTCATCCTTTTTCTCTCTCTTTCTCTCTCCCTCTCTCCTCTCTCTCAACCTCTCCCTCTCCCTCTCCCTCTCCCTCTCTCTTCTCTCTCTCTCTCCTCTCCTCTCTCTCTCTCTCCTCTCCTCTCCCTCCCCTCCTCTCCTCCTCCCTCCCCCTCCCCCCTCCCTCTCTCTGCAAAATTAAAACTAAACGATTAAAAAAAAAAAACACTAACTAAACAACTCCCCACCTCCCCCTCCCCATTCCCCTCCACTACACCTTCTCCCCCCTCCCCTTCCCCCTTCTTCCCCTCCCCTCTCCCTCCTCCATCCCCCTCTTCCCCCTCCCCTCCCCTCCCCTCCCCCTCACCTCTCCCTCCCCCCCCCCCTCTCCCCCCCCTTCTTTCCCCTCCCCCTTTCCCCTTTCTTCCCCTCCCTCTCCCTTCTCCCCCCCCNATTGCTATTGATAATAACAAGAATGGTAATGAAAAACTATATATACACAATTGCAATTTCACTAATGATAATGATGATGATAATTTCAGTAATGATGATAATTGTATCATTATTACCATCATCGATACTAATGATAATGATAATAATGATAATAATAATAATAATAATACTAATAATAATGTCGATGAAGTCATAATGATAGCAATTATGCCGATGATGATAATAACAAAAACTACATTGATGATAATGACGATGATAATAATGACATTACTACTACTACTACTACTACTAACATAAACACGTGTGATAAGTTATGGCGATGATCATAATGATGAAAAGTTATTCGCAGTAAAGCTAAAGAAAAAATATCACCGACATAATATGGTTTTCATTACTGCTTATTATCATTATCTTTTATTATTTTCTTTATAATTGTAATTACAATAATCACTATAATCTCAGTACAGTTGTAATTATCATCGCCGATGTTATCATTGCCATCATCCTCATTGTTATTATAATAGTTCTTAATATCATCATTAACATTAATCATTGCAGTATTATGTTCTTACTGTTATAATTGTTATTATTACTGCTGTCAGTACTATCATCGCCCCTTATAATTACAGTTAGCGGTAACGGTAAAATTAGTATGAAGGCTTGCAATATTTTTCTCTTTGCTAACTAAATATGAATGAAAAAGAATCTGCGTCCTTAGATGAACAACTCCGCTGGTCGTTGAGTCGCCGCCTCCAACGTTATTTCCCTTCCAATAGTATATTGTATACTGAGCACGTGTCGTTGGAACAGCTTTTCGCCTAAAATATAGTATCTGGCAACTCGCGGAAAAGATGCGCTGAGTTTGATTTTTTTTTGTTTCGACCTTTTTTCTCTCCTTTTTTCTCTTCTTGACGTTTATATACTTAAATGCGCGATGATTTATCGAAGCCAGAATTAATCAAAAGTGCAGCATCAGTGATAAGCGACTCTTCTTTTGCAGCGCCAATTAATTTTCCTTACAATTCTACGACCTGGCAGATTTTCGGATTAAAAATTCTTTGTGTCTTTTAAACCATGCTGACTATTCTCTTGTTAATACATTAATTTGTGTTCATATTTGGCCTGGATGAACACTTTTCATATGTACCAAGATTTGTCACTGACTTTTTAAATAATTTCTTTCTCTGGAAGGTTAGCTTGAAGCGATGGGACAAAGTTCCCGCGCTTTTTATTCTCAGATTTGGCTCATTACTTTCCTATCAACATATATCCGATTTAATTGGTTATTTAAAATCATCTGCCACGTCATAAACTGATATCCGAAATAAATCATAGTAAATCACAATAGTAAATATATTGTTTATGACTGACATCCATGGAGACTGTATGATCCGTTCAAATTTTGTAAATTAAAGGAAATACACAAAAATGGTGCGGAAGGTTAAGAGATGTGCAAGTTATTATAAAAGGGATGACAGTAAGAACACAACTATAATACATCTATGATCTAGTCATGCCCTGTCACTGGGAAATCTGTAATATATGTTGTGTGTGATTATATTTCCGGTAATAACAATATTTATTCGTAGAATTATCCTAAAACCTACATATTACTTGCTACTGCATACAAAAACTTTTGACAAAAGAATTGGGAATTGAACCCAATATATACTAGAACACTCGCCTGGAAGGCGAGTGTTCTACCGTTCTGCCATTGTAGATAGATATCATTCTGCTATTTTGGACTAATAAGCTCCAAGATA
Organism: Penaeus vannamei; assembly: GCF_003789085.1. Classification (NCBI taxonomy): domain Eukaryota; kingdom Metazoa; phylum Arthropoda; class Malacostraca; order Decapoda; family Penaeidae; genus Penaeus; species Penaeus vannamei. The sequence continues at coordinate 236,627 of NW_020871268.1, forward strand.
GGCAGCCTTTAATTTCTAAAGACGTGGATAATAGCTCTAATACCTCTCTCAAAGGGAAGAAAGAAAGAAAGAAGAGTGAGTCATGAAAGACAGTAGGAACATCATAAAATAATAAAAACATTAACGCTCCCCACCTCATGTCCCGCTTCACTCGGGAAATCGTTCAAAACACCAGAGAATGCTGCCTGGAGCGCTTAAGACCTTTAAAATGCATAAGTAACAGATACGTTGGTGCTTCTCTAAGAGTCCTAAGAGACTGATGTACATTTCCCTGTTAGGTCCATGATAGACTACGCGAGCCCGGGTTCTTAGTATGTTGCCACAAAATGTTCTCAGACCCCTTGAAATCTTACAGAACAAGGCCATGAGAGTCATTTTGGGTTGCCCAATAACTGCTAAAGTTCTTGTCATGAGGAAAGAGCTTGATCTCCCGTCAGTTCACAGCCGTATTACCCAAGTCAACACCATACTCGGCATCAGACTTCTGCAGATTCATTCCAAACCTCAAATTTTCCCTTGCATTATCTAATGAGATTAATTGTAGAGTTAGGCATGTCCGGCGGCCTCGATACTCCAATCTCATAAAGTCAAACTTGGAATGGAAGGCCAACACTGCCCAGACTATTCTCAACTTCAGTGTGTGGAACAATGATTTTATCAACATCCCAGAAGCAACGCTTACTTCACTATGGCATAGTCCACATGTTAACGTACATATTGATAAATTAACAGAGCCAAAATCCATGACTTCAATAACAGAGTTAAAAGGCCATTACTTCAAATATATAGATGAAATTCTCCACCCCCTTAGGGTACCCCCCCCACTTGCAATCTACCGTGATGCTTCTACTGATCCTCATGGAGCAGCAGGGATTGGTGTACTAATTCCCGATATTGCTCCTCAAGAAAGTGTGCGAATTTCCAACTGGACAAGCACAACTGATGCAGAGTCAGTATCAATATACCATGCCATCAAAAAAAGGTACTGAACAGCAGCGACACCAAGCTGTCTTCTCTGACAGCCAGGGTGCACTATATAGACACAACATTTAATCCAGAAAACATGGTACTATCAATACCATTCGCCAAATCACTAGCCTATCCGAGCAGGGTATACAAGTATTACTATACTGAATACCTTCTCATATAGTAATATCAACCTATGACAACGTAGATAAGTTAGCAAAACAAGCACTTTCCCATGAAGAACCATATTATGCATTACCGCTATCTATCAGTCAAATGAAAAAACGTGTTATCAGCTGTCTTCGAGATTATGAGGGCCAGGTATGGACCACTGAAAAATTGAAGAAAAGTGGACATGGTACCATCTGGCATTATGAAAGTATTGTCGGGTAATGTGATGCTGACAAACCATATAAATTCTACGATGGACTGTCTCGGAGACAGCAGGTCACGCTAACCAGGCTACGCACAGGGTATCAATACACTATACATTGGCAGAAAAACCCACAATGCACAAACTAGTTTGTGCTTTGTGGGTTTCTCTACCAGAGTATCAACACGGTATTGTGTTTTTTTCTATTCACACTACACATTATGTACAGGATTCAGTTTTGGAGGCAAAGTTACATATCACCAGAGCAAGAATTGCAAGGCGCCCAAGTCCCATAATCTTACACATTACTTACTTTGTTGCTCGAAAACTGCATCCTATCAATCAAATAGCACTGTCCAGAGACCAGCACTTTTTTATTATATTTATTTTATCATAGACACTGGTCTTGTCGTCGATATGATTAGGATATAAAAGTTTTTTTTTTTAACCAACTAGATGATATGTGAATAATGTATGCATAATGACACAGCCCTTCAGGCATGTAGAACTAATGTTTGACTAATAGCCCTTTACATAAATATAAGCATAGCCAGTTGGATAGATGCGGTAGCATCTTACCCTGGCTTTTTACAAGGCATGTACACTGTTCTGTAAATAAATATTATCAAATGAAATCAAATCTCTCATAAGCTCCAAGATAGGCACCCTTTAGTTTCTAAAGACGTGGATAATAGCTCTAATACCTCTCTTACAAGAGGGGAGAAAGAAAGAAAGAAAGAGTGAATCATGAAAGATAGTAGAAACATCATAAAATGATAAAAACAATAACTCCTTTCTCTCTCTCTCTCTCATAGATCTGTACGTTTTCGGGTTGTTTACCTTTTAAATGTCAGTATTTCAGAGTTGTTTACCTTTTAAATGCCAGTATTTCAGAGATGTAAAAGATTATAAAAAGATGACAGTAAAAAACACTGCAATATATCTATGATCTAGTCATGCCCTGTCACTGGGGAATATGTAAATATGCTGTGTGTGATTTATTTCCGGTAATAACAATATTCGTAGAATTATCCTAAAATCTACATCACTTGCAACTGCATACAAAATTTTTTGACAAAAGAATTGGGAATTGAACCCAATATATACTAGAACACTCGCCTGGAAGGCGAGTGTTCTACCGTTCTGCCATTGTAGATAGGTATCATTCTGCTATTTTGGACTAATAAGCTCCAACATAGGAACCCTTTAGTTTCTAAAGACGTGGATAATAGCTCTAATACCTCTCTTACAAGAGGGAAGAAAGAAAGAAAGTGCCATGAAAATAGTAGAAATAGTAGAAACATCATAATAATAACTCTCTCTCTCTATATATATATATATATATATATTATATATTATATAATATATATATATATATATATATATATATATATATATAT
>NW_020871268.1:259468-282642 GCF_003789085.1 Penaeus vannamei
TATACAACCACTATCTATATCATCTATCTTATCTATCATATCTATATAGATATAGATACTCATCATATATAGTATCAATATATTATATATATACAATATATAACACACACATATACATATTCTATCTATATACAACTAATTACATTTTACTGCGATGATAAAGAAAGAAAAGAGAACAAAAAGCCCACTTGCCCCGCAATCCCCTCCCCGCCACCGCTAAGCCCCTCGGACATATAACCCCCATTAGATTTAGAGTAATGCCTCAAAAATTACTCCCGACTTACATCATCGGGAGCGGTCCGCTGAGTGACCCGATCTGCTGGTCGTCGGGTGATCGTGAGGGGCGGCAGCTTCGGCCTCTTTGTTTGTTGTACAAGGGAGCCGTCCGGCGGTAACAAAGGAAGGTGAGAGACAGAGAGGAATGGGGTAGAAGGGAGGGAGAGAATGGGAGAAGAAGTAGGGGAGGAAGGGAAGAGGGGGATAGTGCGAAGGATGAGGCTGGAGGAAGAGACGGATCTAACAGAGAGATGAGAGAAAGATAGAGAACCCGTACAAATAAGAGCGCGCCCGAGAGAGCCATGACCTAATCAACGGCTACAGATGCACGGCTTGCGGCTGGGAGTGACAGTGAGAGCCAGAAAGGGGGACACGGATAAAGCAAGAAAGAGAGAAGAAGAGAGCGGAGAGAAATATCATATAGTAAATAATATAATACTACTCTATACATATATATTTATCACTATATATATTTCAGATCACTATATAGCACAGAGATGAAGAGAGCGAGAGAGATAGACGACGAGAGGCTGAGAGAGAGACCGAGCAGACAGACAGACGACAGAATGGACGAGGCAGAGAGGGAACGGAGAGAGAAGAGAGAGAGAAGAAGAAGAGAGCACCGAGAGATAGAGAGGAGAGAGACGATGAGACAGTGATACGAGAACGAGAGGAGAAAGATGAGAGAGACAGACAGGACAGACAGACCAACAGTACAGAGAGGGACAGAGAGAGGGGTGGCAAGACGAACGGACCGGAACGCGTAGAGAGTAGCACGGATAAGAACGACTGAAGACAGAAAACACGGATCTAGAGTAGAGCCAGCGTATACAGAGCAGAGAGGGTGGAGGGAGATGAAAAGTGAAGAGAAACCAGGGGCACGGATAAGCAGAAAGAGAGAGAGATGAACTGACAGAGATGAGAGAGCAACAGAGAGACAGGAGCGTAGACGGCACACGCAACGACGAGCGACAGCTAGAGAGAGAGACGAGGAAGTCGGTGTCGAACGCGAGAGTCGAGGCGGATCAATAGAAAAAAAATAAGTATCTCATAACATAAAATTGGCAGGGAGCATAGTAGAGAGAGGAGAGATAAGAAGAGGCCTGAGAAGCTTAGATTAATCAACAATGTGGAAGTAACTGAGTGCAATCATAAAATAACACAACTGAAAAGCCAATTAGGTTAGCGACAAAGATATCACCTATATAAATAGACACTTGTTAGAAATGAATAAAATCAGTTCAGTTAATTAGTCACACGCAAGCACATATATAGAATTCGAGTAGTACCATGTAATACCTAAACATAGAATTTAAACTGAAACAAAAATATTACTCGTGTAATCCTTAAAAAATAGTCTGAATCTGTCCTGGAGAGCCGGAGAAAAGAGACGAGGAGAATGATAGACGGAAGGAGAGCCATGGTAGCAAGATGGAAGCAGAAGACGAGATCGAGTGTGGACGGAGAAGAGGAGACCTGGCGATACGAGAAGCTGAAGAGATCACGAAGAGAGAGAGAGAGAGAGAGAGACGATTGAGAGAACAGAAGAACCGAGAGAACGAAGGAATGAGAGAGAGACCCGACAGAAGAGAGAGGCGCGATAAGATAGACAGACGCAACGAGAGACGAACAGAGAATAGATCAACAGAGGAGAAAAAGATAAGAGCAGACAGAGAGGAGATGGAGAAGTGGAAGAGAGAGAGACGACGAGGAGACGATCGAGAGTATATTGAAGAGGAGACGTGAGAAGAGAGAGAGAGAGAGATGTGACTGAAGATCAGGAACACAGACCTCACCTCCATATAGTCATATTAGTCAATCACGTATGCCACATATGACCGTATAAATAAATTGCATCTGGACCCCAGGTACGATTAGACAGATTGACCTGAAAGAGAGAGTACGACTAGAGAGACAGAGAAGAGAGCTGATAGATGAGGAGAGGAGATCAGATCACGAGAGAGACGACCTGAGAAGACGATGAGGAGAAACGAGAGAAACACGAGAGAGAAAAAGAGACGAAAGAAAGAGGAAAAGATAACGGATAGACTTAATAGATAGATAGGATAGATCAGATTTAGAGAGAGAGCAGAGACACGAGAAACGATGAAGAGAAGCAGAAGAGAGAGAAAGAGGAGAAAGATGATAAGACAAGAGAGAGACAGACAATCGACCAAAGAAGATGAGAGGGAACCGAACAAACGAGAGAGAGCAGGAAGACAAAGAGCTTGAAGCGATGAGACCGAGACAAGCCAGAAAGGAGAACGAGGCAAACAGAAAGAAAGAAGAAAGAAAGAGAAAGAAGAAACGCAGATTATCAAAGAGATAAAAGAAAAGAAAAGAAAAAAAAAAAAAAATGAGACAGAGAGAGGGCAAATTCTCCTACCTTGGCTTAGTCCGAGACACCACGAAGGGTGAATCACGCTCGACGCAGGAATTAGCACGGCGTGAAAAAACTCGTCGTATTAGGGCCGTAAGGAGGCGATGGAGAGGGAGAGGGAGAGGGGAGGTGAGGAGGGAGGAGATGGAGGGAGGGAGGAAGGGAGGGGAGGGAGAGGGAGGGAGGAAGGAGGGAGGGAGGAGGAAGAGGGAGGAGGAGAGGGAGAGGAGGAGAGAGGTAGTGGTAGGGGAGAAGGAGGGATGTGGAGAAGGAGGAGGAGGTAGGGAGAAGGAGGGAGAGGGGTTGAGGAAGGAGAGGGTGAGGGAAGGTGGCGAGAGAGGAGGAGGCGAGGAGTGGGTGAGGGAGGAAGGGAGGAAGAGTAATAGTGGGGAGGGTATGGCAAGGGGAGGAGGATGGAGGGCAAGAGTGGGAAGGGGGTGGAGAGGCAGGCAAAGGATGGAGGAAGGTGTGAGGGAGAAGGAAGGAAGGAGAGGAGAGGAGGAGGGAGGAGGGGAGAGCGAGAGGGGTGGTTAGGGAGAAGGAGGGATGGGAGTGTGAGGGAAGGAGGTGAGGGGAGAAGGAGGGGAGAGGGTAGGGGGGAGGCGTGTGAGGGAGGGAGAAGGAAGAAGGAAGGGAGTGGGGAAGTAAGGAAGGAGAGCAAAGGAGGAAGTGCGTGGAGGGGAGAAGGAGGGAGGAAGGGTGTGGGGAGGGCTGGTTGAGGGAGAAAGAGGGAGGAGGAGAGGAGAGGGGAGTGGTGAGGGGAAGGAGGAGGAAAGTGGAGGGAGGTGTTGAGGAGAAGGAGGGAGGGAGGAGAGGAGAGGGGAAGTGGGGAGGAGGAGGAAGGAGGAAAGGTATAGGTGGAGAGCTGAGGAGGGAAAGGAGGGTTAGAGGGAGGGAAAAATGAAGAAAATTGTAGGAAGGGAAGGAGGTGGTTTCGGGGGAATATTAGAGGCCAATATGAGGAGGAAAAGGAGAAAGAGAGTGGGGGAGGTGACGATGAGCGAAAGTAGAGGACGGAAAGGTGGGCTAGAAGGAGGGGAGGAGAGGAGGAGTCAGGGGAGAAGGTTGGAGACGCACGCCATACGCACACACACACAACACACACACACACACACACACACACACACCACACACACCACACACACACACACACACACCACACACACACACACAACTATATAATATACATATATATATATATATATATATATTATATATATATAAGATATATATTATATATAACTAATATATATATATATATATATACCTATACATTTCTGTGTATGTGTTTCCGGTCTACCCGCTCCTTTCCTCCCCCCAATTTCCTCCTTTAACTCTCTCTCTCTTTCTCGGTTTATCTGTCTCTCATTCAGCTTTTCCTCCTCCCTCTCTCTCTCTCTCCTCTCTCTCTCTCTCTCATTGTTTCTCTCTCTCTCTCTCTTCTCTCTCTCATTGTTTCTCTCTCTCTCTCTTCTCACTCTCTCTCTCTCTCTCTCTCTCTCTCTCTCTCTCTCTCTCTCTCTCTCTCTCTCTCTCTCTCTCTCTCTCTCTCTCTTCTCTCTCTCTCTCTCTCTCTCTCTCTCTCTCTCTCTCTCTATATCTCATAATACACACACACACACACACACACACACACATATATATAATACTATATATATATATATATATATTATATATATATATATATATATACATATATAATATATATCAACTATAACTATACACACAAAGATACAAGGAAACAAACTAAACCGCAAGAGAGATGAAAAGAGAAAGATAAAAGGGGAGAGAAAGAGAAATCTATAATCACAAGACGCCTATCACTCCCCCTCTCACCTCATTATCTCTCATTATCAACCGATTATTTAAATATCACACTCCTTGAACCCGTCATCAGAGCCCGGTCGACCTATCACGGCCCGGAGCTGAGGAGATAACCCAAGACGGTACGAGGTCACGCAGGTTGACCTCGGTTTTGCTGTCGTCTTCGAGTACGATTTTTCTTGGGGTTTATTTATGTCTTTTTTTCCTTTTTGTTTGGTTTATAGTATTTTTTTTTCTTTATTTATTTCATCATCTTCGTGCTTCTCCTACTCCTTATCTTTCTATGATTATTATTATCAACATCATTTTTGCCATCTTCATTAGCATCTTTATTTTATTCTTCTTCTTTCTCTTCCTCTCCTTACCATCCCCAATGATCTATGCTGGAATAAGCTACACACAACAACACACCACACACACCACGCCACACACCACACAGCACAACACCACACACACAACACCACACAAACCAACAATAATATAGTATACTTACTATATACATATATATATAATTATATACTATATATAGAGAGAGAAGCAGAAGACACGAAGAGTACATGATGAGAAGACCTGAGAGGAAGAGAGAGAGAAAGAAACATGAGAGAGAGAGAGAGAGATAGAGAGCCGGATGGAGAGATGACGAGATACAGGACCGAGATTCAGAAGAGAGAAGAAGAAGAGAGAGCAAGGAGATCGGCATCCGAGAGCGATGACGGAGGAGCGAGATGACGATGCGAGCGAGGACGAGAGAGGAGAAGAGAGAGAGAAATAAGAATGAGAGCAGATGAGAGAAGGACGAGAGAGACGAGACTGAGAGAGAGGAGATGAGAGAGAGGGAAGAGAAGAGAGAGAGAGACAGACAGACAGGACAGACAAGACAGAAAGAGAAAGGCGGTGAGAGACGGAGACAAAAGGACCAGATATCAGAAATAGCAGGGAGAAGAGAGAGAGAAGAGGATGGAGAGAATGAGAGAGAGACGAGACCCGGCTTCCCGGGCGGCGAACTGCCGAATTGAATTGTGAATCCGAATCCCAAGACGTGAGAGAGAAAGAAGAGAGAGACAAGACTGATTCTGGCCGTTCGAAGAAGAGAGAGATCAGAGAGAGAGATAGGGAGAGAAGAGAGAGAAAGAAAAACGAAAAGAGAGAGAAAAAAAAATCCCCGCAACTATCCTACCCGAGATTCTCGATCGGAACGCACATTTAGATGCATATCTCCTCTCTCTCTTCCTCTTCTTTCTTTTTCTCCCTCTCGCAACACCTTCGATCTATCTCAGACACCGCCGAGGAAAACATTGTTATCACTGTTATCATACGGTAACACTCAAGGAACATCCAGGATAATGATAACCATGATAAACCTATGATAACAAAGCGAAATTTACCTGTTGGTTTGCAAATTCCGAGTCTACCTGGAGCGTGGGATAGGCGCCTATAGGGGGGGTGATTGCAGATTCGGAAGCGGATGTGGGGGGAAGTGTGATTGCAGAGGAGGGGAAGGGGGAAGGAGCAGGGGGACGGCGGGAGGGAGGTTCATATCCTGTTGTGCATCGCTTTTCATTGTTTATCACCGTTTTTGTTTGTGGTTTCTGTTATATGCATTACAAACCTGTCTGCGGGAGTATTCCATGGGAGACAAGATAAAGGGCATCATACATAAGCTGGAATAATCAAATTCTATATATTATTTTTTCACTATGTATATATAGTATTATATAATATACATACATATACTATATGTATTACTGATATATAATTCTATATATGATACCTATACTATATCTATTTACATACTATATATATATAGTTCTATATATTTTATTCATATATATAGATATTATATATATATCATGTTCACACACACATCCACACACACACACAGGTATATAAATATATATATATATAGATAATATACTAATAATATATATATATAATATATAGACTATATTATATTACGACACACATACCACACACACACACACACACACACACACACAACCACCTACTATATATATATTATATATAATAATATATATATATTATATCTATATAGTACTATATATATATTATATACTATATTCTTTTTGTTCTAGATCTACGCTCTATTTGTTCATACGCTTGTTTATTTATCGATCTGCTCTTATCTCTACTTTACTCCACCTGACTATCTATCACATGTATACTATCACCTAATATAAATATATACATTATACTTATTTATATATACTACATTTAATCATATAACTATAGATAACTATTAATATATATATATTATACTACTTATATATATATAGATATATATCATAATATATTTACTACTATTATATGTAGTATATTGATGTCATTAATACATATATATTATAATAGTAAACATAGATATTATAATATATTATATATACTATATATATATATATACATACATAACATTATTATACTATATACTAATATTATATATATATAGTATCTACCTATATATACCTACATATATAGATTATATATATATATCTCATAATACCTAAACATACATAATATGATATCTATATAGTATATATATATATCAGAGCAAGTAATACAATGTATATACTTAGTGATATAGTATATACTTAGTATTATATATACTATATAATATACAGTTATATAATCAGGGGTTCTGGGACTATATATGCTGTCGTAATATATATGGATATATTCTATATAAGGAATACCGACGAAGAAACACCAATCACCGTTATACCCTTCTTATAATACCCCATTTATTAATACAAAGAGGAGGAAAAAAACGACCAAACAAACAAAGAAAAGAAAAGAGTCGCAGAGCCCGGGCCGGCCAGGGTGAGCGCCGCCCGGCGCGTTCAAATCCACAAGTCTTCGCTCAGCGCCTTTTGAGAGCGGACTTTGCTCGCTGGAAACCCCGCTATTATTAGCACCCTCGCCTGCGCTACGCCGAGGCGGACCAGATCTAATTTCACTGAGGAATAAGTTCATTTGTCACGAAAGCATTTTCATATTTTGAGATGTGTCTTATGGGTATATTTAAAGATTCGATAAGGTATATTTTTCACCTGCTTCTTCGCTTTTTTTTTATTTACTTGTTCTTGTGCTTGTTCTCTTTATTTTTTTTCTTTTCTTTTCTTCTTTCTTCTTTTGCTGTTTCCTTCGTTCTTCTTTTCCTTTTGCATTCCTCTCTTTTCTCTTATTTTTTGCTGTATTTTTACTATCATATATTTTCTCTTTCCTTAATTCTTCTCGTTTCCTTCGTATTATTCTCATTTTTCTCTTTTTCTTCCTCATCTTTCTCTTCCACTTCGTTAGTCTACTTTTCCCTCTTCTTGTAAACCAGTAAGATAAATTGGATTAAAATGTTTTTATTAAAATTTCTCATCTCAATTATGGTTTATGTTAAGATTCCAATGCCAGCTAAAGAAGTAATCCTTTTTTTTGTCTTTTTTTCACACTTTTTTCCCCTTTTCTTCTCGCAGTATTCCGCGGCAACATTTTTCCTCTGTTTTTCACTCGCTCTCAATCTTTCTTTATCTACGTCTATATCTATTTGTCCATCACGGTGTTCATTTATCGATCTGTCTGTCTCTATTTTTCCACCTGACTATCTATCATGATATTCTCAAACACGAACACTTACACATAAACATACACACACACACACACACACACACACACACACACACACACACACACACACACACCCACACACACACACACACACACCACACACATCACACACCACACACCCAAACCACATCCCACATGCTACACCCAACACTCATACACCAAACAACCACACACCCAACACCTCACTCCTACAAATACAACACACACGCAACATACAAACGCACACACCACACAACACAAAGCACGCACCACACAGCACCACTTCCAATCATTCCTCCCCCAAGCCCCGACACTCCCATCCACACAAACCCCACCGCCCCAATCCCCACACATATATACATTCCTCAAAGACTGTAGGACATTATTCCAAATATATGCATCCATTCCTGCGTCACCTATCGTTTTATTTCGAAAAGAATTACTTCGACCTGTATAAGCTTAACGGACCGCTGACTCAACCGACATACGGATAAGGACCCTCCCGCTTGAGACAGAGCATCAGCAGGTCACAAGCTTTAGGGGCTGCAGGTGTGGGGACCTAGGGCAGGGGCTGGGTGGCTGGGAGGCGCTGGCGGGCTGGGAGCCGAGGGTGGGTTTGGTCTGGGCTGGGCGTGGTAGGGATGAGGCTTATGGGATGGGATGGGGGCGGGGTGGAAGGTAGGTAGGGGAGGACGGAGGTAGGGCTGCAGTCTAGTGAATTATTCTGACATAGGGATGAGCGTGAGTTCAATAATAATGGTTAATGAATGATAATCAATAGGTGAGGTAATTAGAATGTTAGTTAAATGGCAGCTGCAGAGTACAGATACATATAATGGCTAACATATTGTAATGTCAGCATATCATGACACCAAATATAAGAATGATAGATAAATAATCAAAAACAGTGAAATATTACAGTTTTTACTAAATATTTAAATACAAAACCTCGCTTTCGACCATCACTCTTAATTCACACTGTTCTTCTCTTACCCTCTCTCTCTTCTCTCTCTCTCTCTCCCTCTCTCTCCTCCTCTCTCTCTCTCTCTCTCCTCTCTCTCTCTCTTGACTAATTATAATAGTATATATAATAATATAGCTATATTATTCTTGTACTTTATAATACTATAATATAAACATATGAAATATATATCACTTGTATATACGCACACGACACAACACACACACACACACCATAAAAATACTGCATCTACTGCCTATCTTTATGTAATGTCAATAACAATACATATACCTACGGATAACAATTATTAACCTAGGATAATATACAATATTATAGCCTTCTACACACGGACCTACCTACATATTATATCTATAAAATACCGAATTAATATATATATCCACACACACACAACCCACCAGCACACACACCACACACAGCACCACAACACACACACAACACCACCACACACACACCACACACCGACAAACACACACAACACACACACACACACACACACACATATATAATTATATATATATAATATATATATATATATATACGTTAAATAACTCTAATATATATCGTTATAATCGTGGAGTGTGTCGTCGCGTGTGTTGAATGCCTGTGTACGACCATAGCTATGATACTGTAGTTATGTGTTAATAGTGGGTGTGCAGTTATTCTACAATATTTAAACGATTTGTATCGTTTATGTATGTGTGGTAACACGGCACTGATACTGCCCGTAAGTTGCTTATGTCATGTATGTGATGTCGCTGGTATATGACATATATGTATGTATGTGTGCCCTAACGTGTGTATGCTTGTGCATATCCTTGAAATAAAAACGCCCAATCTGCAACAGTACATTTAAATAATCTATTGACAGCCAAGAGACTTTCGCATCACTTAAACTGCACCTTTTAATAATCTTTCTTCAATTAGTTTTCAGATGCGAACCAAAATAAGCGAAAGGAGTATTCAGCAACTTAGTAAGTGAAACAGGTTCGAATTTGGTAAGTACTTTGACAAGACAAACTTACACTCGTCAGATTTCCACTTGTCCTGTTACAGGATCTTGATCTGCCCTTTAGCTCCGAATTTGCAATTGTAGAAAGATATCCTTGAATCCCCGCCAATACTTAATGACCGTGTGACAGAACGAGAAAGACGAATAATAATGATAATAATGAATAATACACATCTAATAATAATACATAAAATAATAATAAATCTAAGATCTAGTTACGATCGTCAGCGAAGGAAAATTTCCAAATCTCATTAAAGCAGAATAATTAAGTTGTTAGAAAATCAAAAAGTCATGTATTAAAATATTGTGCTTGTTCAGTTATTCTAATTTAGGAATTTTTGACAATCACGGCGAGATCTTATACTATGAACAGTTTAATTAAAGCTGTCTTTGATGGTACAAACCTCTGTTGTGATGAAGACTATGCACTTTGATAAGTATAGAACCCAAAACGCGAGAAGTAGAACACTTTATCAATACATATGTATCATGTTTCCTTTAAAATCTTCGACGAAAGATAAGGATACAAACTCTTATTGGTTTTAAAGTATTATTAATATACCAAACCCTTTTTATATAACAACCCAACAAATTTATATCAAATGATAGAGATATCAGAGATACCTATGTGAAACGTAATATTCTTACTGTATACGTATATCTGAACAGCATATTTTTCGCATAAAAGGATACACATTATGCCTACCAATATAATCTGGTCGATAAACTAACATCAACTGATTTGGAAATTTTACATAAAACAAAAGAATTTTACAACTTGCACCAGTGAATCCTTTTACAATCCTTTGCCAACTTGCCATGCGATATCTTCATTAGAGAGACTTAGTACTACACACTAGATTTGATAAAATTATTATCATAATGAATGATACATCTCATTATCAGGGTTCTTTATCCGGATACCTTATAGGGTAGTTTATACGAGCCGGACTTACCTAAATAACAACCAACAACGTCTACCATTTAATTCCTTTCTTGTTTACGTCCCGAACCATCGGCCATTCTCGGGTCAGATAAGGAAGCAGATATACAATTATTACAGACATCATCCTTATCGTCAACTGAGACGTGGTTGCAAGTATCTTTTTCAGGAGAAGGTTTAAGACAGTGATAATGCAAGATAATATTACCATCAGGTTGCATTTGAAATTCAGTGTATAAGTTATGCAGTTTTATAGGTGTGCAAACGGAAAGTTCAGAAAGTTGCTTTAAAAGGGACTCGCTTCATCTACATATTACCATTTCGGAAAACTTTATATATTTATTTAACAAGAATCTTGCATTAGCGAATCCAGGATGTTGCAGAAGTATCCGGAGATTTATCACACCAAAATATGACCGTGATAACAGCTGTCAATAGTGTGAAAAGCTTATGGTGTAAAAGTACTGTTTTCCTAGACATAATAATTTAATGTTGTAGTAATGAAGATGGAAATGTTATACGGTTTTCTGATTGCGATATGATGGATCTCTCACACAATACAACGTTTCTACGTTATAAACGCGATAGGAAACGCTCCATATAACGTTACCTTCCCACCCCTTCGTTTGTCTCTTTTCTAAATGACACATGATAAATATGCAGTTAATCCCCGTTTAATATCTGCAAATAATGACCGTCGTAAGAGACAAAAACTCTTAAAATAATAATAAAAAAAGTAAATAAAATAAAATGAGAATAAAAAAAAAAATACAAAAACGAAAGTCAATATTTAACGAAAAAACCACGAAGGTAAGAACTCAAGAAGGTGAATAAGCAAGACAAAAAAAAAAAAAAAAAAAAAAAAAAAAAAAAAAAAAAATTAAGCGCCTTGACAGATATCCTTAGTCTTAGCGTTCAAGACTCTGTTCATACGACAAGAACATCTCCTCTCGGAACGTGGCTTAATTCCATGGCACTTTAATTGTCTATTTGATCAGACAAGAGCACACGACAATAAAACTATACGGTGGGAAGACTATTTTACTAATCGAAACTATTTGATCACATTTTATATACTTAAGGCAAACGATTAAATATATGATTAGGTTTTAGGCGAAAAGATGTAAATATATGATTGTTTTAATTAAGTGCATTTCGGAAATTTTCTGCACCGATAATTCCTTAATTAGAGGAGATCATTCATTAATTCAAAGGTGCCAACCTCAGCCACCGATAATGAATAATCCTTTGAGATAAATCCCGTTTCAGGTATGAAGGTTATTGGAGTTGCAATAATAAAATAGTGCCTATTAATCATATTAATACACCAGAAGGAACACCTTCTAGACGTTACCTCTCCGGCGAATATCGTATTTTCCCGAAATTATGTTATCAGCAAGGTCAGGTAAACAGCTGGTGAGAATGCTAGTCATTATCCTTACCATTATAAAACGATATAAAAACTTAAACGTA
This sequence comes from Penaeus vannamei, assembly GCF_003789085.1. Taxonomy (NCBI): domain Eukaryota; kingdom Metazoa; phylum Arthropoda; class Malacostraca; order Decapoda; family Penaeidae; genus Penaeus; species Penaeus vannamei. The sequence continues at coordinate 271,965 of NW_020871268.1, forward strand.
TCTCTTATAAGAGTGAAATTAATAATAAGTTTCAGGCTTTATATAGACAGTGAGTTGGAATTATACACCTGTGTCCTCTGGGGTAGTTAAAGCCTGTACTGAAAAAATAAACATATATATAGATAGCGATTGAAGTGATGATGGAGTGAAAGTGATAAAGAATGGATAAATGATGTGCCAATCAGCGAATCCATAGACATTTTTCTTATTTTTTTATTAGTAAAAGGAAAAATACATAAAATGCTAAGGATAAACGTTATATCAATTTTTAATACTCATATTTACAATAACTTTTTTTTTTAATTCATATCTTATTTTCATATTTCGTATACTTAACATTATAATTCTAAATTCAGATATCTTAACAGAAAAAAGACAACAGATTACCTTAAGAAGGAATATTTACCGTATTCTTCCAAATTAGGCTGCACTTTCCCCCCAAAAAAATATTACCCGTAATACAATATAGAAAAAAATAACTAACCTACTATACAAATAATATTATCATTATGGTGCCCAGATATTTTAAAAAAAAAATTTTAAAAAAAAATCTTCAGTGGGATTTTAGTGTATTAGATATTCTACTTGGATTTTTCTTTTTTCTTTTTATTTTTTTTTTATATCATATCAGATGGGCAACACATTTATATCGATAAATATTAAGCACAGGATAGGAGTGCGGGCAATTGGCCTTGTATTATATAATCACTGATGAAGATGATAGATTTTCTTGCAATTCCTGCGAGATACAAAGGAGAATATGATAGAGAAAAGTAGAAAATTAAAGGAAAGAAGAAGGAGAGGCAGGGGGAGTAGAAACAGTGAAGGAGAATAAGGAGAGAAAGGAATGGAGGGGGTTGAGAGGGAGAAGAAGAAGGATGGAGAGAACCAAGAGATGGTATAAAAAGAAAAGAAGAGAGGTTCGCTGATAGCCGAAGAAGAAAGAAAGAGAAAAACCGTAAAAAAGGAGAAATAAGAAGAAACAAGAAGGAGAGGTACATGAGAGAGCAAGAAGAACGAGAAAAAATAAGAAACCGTAACGGGAAAAAAAAGCAAGGGGAAAAAAAACAAAAGGGAAAAAAGGAGGAAAAAAGGGACAGATCGGAAGAAAAGATGAAGGGAAGAAAGCAGACACAAAAAAAAATAAAAAACTACGAGGAAAAGAAAAAGACAAAGACGAAGGAACCAAAACAAATAAATAGAATAAAAATAAACAATAAAAAAAAAAATAGACAAAATTTATTACAATCCTCCAAACCTCCCACAACAAAGAAAGAATTCAAATGAAGTTAGTGACTGTCCATAAACTGAGAGAAATGTCTTACGTGCACCAAACTCTTTTTCTTTTTCGTAAACTGACGGAAAGATTGCTCCAGATACCTCTTTTATGACAACCTGCTATGTGGATGTGTGATTTTCATTAATTTAATTTGCATATTAAGGCGAGGGTCATATTAAGGCAAGGGTCAGCCGTCAGAGAGGGGAAAAAGGTGAAATTAATATCGTTGGACGCGCTTGATAAAAAAAATAATAATAAATAAAAAAAAATAAACCACTTGTTTTGAAAATTGATTAAGTGTTCACCGGGCTTGGGAAATTGATTGAGATCTTCAGGAGGGTTAATTTTGATTAATCAGAAAGGGTTAATTATTTTGGGTTAATGAGGGTGAATGTGGAAATAAAGATGACAGTGGATGGTGATGATAATAGTGATAAAGATGTAATGATGGTAATAAGAACAATAGTAATAATAATAATGATGAATAATAATAATAATAATATATAATAATAATAATAATAATTATTATATTATTATTATTATTATTATTTATTATATATTATGATAAATATAATGGTAATAATAATGATAATGATAATGATAATAATAATAGTGATAAAAATAAGTGATAATGATAATAATAACAGTAGTAACATTAAGTGATAATGATAATGATGATGATACTGAAATAACAAAAATGATGATAATGATAATAAAATAATAATGATGATGGAATAATAATTATAATAAAAAATAATAATAATAATAATAATGAATATATAATAATATAATAATAGTAATATGAAATAATTAGATAATAATAATAATAATATTTTAATAAATATGATAATAATGATAATAAATATAATAATAAAATAATAATAATAATAATAATAATAAAATAATATAATAAACACAGTGATATAGATAAGAATAAAAGGTAAATGAAAAAATACCCAATTTTACGTCACAAACTGCCCGCAGGACTGTGGCACTTGCAGGTGGCACCCGATGGCCCGTGTGGATAGTGCCATTCCTTTTGATCTCGGTCCCTTGGGCTGGATTCGAACTCATGCCCTGGCGGAGTGACCCTTATGGTCCCCTGCTGTTGGGGTTATTATTGTTTGTTGTTTGTTGCTGGTGGTATGTCATGATGATTGTTATTGTTGTTATTTAGTAGCAATTAATAATAGTAGTATAATAATAATAATAATATAATAATAATAATAATAATAATAATAATGATAATAATGATAATAATAACAATAGTGATAATAATAATAATGATGATAATAATAATGGCAATAATAGTAATGTTATCCTTATCCTTATTATTGCATTTATCATTATTATCATTGTTGTTATTATCATTAGTATGATGAAAAATGATATTGATATTGTCATCAATATATGATTGTCACTACCCTTATCCTTATCACCATTTTATATCCTTATCATTATTATTATCATTTTATTCTTTATCAAACAAGTATACGTGGCCAGATTTTGGGAACGAAAAGCACACTGACTGAAACAAAGGCGATGGACCACGAGCTTAAAGAATCCTGTCTTCTTATTGGTTCCCTTGCAACATCCGGGAATCTGGGGTTGTGTTTATCCAGGTGCGTGATTTTGCTTTTGTTTGTATTGTTATCTTTGAGAATATCGACTGAAGAGCGTGAGAGACGGAAAGGTGGAGAGAAATATAGAAAATAGGGAGAGGGAAAGGCAGGAGAGGAGAGGGAGAGGAGAGAGAAGAGGGAGGAGAGGGAGAGGAGTGAGGAAGAGAGAGAGGGGAGGGAGAGGGAGAGAGGGGAGAGAGAGGGAGAGAGGGGGAGGGAGGGGAGAGGGAGAGAGGGGAGGAGGAGGGGAGGAGGGGGAGGGAGAGGGAGAGGGAGAGGGGAGAGGGAGGAGGGAGAGGAGAGAGAGAGGAGAGAGAGAGAGAGAGAGAGGAGAGAGGAGAGAGGGAAGATAGAGAGGGGATTTCTTTCTCCTCCACTTGTATCTTCTTCTTTCTTTCTCTCTCTCTACTGTATATTCTCTCTTCCCTCCTCCTTCTCACACTCGTACTACTCTCTGTCTCCTCTCTCTCTCTCTCTCTCTCCTCTCTCTCTCTCTCTCTCTCTCTTCTCTCTCTTCTCTCTCTCTCTCTCTCTTCTCTCTCTTCTCTCTCTCTCTCTCTCTCTCCCTCTCTCTCTCTCTCTCTCTTCTCTCTCTTCACTATCTCATCATCTACTCCAATTTCTTCATCTCCTCCTTCACCTTCTCCTTCTTCACCTCCCCCACAGCGAGAAACCACTACCAACGCCTCTGAAGCCGTCAGTGCCAAGCGGAGATAAAGATAGACTCGGGCATCGCAACCTCCATAAAAAAGAGAGAGAAAAAAAGAAAGAAAGAAAGAAAAAAATCTCCCACATGATATCAGTTGTTGATTTTGTCGACAGGAAAGTGTCAGGAAGATCTGCCTCCGCTGATGGCTTTTGCTTGTCGACGATCAGCTGTTCACTATGATCCCGTAGTTGTTGATGAAGTGTACTGGATAGTTCTGCTTCTGCTTTGCTTGGCCTCTCTCTCCCCCTCTGCTTCTGCTTGGCTCTCTCTCTCCCCTCCTGCTTGGCTTCTGCTTTTCTTGCCTCTCTCTCCTCCCCCTTGCCCGAGTTGGCCACGCCCTCATCGGCACTGTGGATGTCTTATTCATGGCGGATGAGGGTGAAAAAAGAGAATAATTAGGCTTAGGTGGATTAGGAGCAAGCGGGGACTGAGGGTGGGAACAGCTGATGTGGGTATTTTGTAGTCTTTGGCTCTCTGATCTGTTTTTCAGATTTTTTTTTTTTTTTTTGAACTTTCTCTTTGGCTGTCAATTTTTTTTTTTTTTTTTTACTTTGTCTGTCTCTATTGTTTCGCTTTTTTTTTTTCTTTCCTGTTTCTTTATATATGCTTTTGTCTCTGTCTGTCTGTCTGTCTGTCTCTCTCTCTGATATCTCTCACTCACTCTCCTGTCTCCACTCTCTCTTTCTCTCCCTTTTTCTCCTCTTCCCTTCTCTCTCTCCTTCTCCATCTCTCTCTCTCTCTCCTCGTCTCTCCCTCTCCCTCTCCTCTCCCTCTCCTCTCCCTCCCCTCTCCTCTCCCTCTCCTCTCCCTCTCCCTCTCCCTCTCCTCTCCTCCCTCTCTCCCTCTCTCTCTCCTGTCCCTCTCCCCCCCTCTTCTAACTCTTTTTCTCTCGACAGAAGCGACATCACTTTGAAGAAAGTTTACAATAAAATTAAAATCACATTGTTTGAAAATGCCGTACTACTAAGTGATGTTACATTTTACACCGTTCCAGATAGTTACATAGATTACATGACTTCTTAAGTACATTTTAAGATCGCATAACTGTGAACTTAAGATAATCCTGAGAACAAAAAGAAAAAAAAAGCCAACCAGACAGGTAAAAATGAAAGAAAAAGAAAAAGGATAGCAATAAAATAATAAAAGTTATGTAAACATATTTTTAGAGAAATTAACAAGTAAGAAAGTAGACCAATAATGGAGAGATAGATAGATACATAGATAGATAGATAGAGAGAGAGAGTAGAAGAGAAGAGAAGAGAAGAGAAAAGAAAGAGAGAGAGAGAGAGAGAGAGAGAGAGAGAGAGAGAGAGAGAGAGAGAGAGAGAGAAGAGAGAGAGAGAGAGAGAGGAGAGAGAGAGAGAGAGAGAAGAGAGAGAGAGAGAGTGAGAGAGAAGACAGACAGACAAATAGACAGAAAGAGACAGAAAGAAAGACAAACAACAAACAAACAAATAAACAGAAAAAGGAAAAAAAAAACAAAAAACAAAAAGAAAACGGGATCCGCAAATTTAAACTAGACCCCAACACGCCCCCAGTAAGCCCCCCAGCCGACCACGCCCACCGCAGCGGAGATCCCGAACATCAGCATCACCAGAAGCGCCCCAGCATCACCGTCAGCATCACCACCCCTTCCCCCCCCCCGCCCCCTCCTTACCTCCAGCTGACTTCGCTGTTCTGGAAAGGAGATTAAAGAACCCCATTAGAAACTTTACCTTGGCTTACGAATGGTACCCATTAGGCGCATATGGAAATGGGGGCAAGAGATCGCGTTTCGTTCAATCAGCTGACGGGGAGAGGGGGTGGGGGAGGGAAGGGGGGAGAGAGGGAGAGGGAAAGGGGGGTAGAGGGGGAGCGGGGGGAGGTGGGGGGGAGAATTAGAGAGCGGGGGATGTAACAGGGAAGGGGAGGGGGGGAATGGTGCAGGTGGATAAGTTAAGAGGAGAAAGAGAAAGAGAGAGAGGGAGAGAGAGATGGTGGATAGGGAAAAAGGGGAGACGATTGAGAGAAAGGTGAGAGGGAGGGGAGGGAGGAGAGGGAGAGAGGAGAGAGCAGAGAGAGAGAGAGAGAGAGAAGCGAGAGAGAGAGAGAGAGACACGAGAGAGAGAGAGAGGAGTAGAGAGACACAGCTAGGGCAGATCGCAGTTCAGAGAGTAAAAGAGAGAAGAGAGCAAATACGAGAAGACGAAGATAACAAGATATTAAGCGAGGAGAGGGAGGAGAGGGAATGTTCGGAGCGATGCAAGATAATAAGTTTAAATGCAGAGAGAGGATGGAAGGGCACAGCACTCGAATACACAACCACATAATGAAATGCTAATGGCAGTGTTTTTCGAAGATGCCATCCTATTAAACACTAAATACAAGAAGAACTAGAGCAGCTGTAGTCAAATAGCTTCGATTTCGTGGTATCAGATTTTGGACGCGTTTCAAGAGAACAGACTGAGCAACTGAATTTACTTTCTATTAATTTGATTACGTTTTCTTCTTAATCTCGTGTTTCTATTATGTCCATCAGTCATATGTAAGATCCTATGATTTTTATATATTTTTTCCAACCTATTGCATATAAAATAATCTCATTATATAAGATCTAAACAATTTTTATTTCATCTATTTATTAACTGCTATCTCTATCACCTACAAATTATCAAATTTCCAATTACCAAAACTTACGTGCCATAAATCCTAGATTTCCATCAAATTAGCCAATTATCAAACCCAATGCTCCTCCTATCAACCATATCTCTCTATCATCCACCTTTCGATTATTCTTTCACTCCCCCTTTTTACACTCCTCCTCCTCCTCTCCTCTTCTCCTCTCTCCTCCTCTCCGCTTCCTTATCTCGCTATCCCTACTCCTTCCTCCTCCTCTTCCTCTTTTATCTCCCTATCTCTCTCTCTAACACACGTTTCCGACACGACCATTAGCGACTAACTCCCGTGCTAATGGCAGTAGTACATCACCACACCTGCGACCATTATCATTATCTATTATCACTCTGCGCTATATAATCCTTGCAGTTATGTAGGGCACGAGTGAGCATGGGGGAGGGGGGGGCGACTCCTACTCTGGTTTGAAGGGTGTATCTCTCTCCTTCTTTTGATATCCTTGGCCTTTTTTTTTTTTTTTTTTTTTTTTTTTTTTGGGGGGGGGTATGTGAGGTTCTGTTGTTTTTTTTTGGGGGGAGGGGTATTTCTGTTGTTTTTGTGTGTTTATTTTTTTATTTTTACGGTTATTTGTCTCGGTTTCTATTTTTTTTTTGTATTTTACTTGTTTTTTTATCTTTTATTCTGTTCTGTTTCTATTTTTTTTTTTTTTTTGTATTTACTTCTTTTTTTTTCTTTTATTTGTCTCTGTTTCTATTATTTGTTTTGCATTTATCAGCTTTCATTTTTTCCTCCTTTCCCCCCTTGTATTGTGCCTCTGTGTCCATTCCCCTCCTTCTGTTGTTTGCATTTATCTTTTCCTTTTTCCTTTTATTTGTCTCTGTTTCTATTCTTTTTGTTTGTATTTTTCCTTTATTATACCCTTTTTCATTTATTGTCCGTTTCTTTCTTTCATTATTTTTGGGTTGTAATAGTATCTATTTCCCATTTTTCTTCTTTTTTTATTTGTTTTTGTTTCGTTTTAATTCACATCGTCCCGTCGTTGCAGTGCATCTGTTGCTCCTCCGGTCAATTCCCCGCCAATGGCTTTTATTTTTGATAATGATGGGCAATAATGATGAGTGATCGGCAAGAATAATGATTCCTTACATCATTATCATTAATTTTCAATTACTACTTTCATATTATTGTTATGTTATCATTATTATTTACAACTATTTAATATATTCATTATTATACTCTCATCATTAGTGGCAAATTCTGTTTCCGGGGTATCAATATATTTTATTACTACTAATTCTATATTAGACAACAAGGATTGTTTTCATTGTTTTTTTAATAATTCCTATAAAAATCAATTTTACGCCTGACAGCTATCATTTCATTATTATCAGTATCCTATTAATTTTATCAGAAATAACGCTAAAAATACTAATATTAATATTTCTGTCACTTTTCATTTTATTCCTAACATTTAATCAATTACTAAGTAACACCTTATTCATCAAACTATATCATATCTATCATATGGCTCACCTAAATTGGAGTTAAATTGATTAATACAAACCCATTTTCCATCACAAGATATATATAATATACTCTATTATATATCATTCAAATAATTTTTAGGTGACAGGAAATTTGATCGTTTTGTCTAAAACAAAAATGTCAGCGAACACGTATAAGGGAGGTGAGGGTATGGATAATTCGTGCCACACTCCTATCCCTCAGGGATTAGGGGAACGAGTCCTAAAGACACTCTAGAATCATATGTATTGCAATTTACTCTTCCGAAGAAGAGTAAGAAGAAGAAGAAGAAGAAAGGAGAGGGAAGAGAAGAGGAAGAGGAGAGACAGCAAGGAAGAAGAGGAAGAAGAAGAAGAAGAAGAAGAAGAAGAAGAAGAAGATGATGAAGAAAAAGAAAAAGAAGAAGAAAACATGAACTTGGTATTTATATATATGAATGAATTTTTAGAGGAATAAGCAGAAGAATTCACGTCTGTTGCACTTTAATTATTACTTAAATAGGTTAAGAATAATATGTATATGTATATATATTGTTGTGTAGAATAGTAGGTAAATAAGAAAAAAATAAAGACCGTAATTTGTAGTACACACATTACTGCAAAATCTAAACATCAAAATTTACAAAATGTAAAAGGAAGTGAAATAATAATAATAATGGTAAACAGATAAATAAACAAACGAGAAAAAAAATTAAATTAAAATATCTTTAGAAGTGTACTCATAACGTACACAAAGGAAACATACAAAATCTACTAAGGTTTCCTACAAAACAGAAAAAGAAAATAAAGTTAACGGACACTTATTTGCAAAACATGTTGATCTCTGAAACAAACAAAAGAAACATGTTTACATAGTCGATTCTGCAACTTGCAAATAAGCAATGCTGAGTGATTGACACCAAGGTAAATATATTACCCCGGTTAGCAGTGAATTCCAAAATAATGATAATAATAGCAATAATGATAATAATAATGATGATAATGATAATGATTTTAATAAGAATATTAATAAGTAGGGATTTTCTGGTCTTAGCAAATTGTATATTGAATCGGCCTTAACAAATATTTTATTCTACATTGCCTAAAACCAACATATCCATTTTATTACATTATAAAATAGATGAAATGTATTACATTGTGAGTTAATTAATACTCGTATTACACAATATAGATAGATATATATTTATGAAACACACACACACACACATCACACACACACACACAACACAGCACACACACACACACACACACACACACACACACACACACATATATATATATATATATATATATATTATATATATATATATTATGCGCGGGCAAGCATACACACCGGATATACATTTGTCTGGTTGTTATTAGCGCACTTTGAGCCCAAATATAAAGTAAAATCCTTATGGACCCGAAGTATATTATATAGCATTCGAAGGTAATTGCAATATTCATCTTTGCTCACATCATTAACAAGATTATTTTCTAGGCCATTACCCTCACCGTAAAATGCGAATCCACCAACAAAGGCTTCATTTTCAAACGGAAATCCCTGCGCCCTTTTTTCCCTTCCCCGGATGATTTTATTACTGATTTTCGAAGCCGACGTCGAGACATATCTCACGGATTCGGACACGCTTATTTAGCTTTCTTCATCACCGTCAGCCAATGAATTGCCGCGTTACAAACTGTATCTAACCCAACGGACCAATAATGAACCCTGTCTGTGAACTATGTCTGTTCTGAACCGACCAATCAGCTTCATTTAATTCCCTCGCTTGTAATATAAATCTAGAGTAGGAAAAAATATATAGAGTGAATAGTGTTCGAACTAATTTCTGATCTATGGGTCGTACTTCATTTGTTGAAGAAAGAAAAGAAAAAAAAGAAAGATAGAAAAAGAGAGTTAAATGTCAGGTAATAAGATATCGACTCAAATATTTATCACGATCATCTCTTTTAAAAGATCGAATCCTTTCCTCATCTACTATACGAACGCACAACACAAAAAAAGAAGAAATATATGTACTAGTGTAGAACATTAACGCGTAATAGCAACGATTAGCTACTTGACTGTACCACTTAACTCGGTTAATCTAATTTATTCCTTTAGCTGTGTTATGAAGAGCAAAACAACCCAGTTAATTGTTGGTAATATTTCGTTTACATTGATGGCTGCACGATGCAACTTTGGAAAGTTGTATCGATAAAAGTGCTTTCTCTGAAGTTCCTGAAATAAAATCGAGCATATTTGAGTCTCTCTCTCTCTCTCTCTCTATATATATATATCTATCTTGTCTGTCTGTCTGTCTGTCTCTCTCTCTCTCTCTCTCTCTCTCTCTCTCTCTCTCTCTCTCTCTCTCTTCTCTCTCTGCTCTCTCTCTCTCTCTCTCTCTCTCTCTCTCTCTCCTTTCTATCTCTCTATTCTTATCTATCTATCTTTGTCTGTCTGTCGTCTCTCTCTCTCTCCTCCTGCTCAGGCACTCTCTCATCTCCTCTCCTCTCCTGTCCGTCCTCCTCTCCTTCGCTCTCCATCTCCTCTCCTCGTCCCTCCTCTCCTCTCTCTCTCTCTCGTCTCTCTTTCTCACCTCTCTCTCTCTCCTCGTCTCCTCTCTCTCCTCTCCTCTCCTCTCTCTCCTCTCCTCTCCTCTCTCTCCTCTCTCTCCTCTCCCTCTCTCTCTCTCTCTCTCTCTCTCTCTCTCTTCCTCTCCCCTCTCTCTCATCTCTGTATTACTTTTCCTCTGCCGTTTTTTTTTTTTCTCCACATCTTGATTCACACCTTAAAATTTAGAAAAAAAAAAAAAAAATCCTTCAATTGGTAACTTCCTCATTGAATCCCTTGCCTCACTCTCCCTTTCATGGTATCTCTTAATCCACGCTTTCTCTACAAAGCTTTTATTCACCCCCACCCATTCTTCAAGACGAGAGATGGAGAGAGAGA